>OX637392.1:8687500-9006785 GCA_951799425.1 Ilex aquifolium
ATCAATGGTAAAATAGTCATTTACAGGACAAATAGTTGTTAATAATTATGATATATTTGTGGGTCCTACATGTGTATGTATTACATACTAAACATGGGTATGAACCGAATTGAATGTTGAATCCCATCTTTGTAAAGTGGGGTTTGGAGAAGTCAATCCAAACTCCTCTCCAAAATTCATCCAAATAAGCCATCAGAGAACTTGAATTTTTTCATTCAATACTTAGATTCGAGTCTCCATAATTACGGCAGCTCGTTCGGACTAAACCTACTCTTCAGAGCCTAGAGCACGTGGTGGGACTTTAGCTTCCACTCTGACGTAAGTGCTGAGGGACAATACTCCCTAGTGGATATGTGGAGTGACCTATTTACATATTCATTTACTGTATCGTAGTTATACCCTACAACATGGGTACACAAAATAGTAGTATTCACTCATTTGGTACCATCAACTAGATGTCCCGACCTTAGCTTTGGCTCTGATTTTTTTTTTGTTCAACGGTCAGGGATGTTTGGGAATTTATGCGCACCTTGATTAATCCCCTCTCTATTCCAATCAAAGGCCTAGAGTATTTATGAGAGATAAATTTTTCATGGCCTGATCTTAAGGGATTGCCAATATTTGAACTCAGGACGTCTTGATTTACAAATCGTCCTTATTACCATTAGGACATCTAATCCATTGCACTCAAAGAAATGAATGTATTGAGGTTGCTGATGAATGATTGTAGGGTCAAATGAGAAGCAAGTTATGTAGGGAATATCAACATTAATGCTCCAAGACCACAATGCATACACTAATTCTGTATAGTCTTATAGTATCTGAATGCTATGTATATGAGTGGTGAAAATTTCTGCAGATAGAAATTTGTCATATACTGTGGTCGAGTAGTAGCATTCTACACCTCCTTTTGGTTTGTCCTTTTAGCTCGTATGTTTGGGCGACATGAAGTCACGTGAATGCTTTTGGGACCTCTCTTTGCCTTGCTCGTTAATGAAGTGAGATCATTTTTAATACATATTCTCTTCAATTTTATTCTTGACGTATCACCTACTATATATGCATTCAAATCGAACTCATATTCACTTCTTAATGACAGATGATCCGAAACTATAATCTAATCGACTAATTATTAGATCCTTTTTGCCAGGCTATTCATCCCCTATATATCAAACAGTTTCCTTCAAATTTGCTGGATTCCAGCTACATCAATACTCTCTCTCTTCTCCTCCCTTTCTCTCTCTCCATGACAGCATGACTCCAGTTTATCTGAACCCATCACCCTCATCTTTTCCTTTTGTTGAGCTTGGGGAAGATCAACACCTTGAACAGTTAACCACACCACAGCAAGCTTTATCTCCTCTCACATGTCCCCTTTTCTTCAACTCTCGAGATCAAAGAGGTAGTCACCCTGCTGAGTCCAAACAAAAACAACAAAAGGTAATAGCCTAAGATTATATGATCTAACTCAAAAGTTTGTCTTTGTTTTCATTTTCTTTGCTCTCTTTATTTCTTGCTTGGCTCTTGATTTTCTTTCATGGTCATATGAATAATATCTATGTAGATTTCGCTTGATCTTATCCAGAGAGTTACTTTATTTGCATGATCTCTTTCTTCACTTGCTATATTTAAATTTTCTGGTTAAGATTAGGGTACTATTTTAGTAATATACGGAAATCTACATGTAAATAAGAGTCGTTACAACTCGTTTTGAGATAAAGTTACGAATCAAAAAGATTGATCCCTAAAAAAATATTAGGGTCTGTCCTAAAATGTTATTTTTTATACGAATATTGTAGTAATTTTTTATAATGTATCGAAAAGTATCTAGTACCGTAATCTTACCCAGATTTTCTTATGCACAACAAGTGACTCCTGAATCTATTTCGTGATCTTAGGTTGATAGGTATATTTTGCATAGTGGATCAAGTGATCAACAAGTGATCTCATCTTCTTCGGCTAAGCTTGCCCAGGAGGATAGTAATGGCGACCATAAATTTTTGGGTTTCAAGAGAGAAGTTGGAGATGAAAGAAAGAACGGTGAAGGATCAATGAAGTGGATGTCTTCAAAGATGAGGTTGATGCGGAAAATGATGAACTCCAATTATTCAGGAACTGATAAACCAGTGAAAGTTGTGGAGAAGTTCAATCAGGACAATAGTGAAACCATCTATGCTTACAATAGCAATAAGGACAATGTTAGAGTTTGTTCTGATTGTAACACAACCAAGACTCCTCTTTGGAGGAGTGGCCCCCAAGGTCCCAAGGTTATTTCTCTCAACTCTCTCTTTCTCTCTCTCTCTAAACTCTTCGAACTGTTCATGAGCAGCTCCAAATCGATTCAGATAAGACTGTGTTAGAGTTTATTCATTTATCAAACGAAAGAGTTCAAACTCAATTTCAAAGTTGATATTAGGTAAGTGAATTGATCACAAGCAATGGCTTATTAGGCTCCTTAAATTGACCACAAGCAATGGCTTATTAGGCTCCTTAAACTAGTCCACACATATATAGATATCGTAATTAAATAGAGTATAATATAGTATTTATGTATAAAATACATATATCTATCAACAAATCAATCTTTATCTTGAACACACGAGATTGAACTTGAGTTTAAAGTTTGTTTAATCAAATGAGCTGAGTTGAGTCGAAGTAGAGCTTGGACAAAAATTAGGCGAGTTCAGCTTGAACATGATAGTGAACCTCATAGCGAGCCAAGCCAAACACTCTTCGCTAACGGATCATGAGAATTCGAATAGCCTAGTGCTTGGCTTGGTTCGGTTCGGCTCATCTACACACTCTTTCTCTCTCCATATGTGTTTGCATGTAGTAGGCACTTGTGGAAGATTTGATATCTATTACGTGCCATTATTGGTGCAGTCACTATGCAACGCCTGTGGGATTCGGCAGAGGAAGGCGAGGCAGGCAATTGCGGCACACAGCTCGGACGTCGCCAATGGTTCATCGGTGATGTCCAAGGTGAACAATAAGGAGAAGAAAACGCGTACAAGCTATGCCACACAGCTAAAGAAGCCCTCTAAGCTTCTGGGGTCTCCTCACAGAGGAAAGAAACTTAGTCTCGAGGACTTTGGTAGTGCAAGTATGGGTAAGAAATCAGCATTTGGACGAGTGCTTCCACAGGAAGAAGAAGAAGCTGCTATCCTTCTTATGGCACTTTCTAGTGACCTTATTAATAGTTGAAGTTAGTTTTTTTTATCTTTGTGTGTGTGTGCGTGCGCGCGTGCGTAATAAGACTATGAAGAGAGAGAGAGAGAGAGAGAGAGCATGTTGCAAATTAACTAGGCTATGATAAATTTCTTCCAACATTTTATAGGAAATTTTTTGAAATGAAATAATCCTATTTGAAGTTGATGTAGTGACATAATTCATTATTGCATTTCAGTAAACCGATAGTAAACTCGTGTTGAGCTCATTATACTAATCAATAGTAAGTAGTAATAATAAATTAAATCAACAAATCAAATGAAAGCACAATTTAAGTCCTTTAATTAGAAAGTATTCAGGTGGCCTAAGTCGTGTGCCTAGACCTTCTCCCACCAACACCACCGCCGTTACCACCGTTTTGTATGTATTTAAACTTGTCCCCTTCCTAAAGAAACATCAATTAATATTGTAGTTTTTCATTTGGGAAGTTTAGTGTTGTGTCAAAATATGTTAAACCGATACCTGACCTACTTATAATTATGTATAGTGGGATTCATATCAACCCATTTATTTGACATTTTAATGGGTCTAACCATTTACCATCCAAGGACACTAAAACTAAACTCAAATCCTTGATGATTTTATTTTGAATGTACGTTTTGTGTCTAGAATTGCTAGTATTAAACAAGAGTTTGACTCAAGTTGCATTCAAATCAAACATTTGAAAACACTGCACTAGTGATGTAATACAACTATTACTTGCTTTTGGGCTTGAAGGCTGCAATTATTAAAGAAGACTAGACTTGACCTTTTCAATTTCTCCAGTCTGGCTATACTTGTTGCATTTTATAGTGACAGAAAAACCATGGAAGAATAAAATTTTTTTTTTATTTTTTTTTTAGCAGATTGGAATGCAATAGATAGAAGCAAAAGTAGTCCATCCTTTTGCCACCTCTGAACTAGCTTCGGAACTTCATATCCCACCAGACTTTAACCTTCAACCAAAAGACGTGACTTACTCTCCCTTGAAACAAAAGGGAAGTAAAAGGAAGGACACGATGGAAAGGAAGCAGCCGAAGCCTCTCTGTCTGGCCGATCATTCAGCTTGCATCTTGCATTCACGCCCCCGTTTGACCGCCACCCGGGGATGTAGTTGTAGATACGTACTTGTACTGCCATTTTCTGCAAGCACTATGGGCTACTGCCAATTATGGCTGTAACTTTGGGGTTTTGGTCATGATCTCAAACTTACTTCATAAAACGGGCTTGGAAGCTGCAATATCTTGGACAAAAGAGCTAACGATCGGATTTATAGATTGATGAAGATATCCAAATACTAATGAGATCATGTCAATTATTGTCTAAAGGCCCATGGGCTGGTCCACTAGCCCGTGGCATGGTCCACCAAGTGAAAGCCCCCAGTCACTGGGTCATGGACTTTTTTTGGCCCGTTAGTCCAAAGCCTCTGAGACAATCCGTCAATAGGCCTTGGCTCAACCGTTGTAGTCTCCGTCTTTTTGCATGAATCATCAAAAGAGATATAGTGAAAATTGAGGCTGAATTCTCCTTGATGGATTTATAATGACTTGAATCCGTCAAGGAAAGTTATTTGGTGAAAAGTTTGTTTTTTATCTTACTAATAAGTATTTAAGTCCACTATTTTTTTAAATTCCAAAAATACCTTTAACAGTGTTATTATGTTCAATTATAGAAACATTAAAGATTTGGAAAATAGCTTTAAATTAATTTCTTAAATTAGAAATTATTATCCCTTAATTTACTCCTAAATTAAAATTAAAATTTACTCTCTCTCTCTCTCTCTCTCTCTCTCGTTAGAAGAAGATCATTTCATTCCATAACAAATGCAAACATTCACAATAACAATTGCAAACCGTAAATGTAACATCTATTTTTTTTTTCCACAGTAACATCAAATTTTTATGCATAATAACACAAACGACTTTAACAAAACTCAGGAGGATATATGTTGTACAGTTACATTAACGAGATATTTTTTTACACAGTAACAACAATGAAATATTTTTTCCTTCACAGTAACAATAATTTTTCCTGTCTTTTTACAAAATACGGTCCATAAATCAGAAAATTACATTATTTAGAGTAGTAACACATAATCATCAATTGAATTAGGACACTCATCACCACTTGTGAATGTCAAGACATCGAATATGTAAAAATGATTTTCTTTTTCCCTCATAGTAACATCAACTTTTTCCCACAAGTAACACAATCAAGCATTTTTCGATTATATTGCACAACAAAAGATCCAAAAAATTGAAACATATATCATTTAATTTAGTAACAATGAATCGCATTTTGAAATTAGGAAGGACAATGAAAATTTTGAAAACTTGGAAACTTCTTCCTCTGGTTATGAGTTTGAATGCTACTATTTTTATTTTCAATGTTCCATATTGCTATTTTTTTTCTGTTGAGTATGTTACTATTTTTGTTAAGCATGTTACTATTTTTGTTGAACATGTTACTATTGTTATTTTTAAAAAAATATTAATATGAAATGTTACTATTTTTTTATTTTTAAATGTTACTATTTTTTGTGTTTAAATGGTATTATATTTTGTGTTTAAATGATATTTTTTTTTTTTTTGTATTTGAATGTTACTATTTTTTATTTTTAATATTACTATATATATATACTAGTTATTACCTGTGCCTGAAGGCACAGAATAATAAAAAATGGTAAACAATAAACATATTTGTATTCATATCCAAAATCAAATCACAAACATAGAGAAGAGATAAAGAAATTTAAGCAGCGGTTTGTAGTCGGGGTGAGAGGTGGTGGGCAGTAGTGGTGGGTGACAATGATCGTGGTGGCGGTGGTGGTGGCGACAGGGGCAACTCAATGTAGTTTTAGGCCTAAAGCGGTAATACTAAATGGGGTTTTTTTTTATTTTTAGTATTATTTTAAAAAAAAATAAAAAATATTTTTAATTTTTTTTAAGTGAAAGGAGGATGTGGTACTTTATTTTTGTTTTTGAAGAGAGAGAGAGAGAGAGAGAGAGAGATAATGGATGTAAGTAAATATGAGTTTTGAATATATTTTTATTTATTTTTTAAATTTTTGATTTTTGAGTTTCTAATATTATAGATTGAATTGTAGGCTCAAATTATTGAAATTATAATTTTTTGATTGGGTTTAAATTTTTTGGTTTATGGATTTAAATTTTTTATGTGGACTAATTATGTACCTAAAATTATGGAGCATTCTAAAAATTTGGGGCCTTCTAAAAATTTTGGGCCTAAAGCCCACGTTTTTTTTTTTAATACTATTGGGCCGGCCCTGGGTGGCGGTGGTGGCGACGACAACGATGGTGGTGGTGGTGGTTGTGGTGGCGGTGGTAGTGGTGGTAGTAGTGGTGGCGGCAGTGGCGGCGGCGGTGGTGGTGGCGGCGGTGGTGGTGGTGATAGTGGTGGGGCGGTTTCAAACACTATTTTTTTTTTAAAGTATTTATGAGAAATAATTTATAAAAGTACTTTTAAAAAGTTATTTCAAACACACCCTTAGAAGCCTATTTTTCCTATTAAATTTAGGGTGTTAATATTAGCCATTAGATTAATTTTAAAGTAAAATTTAAAATGATCTCAACTGCGAATAACAAAAGTCATTTTGTTTATCTTTTGTAATTTGAATTGTAAGTTACTTTATTATATAAATAGTACTAACTTATATATGGATATAGATAGATATCAGAGAGAAATTTTTTTAATGTTAATCAAACTCCTAAAATTTAGGGGTTTATAATTTATAATTTTATTTCATTTCTAAAGGAAATGGATAGTTTGCTAAAATTGACAAAAAATGGACTTTATAACAAATAAGTTTCCTTGGCGAATTTAAGTCCAAATAAGTACATATAGGGGGACCGACTTCCAAATTTTCCAAAAATATACTATGAATTGCTAGTTGGGGTGGACAGATCTTTTATGATTGAACGAGGCTTACTTAATTATAAAGGTTCAAGTTTAATAGGGAATGCAAGGATGGCAATGGGACGCAAGTGACTTGAGGTTGAGGGACAAAGATCAAGCAGAAAAACAACACATCAACGCTCTTTTGCGGGTGGGATAGAGCGTGAGTGTTAGGGCAACCTTGAAACCATAAATTATAAAATTGACCAATTATCGACCCTTTAATAGTCAATTTCACTTTAATGATACATAATACGTATTAAATTCAAGTGTGTTGAAAGGGTCAAATCAAAAAAACACAAACCATAACTAGGGCTGTTAATCAAACTGAGCTACTCGAGCTTGGCTTGAGTTCGGCTCGGGTTCGGCTCGTTCAGGCTCGGCTCGTTTTCTAAACGAGCCCGAACTTGAACAAGTTTTTAGGCTCGTTTAGAAAACAAGCCCTACAAGCTCGGCTCAAACTCGACAGGCTCGACTCGTTTATGTGCAAATACTCGGGCTCGGCTCGAGCTCGACTTATTTTTGGCTCGTTCAGGCTCGGCTCGTTTCCTAAACGAGCCAAGTTTGAACAATTTTTTAAGCTCGATTAAGAAACAAGCTTTTAAAGCTCGGCTCGAACTCGGCTCGGACTCGTTCGATTAACAGCCCTAACCATAACTAGACTAAACAATGACCAACCCAAACACACCATTTGACATGGATAGATACTCTAGCTACTTGCTTATTTTATTTTATTTTTTAATAATTTGAACATGATGCCTCTACCAAATTGCCTTGGATTCTTTCAATACCTCCATAAGAATCTTATGACGATTTATCTTTTATATACAACAATGAATCAAGTATGTGCTTAAGAGAAATTAAAGAGACTGAAACCCATCAAAACGTATGTCAGGATCAAATTCATATTTTCAAATGTACAATGATAAATTTAGTCTACGTCGAAGAAGAAAGAGAATCTGACCGGCAAAACAACGTTGTGGATCAAATTCAGGTCTACAAATATAAGAATGATTAGAGAATGTTAGATGTGACTTATATCTGATATGAGAGACATGCTCAAAAAGAAATTGACTTAGAGGTTAAAAGAAGAAAATTACAGAGCCAGCTTATGTCCATACTCATTTTTTCCATTTCTCTCTGTTGGTGTTAGGTCAGATGCGCTCTAACCATTACTTGGTATACCTACCAACTCCTTCGTAATCATAAGAAACTTGATCTCATTTTATCCTATTCTATTACATCTTACCAATCCCAAATACACTTGTTAAAACTTAGTCACTGCTGAAAATTCTATATCCAAGTCTTTTGTGTACTAGAAAAATTAGGGGCTTGGGATATTTTTCAGAAGTCATTAATCATAGCGATAGAAAAAGATGGACAAAAACTACTTTCAAAAAATTCTCCATGGCTCTCTAGTTTGAATCTTCAAGGGTAGGGTCGTGAATGTGATGTGTTATGTTGGGTTAGTGTCGTGTCTTAATCGTGTAATATAAAAATTTGTTTAACTCATATATAATCTATTTATATTCGTGTATAGTTTGATTAGGGTCGTGTTTAACTAAGTTTGTGTCAACTCATTTATTTAACGAGTCTAATGAATTCACCCGTTTATTATCAGAATCTCCTAAGATTCAATTCAAACTCGTTAATTATGTGTCAAGTTTGCAAGTCATGTTTAAAATTAATAGGCCTAATTAAGACTACGTTTAAAGATTTATTCTGATAGTTGTATGATACAACTAACAACATTGGGAATTTGTGTGTTCAAAAATTGTAATAAGACCTTCTAATAGATCCGAATATCCTTTCATCATAAAAAATGTCAATGATCCCACCCTAACACAACCCACCCAGATAAAAAATGATGACCCATCAACCCATTTGAGTGCCATTACACTAGCTTCCCAAATGAAGAAAAATATCCGTTTCTAGTCCTCCTCCAATACATTTTTTTTATTTGTCTTATTGACAGATTATTTGTTATTATTGAGAGAAAGACCCAATTGAATGCATGATAAGTGACCCGCTAAGAAGAATTTTTTTATACAAAAAAACGCATTAAAAGGGATCTCACTCTTTTACACAAGCTTTCTCTAAAATAACTCCAAGAGATAGCTCAAGTGATAATAAAAACGACTTGTATATTTAAACATCTTGATTTCGAATATTTGATATTCTATTTTTGATTGGAGTATTTTTTGTCTAAGTATAACATTTTAAACTTGAGAGGTCTAAATATTATATGTCTATAAATTTTAAGGGATTTGAGTGTAATTTACTAACAAATATATATTCGACAGGGATCTAAGTGTTACGCGCGTTTAAATCTTAGATGATATGTGTGTAATATTTTAAATGTCAAAAAATTTGAATAATTAAGTGACAAATGTCAAAAATCTGGACATAATTCTCCCTTTAACGTAACAACTGTGACGAAGTAGTGTTATCATAGCATTCAAACCTTCAAAGTATAGTAGGAATCTAGCCTAATTTTCAACTAACTCTCGCTGTCACCCTTCAAATTAGAGAAAAAGAATAAACATTACCAACCGTTCATTTCATTCCCCACCCACTCCCCAACCCCGTAATCAACGGCCCAGGGTACATACAAAACCAACACCAATCTACCACGAAGATTCTTTCCATGGAAGATCGGAAGATTCCCCAATTTCACCAACCCTCTTTGATCCTAGGGACCCACTAAACCCACCAATCAAAAAACAAATCCCCAATTAGTGAATTTTTTAGGGTCAATTATAATTAAAAAAAGTTAGAATCGATCTAAAAAATATAATTTTTGACATCATATTATAACTAAAATATCCTAAAATTTGAGGATCCATCAACAAAAATTCCAAAAAAAAACCCTATAAATGACCCCAAAAAATGTATAAAAACTCCTAAAAAGTTGTGCATGTAAGTTTGGTTAGGTTTGTGAATCGTGTCGGGTGAGGTGGATTCAAGTTAAACCTTAACCGGTTCGTGTAAAAAAATATTTTTCACATACCCGATTCGTTTATTAATTCGTGTCTTACGAGTCGTGTTATATCAGATTTGTACAGCGTATAAATCGTATATAACCAACATATAAATGAGTCATGTTATGTATTTTTTTTAATTGATTTCATCTATACCTGATTCATTTATTAATCGTGTCGTGTCGTGTAGAATTCACTCGTTTAAGAAATGAGTGGTTTAAAGAAGACTCAAATTTTCTAATTTCATAGCGTGTCATATTTTGATACCCTTAAATATAATATTAAAATTTATTTTTTAGTATCATAAAATTCTCCCCGAAATAAATGAGATTTCATTTTCTATGGTTGAAACTTGAAAGGATAAAAATAAAAAGATAAGATTTGACTGAATCTCATTATTCTCAACCCTAAAGCTACTCATCATACACACATGAATGGATGTATGCAGAGTGTAATGATATGATCTTGACTGTTTAAATTTGTTTGTGAGGTGAGAGATTGAGATAAGCCAAATGTGAAAGACAATATGCCACCCAATATTTCACAAAATCACAAAAAAAAAAATCCATACTTTTTGAGGTCTTATTTTAATTGTCTAACTTTGAGATGCATTGTGACCAGTGGCATTCAATCCCACCTCAATTCATTCCCTTCCACACATTAAAGGATTTGGTTATGCAGACACATGAAATTTTTTTTTCTACTTTTTATTTAGAATAAAATTTCACCAACTAGATGTCAACTAGTCTTTTTTTTTTTTTTTCCAAGGTCAAGGGACTCAGGGGTGATCCAAGGTAGTTTATTCATACTTCGATTAATCTCTTCTTTATTCTGATTAAAGATAACTCATTTACGTCAAAATTAAGATATTCATGAGGAAAAAACTTAAAATTTTTTTTGTTTATAGCTCGTTCTTATTACTATTTGAGCTACCCCTTGAAATTATCACCTAGTCTTAGCGATGTATCAATTTCAATATGAATCTGATTAGTTAAACATGAAATAGATTCCATTTAGAATAATCTAATATTCAATCCTGATTATAATTCAATGCAATTATATATATATAAATTATAAAAAATATGATAAAATCTAGTATTTTTTAATTAATTAAATTAAATTAATTTATTTGAATCATATTTTTCTAAACAAATTTAGATATAAATTGTAAAAATAAAATTTATTGAAATTTTCTTTTAATCAACTCCAATGAACACTTAAGTTTGAAGTTAGCGGTTGACCTAATGTTTTCTGTCCCGTTGTTAGATTTTAAGATTGTAGGTTTGAACTTCGTCGTCTCGTACTAAAAAAAAAAAAAATTAATTTAATTTGTTTTACCTCATATTTGGATTAAATTTGATTTAAATTGGATCAATCGACAGAAGTAATGGAAGATAACAAGGACTCCACCACGTGACCCAAAAAAAAAAACTGTCTTTTTCTTTCCTAGGTGCACAGTCTCTCTTAAACCTACGCACTCTTCACCCTCCACCAACTATGGCCACCACCACCTCCACCATCGCCCGATCTTGAATCTATAAACCTGTTCATTTTTATATACATATATACCAACTAATACCAAAATTTCACAATATATATATACACAAATATAGTGTCTCCTCAACAACCACCCATTGCCACCCACATACCCATTGAGCTCATGAAACAATAAAAACAGAGTAGCAAAGAAGAAAAGGCTAAAGCTTTCTCTTTAAAAACCCAGAAGAGTCAAGTAGTTCTTCATATATCTATATCAATGGAACGTGCGAGGAGGGTAGCGAACAGGGCAATTCTGAAACGCCTGGTTTCAGAGGCCAAACAACACAGAGGGAATGAATTGTTATCAAAATCTTCATCACCCATTTTGTACTCACCTTCAAGGTATGTTTCTTCATTGTCTCCCTTCGCATTTCATGGAAAAAGTAGTGGTAGATCAGATGGGATATTGGGAAGAAATGGGCATTACAATAATGGGTTTGGTTCTATTGGGTCTCAAATGAGATCTATATCTGTTGAAACATTAAAACCAAGTGATAGTTTTCCTCGTCGCCATAACTCTGCAACTCCTGAAGAACAAACTAAAATGGCTGAGTTTTGTGGGTTCTCGACTCTTGATTCTCTTATTGATGCCACTGTGCCTAAATCAATCCGAATTGAATCAATGAAGTTGCCAAAGTTTGATGGTGGTTTAACAGAATCACAAATGATTGAGCATATGAAAAAGTTGGCTTCTATGAATAAGGTTTACAAATCATTTATTGGGATGGGGTATTATAACACTTTTGTACCACCTGTTATTTTGAGGAATATTATGGAGAATCCTGGTTGGTACACCCAGTATACTCCTTACCAGGCTGAGATTGCGCAGGGACGACTCGAGTCCCTGCTTAATTATCAGACCATGATTTCGGATCTTACTGGTTTACCCATGTCAAATGCTTCATTACTTGATGAAGGAACTGCTGCTGCTGAGGCAATGGCTATGTGTAATAATATTCAGAAGGGGAAGAAGAAAACTTTCATTATTGCCAGTAACTGTCACCCTCAGACAATTGATGTTTGTAAGACTAGAGCTGATGGTTTTGAGATTAAGGTAATCACTGCCGATCTTAAGGACTTTGATTACAAATCGGGCAATGTTTGTGGAGTTCTAGTCCAGTATCCGGGCACTGAGGGTGAAGTATTGGATTATGGGGAGTTCATTAAGAATGCACATGCAAATGGGGTTAAGGTCGTTATGGCTACTGATTTGTTGGCGTTGACGATGTTGAAGCCTCCTGGTGAATTCGGCGCAGATATTGTTGTTGGTTCGGCCCAGAGATTTGGGGTTCCGATGGGTTATGGAGGTCCTCATGCAGCATTCCTAGCCACATCGCAAGAGTACAAGAGGATGATGCCTGGAAGAATTATTGGTGTTAGTGTTGATTCTTCAGGAAAGCCTGCTTTACGTATGGCGATGCAGACAAGGGAGCAACATATCCGTAGGGACAAGGCTACAAGCAACATCTGCACTGCTCAGGTATAAGATTTTTCTACATATTTGTGATTTCAATTTTGTTTCATCAATTTCCCAGTAATAGGCTGCGTGAGAAATCATTGAATCTGTGCTATTCAAATTCAAACCTGGTTCAAATTATCCAGTGTTTGTAAACATTCAGCATAATAGACGGGACTAGAGATAGGCACAAACTCTGAAATAAGTCCTGCTGGTCCCTATTTCTCACCAGAAATTTCTTCATTATATTGTCCAGACTGAAATACAGAAATATTAGACATGGCTCATTTCCAGTTTATGTATGTAGTTGTTGGCTTTATATTGGCTTCACAAATATCTTGTCTTGTATGTAGGCACTACTAGCCAACATGGCTGCTATGTATGCTGTTTATCATGGACCTGAAGGCCTTAAAACAATTGCTCAACGTGTCCATGGTCTTGCTGGGACATTTGCTGCTGGGCTGAAGAAGCTTGGAACTGTAGAAGTACAAGGGCTTCCCTTCTTTGACACTGTGAAGGTTAAATGTGCTGATTCACAGGCAATTGTTGATGCTGCTTACAAGAGTGAGATGAATCTGCGGATTGTAGACAAGAACACCGTAAGTACGATGTTAAATGTTTATATATGTTTGTAATCTACAATCTAGGCTGATACTAAAAAATAACTGTTTCAGGTCACAGTTTCTTTTGATGAAACAACCACCTTAGAGGATGTGGATAAGCTATTTAAGGTTTTTGCCTGTGGCAAGCCTGTAAGTATCAGTGTACTACAATTTTTAATTCTTGTAACAGAACTATTCAGTTTTGTTTTTGCAACATTCCTGTAAACCTCACTGTTAAGTTATTAGGTGACGTTCACTGCGGCATCTCTTGCATCAGACATTCAGAACGTGATCCCTTCTGGGCTTGTAAGGCAGAGCCCATATCTGACTCACCCAATCTTCAACTCGTAGGTCTTTCCACTAACTTTAGTTTTGATTAGTTGTAGTAGAGAAATTATCTAACTTTTATTCATCTTTTTTCTTCGTTTCATTTTTAGGTACCATACAGAGCATGAGCTGCTCAGGTACCTTCATAAGCTGCAATCGAAGGATCTCTCATTATGCCACAGCATGATTCCCCTGGGATCTTGTACAATGAAGTTGAATGCAACCACCGAGATGATGCCTGTGACGTGGCCTAGCTTCGCAGAGATGCACCCTTTTGCTCCCAGTGAACAGGCTGAGGGTTATCAGGTATCTCCATACTGTCTGTTTCACCTTCTGTTATATTATATGGATAAGAGAAAGCCTGCCATGGTAATATATTAATGAACTAAAAAAATTTCCTTTTTCAGGAAATGTTCAAAGATTTGGGCGACCTGTTGTGTACTGTCACTGGATTTGATTCATTTTCTTTGCAACCCAATGCTGGTGCAGCTGGCGAGTATGCTGGACTTATGGTCATCCGTGCATATCATCTGGTATTCTGCTGCACCCACATGAAACAAAATTGTTTCCCTCGTAATGATAGAAATATAACATCATAATCGAATTATATGTGATTGTTTCTCCTTGAGGCTCACTTCATTGGGAAACTTAGAGGGACTATCCTAAGCTTGAGAGTTTCTCACAATTTTAGTTCAACTTGAACTTGAAGTGGACACCCGATCTTATAAAATAGTGGATAGCACTTTTTACACTATTGTCAGGGTTCTCAACCTCTTTTGGGTATGTACTTCTCATTTGGTATGGATGCCAATCCACAAGTAGAATTTCTATATGACTTATCTACAATCGGTGTGGAATTGAGAGTTTTGATATCAGCGATTGTGTTGCATCTCTAGTCGCATTTCCCCTCTTGCATCTCAAGTTATACCTCATCTGTTTGGGAGGTTTTTGGACATAATTGTACAATGCCCACTTTTTGTTATGTGTCTCTGAAGTTAGTCTTGGCTTATTTTCCTACTGATCATGCTCATCCACCTTTCAAATCTCGTTGTAGTCAAGAGGAGACAAACACCGCAATGTATGCATCATACCTGTCTCAGCACATGGAACAAATCCTGCTAGTGCTGCTATGTGTGGAATGAAAATTGTTGCTGTTGGAACTGATGCCAAGGGAAATATTAACATTGACGAGTTACGGAAGGCAGCTGAAGCGAATAGGGACAACTTATCTGCTCTTATGGTACAAATCATTACCATCGTGGATTAGTAAGTGTAAAATCATAGCAGCTACCAAGTGACCTTTGATTCTAATTCACATTCTAGGTTACATATCCATCAACTCATGGAGTCTATGAGGAAGGCATTGATGCGATATGCAAGATAATTCATGACAATGGGGGTCAAGTTTACATGGATGGAGCCAACATGAATGCACAGGTAAAACATGCTCAGAATTCATACCTGGAATTGAAGTGAAACGTAATTATGTGGCCAAGTCAGCCTTTTTTCTCCTTTTTGAGTAGTGTATGTTTTCCTCCCGAGTGGTAAATAAGTTTGCATTTCTCTGTTATTTATAAATAAATTTTCTCTCCTTACAGGTTGGTCTGACAAGCCCAGGCTTCATTGGTGCTGATGTTTGCCACCTCAATCTCCACAAAACATTCTGCATTCCTCATGGTGGTGGGGGTCCTGGCATGGGTCCTATAGGTGTGAAGAAACACTTGGCCCCCTTTCTGCCATCACATCCTGTGGTATGCACTTGCAGCCTATTGTTTTTGCATTGAAGCCAATATTCGCACTCCTGGGCAATGAATGCTGTTATTGTTGCATATTTGTTTCTTTTTTGACTTGAAATATTGTTTACTCGGGATTCATTTCATTTCTTGATTTTTCTCGTGCATGTAGTACATGATCTATACTTGTCTTCCTTTCTTCAGTCAGGAAGTTCTTCTGGGACAAGCTTTTCATTTTTTCTAATCATGGAATTAGGTTTTTAGTCTTTGAAGATTGCTCGTCCTCTGTCTAACTTTTTTTCCAAGATTTTTCATGTGGCCTGCTTTTTGGTCCTTGTATTTTCCTTTGTTTGCCTTCCTTTACTCATCTTCCCAGTCTGCTATACCCCCTCCCCTGCATCACTCCTGAAAGTACATAAATCAACGAGCAAATGAACAGAGATGAATAAGTAATCAGCGGTTGCTAACTTTGCAGCAATTGGAAGAAAGATTACTGCTGTGTAAGCCCATTTGAACTTGGCATGGGTTATTGGCATACAATGTTTGTTCATTGCAGCACATGTTCGGTTCAGAACTTTTCAATTAGTACTGCATTTGTAGGAGCCATCGATTATGTAGCATGTTTGTAATTTTCTTACCATTTTTTAACTCTTATGTTTCAAGAAAAACATGCTACCTTGATATCTTTATGGTCCGCATTCTAATTCCTTTATCATCTTAAACTGAAGGTACTCACTGGAGGTATACCTGCCCCTGAGAAGATGCAACCACTTGGTACCATTTCTGCTGCACCTTGGGGCTCTGCGCTTATTTTGCCAATATCATATACCTACATTGCCATGATGGGGTCCAAGGGACTTACTGAAGCATCAAAGATAGCTATATTGAACGCAAATTACATGGCTAAACGTTTGGAGGTCTCTGCGTCTTCCTTTGACTATTTTTTCCGTTTACTATTTGTAGTACAATTACAGCACAGAACAATGGATAGGCACTATGTGTCATGGCCCTTTTTACTGGAATGAAGAGTAGCACTTTTTTGTGTTGTTCACAGGACAAGTTCCCTTCCTTCGAAGACTTCATTTTCTACTTAATCAGGCCTATGACCTGAGCTTCATACTTGTGTTGGGCTTGCTTATTGTCTATCAAATTTGAGTCTCCCTGCAGAGAACTTTTGCAGATTCTGTTTTCCTTAATTGTTTCAAAATATTGATGTCTTCTGCTTTTGGATTAACAGGAGCACTACCCCATCCTTTTCCGTGGTGTCAATGGAACAGTTGCCCATGAATTCATTGTTGATTTGAGGGGCTTTAAGGTAATTCTGACTGAACATCTGATTAATTTATCCCTGTACTCTGGGACCAAGTTTTGGAACGTTAGAGTATTCCTGACTGCAAGCTAATTATTGGGATAGAATACCGCTGGGATAGAGCCTGAAGATATTGCTAAACGTCTAATGGATTATGGATTTCATGGACCCACAATGTCATGGCCGGTTCCTGGGACGCTCATGGTTGAGCCAACCGAAAGTGAAAGCAAGGTATGCCATACAAGGAGAGGGGACTAATATCTATTTTCAGACACTCACACTTGCATGAAATGCATCCTCATTCTTTGTTTTCTCTTGTTTTAAATGCTTCATCTCTTTGCAGGCAGAGTTAGACAGGTTTTGTGATGCCCTCATCTCTATAAGAGAGGAAATTGCACTGATTGAGAAAGGAAAAGCTGATATTAATAACAATGTTCTGAAGGTAAAAGGGAATGTTTCTCTATTGGGGCTTTAGCCTTGTTGCACTTGAATACACATGGATGAACCTTAAATTTTGCAACTGCATTTTTTAATGACAAAATTTGGGGAGATCAACTCAGAATTGTAATTGCAGGGAGCTCCTCATCCACCATCTTTACTCATGGCTGATGCGTGGACAAAACCGTATTCTCGAGAATATGCTGCCTTCCCTGCTTCCTGGCTGCGTTCTGCAAAGTTCTGGCCTACCACAGGTATTTATAGCTTTCTTTTGTGTCACTTGCTTCCACTCTCAATGCTATTACCTCATAAGTCACCCTGAACTGAAAAGTTTTCACAGGATACTATAGATTAAAAATTTTATTGAATAGTTTTATCAACAAGATGTTGACCCATTTAGTCCAATCATAAATCTATTTTTTCCTCGTCAGTTATATATTGCTACCTTGGCTTCCAAATTTTGTCTCAAAATGTTCACTCTTTTTTGTTTCAGTATGTTGGCTGTTCCATTTTCATTTTGGATTTTGTGGTGAATTGATAATAATGTAATTTTGTGGGTTGTTACATCAGGACGTGTCGACAATGTTTATGGCGATCGCAACCTCGTCTGCACCCTTCTTCCAGCATCACAGGTTGTAGAAGAAGCAGCAGCAGCTACTGCTTAAGCTTCAGCTCTTCACTGCACATCTCAAGGTTCCAACAAGAACACGAAACCTTTCTTCTTCATCCTCCACTTGTATATAGCATTTCCATATTCATATACTTCCTTACCAATGTTGGCTGTCATTTTCTTAATATGTTGATGATCAGCTGCTTCAATAACAGTTGTTGCTAATTGCAGCTTTAATTGTTGTACTTGTCAATGTTTTTAGCTTTCTTCATGAATTTGATTGATAGCAGTCATAACCTTGGAAGGAAGGGCACATCCATGCATTTGTCTAATTTAAACTTCCAATCGTCTCTATGAACAAAAACAAGTTTCATATCATAAAATAGAGTACCTAGTGCAAAACACGTTTTTTTTATCATGGTTAAAATGTTTGATGTGATTAAATGGTAAGTATGGTTAAAATGTTTAGTGTGGTTGAAAAGTTGAATGTAAACATATTCAACTTACCCTTTCCTACTCTTTTTGAGTTATAATTAGGAGTGCAACTCGTGCGGGTTGAGCGGGCTGAAGGGTCAACCCTAGTCCAACCCTACATATAGAATCTTTAACCCGAGCCCGAGCCCGAACTCGAACCCGACTTCAACCTGAGGTACTCAACCCGAGTACTGCCCATTTTGAATTCGGGCGGGTTCGAATTGAATTCGGGTTTTTAATTTGGGTGACAAATCAAATAAACACAAAGAAATTAAACTAAAAAGTCCAAAATACCATAGTCACCCCATTGCCACCACAACCACTACCCATAGTCACTGCCACTGTCACCACAACCACTGTCCATAGCCACTGCTAGTCCACTACCACCACAACCACTGCCCATCGCCACCACAACCACCATGTCGCTGCCCACATAGCCACCAGACGTTTCTTACACAGCCACCAGATCTAACCATCGTTGTAGTCTTCGGCGCCATAGCCACCAAATCTCCACCAGATCTAAGATGCAAAGCCACCAAATCTGACCACCAAATCACTAAATTTGAGAATCGTTGTGGTCTTTGGCACATAGAGGAAATGAGAAGGAGGACAAGAGAGAGCCTGAGAGATGGAGATGGAGATGGGCTGAAAACGAGAGAGGCAGAGAGACAGAGAGAACGAGGGAGCAAAAATGAAAAAACAGTGCTAATGCTTTATATATATATATTTTTTTTTTAATTTGTCGGGTTCGGGTTGAACCCGTGAACCCGATGTCTCAACTCGATGTCCGCCCAAATTGAATTCGGGTTGGAGTTTTTTTACCATAGCCCAAGCCCTAATTTTTTCGAGTTAGGCTCGGGTTGAAATCGGGTTAGCCCGCCCAAGTTGCACCCCTAGTTATAATATATAGATCATTTTGAAAATTTTCCAACGTAAACTTGGATCCTAGGCACTGTTTTAAGATCTGATTGAGCATAGGAAACAACTTGCCATGCCTCAGATGGCTGCTTTGGTTTTTTATATTCCTTTGATTTTTAGCCTTTAATGCCTTTAAGGCATAGATTTCATAATTGATTTATTTTGTGTAATACTAACCGATAGAGTCTCGTTGGTAAGTGCTACAAGTTCTCATGCATTGGAACCAACAATAATAGGCTTGAATCCATTACTATGGAATATTTTCTTTTCTAAGTGAAATCTCTAGTATAGGAAAGAGTGAAAAAAGTGTTTTCGGTATTGTAGAATAACAAGTCTTTATATCTTAAAGTTCGTATTTGGTTAAGACTAATAGAATGAGGAATAAGTAATGGGAATATCTTTCACAAATGATTTACTAATAAAATAAGTGATAAGTAATTCGACTCATTCATTCAGATCATGAATGTTTGAAATCAATATAGTGCAAGAAGACATTACTTTTTGCAAATTCAAATTAAAGGGTGATACTAAATCAATGGCATCATAACCATAACAAGCACATGCACATTCATCATAATTTGTAGTTCTAACTCCATATTAAGATCACTATCGATAGTGATGCTATCAATATCATCACCATCAACATCATCAATAAGAAAACTTATTTGGTTAGACTACTCATTAGATTTTCCCAGTACTATATTCCTGGATTTATACTGTGGATGATATGAATTTCAAGGTCTAGATTTACAAAAAACCATTGGCACTCAATCAAAGCTATTCTACAGAGAAAAAAGAAACATAGAAATTCAAATTTGGCAACTGTAATCAGGCTTTTTTCAATAATAATATGTGCACCACCTTTGTTAATGTTAGGTACACGAGCCCAAAGAAATATAGTGTTTGTTTTACAGGTTTGACTACGATAATGAAAGTAAAATTACTATACTATTTATTATATTTATAGGTATTTATACTATTTTTTAAGTATAGTTTATTAATTGTTGAGGTACATTTACATTTGTATTCACTCGATATCATAGTATTATCTTTTTTTTTTACTATTGGAGTGATGATGATTTACTCTTAGAACGAAAAATGCTCAAACGATCAAAAATTAAAATCAAATGATGTAACCCAAATGATGTGATAAACCCACACAATCAATGAGAATAATTGGGCTGTTGGGTGAGAGACTGCCAAATCACATCAAATTTAGCCTTCAAATTTGATCAAAGTAGCAAGAATTGTATGAGAAATAGGTATGAAAAGTCAAGGACTCTTATCAAGCTTTGATAAAACCCCAAGGCTGCTTGGTCGAGAGAGAGATACAAAGTAAACAAGATAGGTAATCCCCCAACCAGAAAGACTAAGGTCTCAATAATTATTTTTTTAATACCACACTAATGATTTATTATAAAATAAGTGTGATATTATGACTCAATTCCATAAAATTATAACAAAATTGAATTGTTTAAAATCAATCTTATTTTTAACTAAATTACGATGTGTTGCTCGAGCTTTTTGTTGTACCAATGTTTAATCGTTTAAGGAAAAAAGAAATAACTTTTTAATATGGAGTTTTATTTCGTTGTTACGGTAGGTTGAGAGTAGTGTCTGCCTCCCTTGTGTTTGGGGGAGTCAGACGGCCGTTCCATTCGATAATTAAAACTCAAGTCAAAGAAATTTTAATCTTAACTATTTGACGAATTACATGAATTTGTACTCTATCAAGAATCATATTTCTGTTAGACCATAAGTTTTTATTGTAATAGCGATAATTTAATCTTTTAAAATAGTATTTGATTCAAATCAAATTATTAATAACTCTTATTTGATAATTATTTGTTATATCCAACTCCATAATGGTTTTAGGATAGGACTACTTGATACTAAAAATTGTAGGTCATGTTACACATTTTAAAGATAAAATTATAATTATTTTAGATAATTTATGATCTATCAAGAATTATTTCAATCAATTTTAATTTTTTTTTACAAGTTGTAACTTGATCTTTAAAGCTATTAATTTGAATTTTAAAATTATAATTTTGATGATCACTCACAACATTTTATAATCAATGACTCTTTTAATACTGTAATCTTCGGAAAGACAAAAGAATAATATTATTGAAACATTATTTAGGGACATAATATATTATCATCATTTGATTGATAATAAATTTTATTTAATGCTAAGCCCCACAAATAATTCGATAATTACAATTATTAAGTTTTTAAATTATGTACCAATAAAATTAATTTTTATAAAATAACTTTTGAAATCATGTCGGACCAAATAGAGGACGAGCAATGTTATAGAAATCTAAGAGCATCTCCAATGGGGATGTCAAATGTAAATTTAAAGGGTTATGTGACATTTTAACATATAGAATTTGACATATTTACTTTATTAGTATTCCAAGCGATATGTCAAAATAATTTTTTTTGTTCCATCTCTATCTCTATCTTTATCTTTATCTTTATCTTTATCCTTATCTTTGACTACATCAATAGAATAAATGAAAAATGCTTAATAAAGAATTTATATACTAAAATTGATGTCAAATTTGGCATAATGCCAAATTTAATTTTGCCAACTAGACATTTGAGATGCCGATTGGAGAGGAAGTAACTACCAAATGTTGCCATTGAGAATTCCAAGTGTCATTTGAGCTAGAATCAAAATTTTCAATGCATAGTTTCGGTGAGCTTGAAAATAAAAATATTGAAATAATGTTTTGAAAACATTTCTGAAATAAGATGAAAACAAAAAATTATTTAAAAAATTATTTCTAAAATATTAATTTAAATATATCGAAACATAAGTCTAAACATGTTGAAACATCCCGAAACACTTCAAAACATAAGAATTTTAATATTCAATCACTTATTCGTTTTGATTTCTATAGAAACGAAAATGAAAACGTTTTGACCATTTCAAAATAAAATTTAGTCTCTTGCATTTGAGACGCCATTGAAGTTGTTCTAAGAACCTTATTTAACACAATTGTTCAATTAATTATGAATTCAAATAATTCAACGGTTATATTGAATTAGGATTTAGATTAGCTCCGCTCCAAATAACAATTTCCAACTTGTGACTTTCCCTTCTGTGTCCGCAGCCAGAAATCACAACTGAATACAAGCAGCATACTTGTCTCTATACTCAGCATAGTAATCGTGGGGTCCACTGCTGAAGTAGAAAGCGGTCGAGGTTCATGCACTTTGCCCAGTTTCTTCCTCCTCCTTTCTATAGATCTCTTTCTCTCTCTCATGAAGTTATTTTAATAATAAAAGAAATAATAATAAAACATGTATGGTGTCCAAATTGATCAGCGCATATGCCGTTTCAAATTCTCCTTTCCTCCTCTTCTTCTTCACAGTATGCAAAAGCAAAACAAAGCTGCTTGCAAATCATCTTCACCAACTGGTTCATCATCAACTCTCACAGGTTCATATCAATAATATTAGCAAATGCATTTACTTTCTGTTGCAGATCTTTATTTTTTGTTGGTTTCTGCACCTGGGTTTTGGGTTTTATTTGAATAATTTTAGAGTGAAATCGTCAAGACGCCATTTTTGGTCTGCTTGGTTCCCGAGAAAATGGTGGAAGTGAAAGTAAAATGAAATCCTAAGTAAGTTTCTTTTTTTTTTTCCCTGGGTTTTGGGCAATTGTTGTAGGTATTGTATTGGGTTTTACGCATTTCCCATTTCACTGTATTTTCTTTTGTTCGTGGGAGATTACTGGGTTTGGAATTTCCTTTTTCGTTTCTTTGACCTTTGGTTCTCTCGGGAACCAAACAGATTACTCTGTTAATGCGAAATGATTTAGGGTTTATTTTGGTTAAGATCATAGTGAAGATTGCATGAATGAATGGTTGCTTAGAGATATTGATTGTCTTTATATGTAAATTGACTAGGGGTAACCTTGGCATGAAGGCATGGTGGACTTATTAAAACCTACCCTGCCATGTTTTATATTATAGAACTTTGTGTTACTCTTGCAGTAATTTTTAATGAGGAAGATCCTGTCAAGGGTTTTGGTGTCTCATCTCTAGGGACATCAGGGTTCTGTTTGTTTGTCAAAACATATAAGACAAAACTAAAGAAAAATGTTTGGCTATTATGGAAACAGGTTGTATTCTCAAGTATTTTCTACCATTTCACTAACTTTTCTCACAACCAAAAGGGAAGTTATGGTAGAAATTGAGTTCTCTCAACTCCCATCTATTAGCCAAATGTCTATATTTGTCATAATACTGCTTTCACATGATAAGCGATGTAATAGTGACACTATAATGCCATAAAACAGTTTCAATTTTCGAGTATAAGTGTGATGTTTAGTGAATTTAATATGACTTAGCTAAAAGGTAAAATTTACCTTTTCTTTTTTGGATTCATAAATATGAATACTGTAGTGAAAATATTTACGAGAGTACACATTGTGGCTGTTCTTGATTCTGTTTTTCTTTTTTGGGAATCTACTGTTCGAGTCTAAGAGGGCCTCCGAGGCTATTTCACTTTCTCTTTTAAGTAGTAACTTTTATCCAGATAAAAGTATTATGACAAAGTAACAAATGGATGGATCAAGGGTAGAGGTGGTACAAAGTGAGGAACAGACTTTGGATAGCTTCTTAAAGTGGCTTGTCCATCCATTTTTGTAGACAATTGACATAAGCATATGAATACCAAAATGCAAATTCTTTGAACATTGAATCTCATTCTGAACTACAACAGTCCTAGGTCTCTTACTATGGAATCATGGGCGGGTTGGTAATAAGATGAAAAGGAGATGAACATAAAAGAATGGAAAACATAACTAGAGGCTGTAGGAAAAAAAACTGGGTGCAGAGAAGTGTGACAGATACCTCGGTGTTTATAATGAATTTTACTCTGATTAACTTTCTCCTTTTGCTATACTTCTCGTAAACATACACACATTCATTTGTATATAGATACATACATACATGATACATATATAGTTGCATATTGTGCACAACAGACGTATAATTCAGAGTATAAAAATGTTGAGAGATGACATAATATGGTCAAAGAGCATCTTTAAAGCACATTATTTTGTGCCTGAGAGATAGAGAGAGTGGGAGAGGGAGAGGGAGTGGGAGAGGGAGAGGAGGTGAGATAATAGAGTAACATATACAAATGGCAGCTATGGCTTGTGGTGGATCATAAAGAGAATTTTTCAATTGGTAGAAAATTCAGTTCTACAAGGGTTTTAGGTGGTTAAAAATGTGTTGGTGAAAAAAGTAACAAAAACGAAGGGAGATTGTGGTAGACTTTTAAATTGTTGGGATGCAAGACTATGTGTTTTTTACCGAAACCAAGGATGAGCTCAATAAATGGTACATTAAATATGCTGGAGGCTAGTTAGGCATGTTGAAGCTCAATAAGCATGAGATCTGTTGTGGTGAGAGTACGGCCATATTTTGTTCAAATACTAAGAACAAGAAATTTAGCCGCCTAGGCTGGAATGCAGAGTCAGGTTGGCCAAAAAATTTATGGATTGGCTATTTGGGTTGTTTTGCTTGAATAAGCACTTGATTGACTTGAAAATGTCATGCTATACACTTGCAAACTTTAATAGATTGAAACATATTGCATGCTCTGGTTGATGACAAAAATCTTTTGTTTTTGTGGAATACATTGTATATTTTGCAGCATGTGGGGTGTTGGGATCCAACTATGTGTTTGAATTGTGCGCTTCACTCATTTTGAAGTGACAACCATGCTCATGAATAACTTTAAGAATGAGTGATTGTCCTTCGCCGACCCTTACTGCCTAACGTGAGAGCGGACAGTTAATGCCTAAATGCTAGATGGACGGGTTGTAAATACAGACGTTCTGAGTTCGAAAATTGTCAACTATTTGGGGTCAGGTCATGAGGGATTTATCCCTCATGAATACTCTAGTCTCGGCGTGGATGGTTTGGTCAAACGTCTGTGTTCGAAACTTAGCAACTCTTTGGGGTCAGGCCATGAGGGATTTACCCCTCATGAATACTCTGGTCCCGGAGTAGATGGTCTGTCTTTTACTGGATAGGGGAGGGGACTAGTCGAAGTATGCGTAAGTTGGCCCAAACACCTGTGATCGTTGTACTAAAAAAAAAAAAAAGGAATGAGAATGTTAGATTGATGATGAATTTGACGACAAATTTTATAGTATTGTCGATTAACTATGAATTTATTATTATTTCATGATGTTTTTCCGTCCACCTGAATTCCTTAGTGTCATTTGTTTACAGAATAATCATTCCTAGTATATCTGTAATTCTATCCTCAATTGTTGGCAATTGTGTAGTTTTTTAGTAACTTTTATATATATTGGGGGACATGCTTCCAAAATGTTGTTTTGAATTGCTTTATTCTAGAAGGAATTGTTCACAAAATTTGTTTCTTGCAGAGAAACGCTATCTTTTGGGTTGACAAAAAATTGATTTTCTTGGGTCTTTTGAGAATATATCCACTATGTCAGAGGACGTGGTTTGATGCGGAGATTTTTTAGACGAATATTGTATAGAGCCACATGTCTTGAGGAAGACTTTTGGTAATGGAGCTAAAACCCACTTATGATGTTGAAAGTAAAAGGTCTGCCCACAGAATTCAGCATGAGCTGTGGCCTCTTGATGAAATTGACCCGACGAAAGCAAAGTTCCCTTGTTGTCTTGTTTGGACTCCCCTTCCAGTGGTCTCATGGTTGGCACCTTTCATTGGCCATGTTGGCATATGCCGGGAGGATGGAACTGTATTAGATTTTTCTGGATCCAACATTGTTAATGTTGACAATTTCGCATTTGGTGCAGTAGCTAGATACCTTCAACTAGATAGAGAGCAGGTACTCCTCTATGACTGCTGCCATATTGACTCGTGTGTTTATTTTTGTGCTCTCTCCCACTCTCTCTCTCCTTGGATGGATATGTGGTGTAAATACATATCTGCCACGATTATCATCACTTACAGTTACTCAGGAATACCTTCCATGGCTTATGGAAGGTTAACACTATTGTTTGTCCTCTCATAGTTTTGACATTATATTTACTGCAATGAATGGAAGATTAGATTGGCTGCTGGAATAAATATTGGTCCATTGATAACTCTCTTGTGAAATTTTAAATGCTTGAACAGTGCTGTTTTCCTCCAAACCTTTCTGGGCACACATGCAAGCATCGCTACAAACACGCAGAGTATGGGACTGCAATCTCCTGGGATGATGCGCTTCAGTCAAGTTCGCATCTATTTGAGCACAAATCCTACAACCTCTTCACGTGCAACTGCCACTCGTTCATCGCCAATTGTCTGAACCGGCTCTGTTACGGTGGATCAATGGGTTGGAACATGATTAATGTAGGAGCTCTTTTACTGTTCAAGGGACAGTGGGTTAACAGCTTGTCAATTTTAAGATCATTTTTGCCTTTCACAGTCGTACTATGCTTTGGCATTTTCATGGTGGGGTGGCCTTTTTTGATTGGATTACTGTCCTTCTCTCTCCTCCTTATGGGGTGGTTTTTGTTGGGTACTTATTGTGTCAAAAGTTTGTTAGAATGATAATTCTACTTCCATCAATAACAATGTCGGAGTTGTATTTTTCTTGATTGAGTTATATTCATCATACTCAATATGGTGTTGGCATTCAGGAGAAAAAGATTTGGTGTCGTTTTTGTATCTCTCTTTTTGCTGGATGTTTAGATTAATAGTTGTTTCAGGATTTGGGGGCTCTTCCGCGGCCAGATATATGATGCAACCCTGGGCGGCACTCTGACTTAAGCTCAATAAGGATTGAGAGCACATACATGTAGAGTTGGCAATCCTAGACACAACTCGTAAAATTGACACGAATTCGACATGGATTTAGCGGGTTTGGATGTAGTTTTAATAAATTCGGGTGGTTAACAGGTCAAGTTGGTAGATCTGTGAATAAACGAACCGATTTTGTGTTTAATCTATAAATTCGTTTTAACCCGTTAACAATGGCATTATAAATTTATAAAAAAAAAAAGTAGATCTCTCAACCTCTGTCTTATCTTACGCCTCCAATCTCTTAGACTCAATCGAATTTGGTAATAATTTAATGTTTATTTTTTGTCTTATTTTTTTGCTCAGCCATGATTTATTGTTATAATAAACAGGTCAAATTAATTTTCTTCTTTAGCGGAGGACACACAGGTTGTGTCAGGTAACCCGTCTAGACGAGTCGTGTATGAGTGTGATAATTAAACCCGTTTATATAAATAAATAGAGTATGAACAGAAATTTTTTTAACACGAAACGGTTCCACCCAAAACGATTACCCGTCTGCATTCCAATAGTTGTCTTCTAAATTGTGGTTTCTACACGTGACATAGGTTGGAAATTAGTTATGTTGATGTTAAACACAGACGAGGCTAGTCCCCCAGGTGGTCTCCGGTCGGTCTTTTGACCAAATCCCCCTAAAAACCGTACGTATGGGTCTCCCCGCATGAGGCTCACGCCATTCAAGGTGGCCCAGCCCAGCATTCATTCGCAAATCCTGTTGTGAAATTGAGACAGCTCGACCTCGGAAGCTAATTCATGTGTAGGCAACGCTATCTGTCGTACCGTTGACTCTATCTATTCATTGAATTTGCTTGATCTTTTTTAATATAGGCTCACTCCCTCTTTTTCCAAGAATTCATGCACTTCCTTTTACTCCATTTGGCCTTCTCTCATAGGGAAAAGCCTCCCATTTCTGCCAAATGACCCGGCCTCCCTTGGCTCTTTTATCGTCCGGGCTCCCTTTCCTCCTTATAGTGCCATCCTCCCCACTGGCTGTATGGGCGGGTTGTCCCTTACTGCTGTGTTCTGTTAGATTATGGATTACAGGAATAAATATAGCTGAATAGAATAGCAGGCAGGTTACACGTTCCACTATGTCGAGATGTGAAGTGCAAGTGGTGATGATTATCCCGGAGTATGCGCTAGCGCCCTTGGCTGGCATTCCAAAACCTGCCAACGCTCGTGAAAACCCAGGTCGGTCGGTCGTCCATTCATCCGACCGGAGGTGTGGATAACAAATCCACTTTCACAACCTTCCCCCTTCTACCCCTATGTTGTGGTAAGGTAAAGCCGTTCGCTTGAGTTGCTCAACCGCCCCTTAGTCTGATGCTCTTGACACGCTACAGAACCTCCACCGTGCCGGGGTACCACGCAGAGAATAGCTAGCTGCATAAGAACCATTTTTATTTTAAGTAATGAATATTATTAAAATTTTGATACGAAAGAACTCATGTTCTATCATTCTATCAAAATATCCAATATTTCGCAAAAATTCCATTTACTATCCCCCCCAAGGCAAGTATGTCTTCACCACCTTTGTCAAATCCAGAAACAACAACAGCTATTGACATATGTATTCCAACTTGCACTAACATGGAATCAAAGCGATCCCAAGCATCATCAAGAAATAAGACACGAGGAAACTGAAGTAATATATAATTGATCATAGAAAGAAGCTGAAAGAAATGTATTATTTTATGCTGGGCTCAGCAGTAACACATTTATAAGATAAATTAAGATGGAAACTATGAAAGTTCATCAATATTGCCCAAACACCCTTTACTCTGGGCAACAGAACAGTATTAAGTGCACAAACTGTGAGAAGAAACACGAGTCGTTATTACAAGTGTTTCGGGCAAGATCAGTATCAAGAAAACAAGCAGAATGATCAGGAGGGACAGGAATCAGGATGGATGGTTCCCTTATTCCGGCAGGTGTCATTGGCATCATATGATGCACGAAACCTTAAGAGATTTCATCATGCTCCGTACTTGGGGGCCTTCCAGAGCTTAAATGCAACTTCGTGTAGAAACCTGTCTGCAGGTATAGTGAGGTTTCCACCATGCTGCATTAGAAGGACAACGCGTAATTAGCTTGAAGTCTGAAACCACTGTATCAATAGATTAAAGCTTGGCACCATGTAGAGTAATTTACAAAAACATGAAAGATTTCATGACTGCTGGAGATTCTCTATCTGCATAAATTATTCCCTCAATTATATGATAACTTGTAAATGGTAAACATAATAATAAGTAAGACATATTAACACCTAACAGCACCTAGAAAGGCAGAAATATTTGTTTCTTTATACTGCCGTACACAATACTTGAACTGATGCAGTAGTTATTTATTGATTGAGAATTACAATGTCTTTTAGAAGAGCCTAAAACAAGTGTTGTGGATCACACAAGTTGTTAAAAGTTCGTATTGTGTCTGATTTGAGTTAGCATGCTTCTGGTCAGATTTATTTTGGGTAATTTCTAGATATTCTGGATCACTGTGATCCATGGGTCATAAGTTGGGTCAACTGTTATTTGAATTTTATTCAGAGTTTTAGATGGTCTCAAATATCCTTAATAATAAATAAGTTTTATTCCTAATTCTGAGTCTCTAGTCCTTAGTGTATTCGGAGTTCTGTTTAGCCTGTACATATGTGTGTAGTCACATTGATTCAACGAAGCAAAACCTACATTGCAAAACCCAACCACTTCCTCTTCCCCCATTTAGAACTTCAACTTAACATGTCCAAAGACCCCAGAAAAGTCCTGTTACTATTCACATCTGTATATACCCTTTGCAGTGATCCAAGCTTGCTTTTTCTTGTAAAACTTCGATCTCAAACCCAAATATCTGCTTACATTTCGAACCCTTAAAGGCCATACCCGAAAACCTTGAGATAGTCAGGACCTAAACGTCCTATAGGAGAATGTTTCCGGACTTGTCAAGCGCTTTAACATCCCTCAGATGTACTTGTTGGAGAAAGCTCCTAAAAAAAGTTATTTTATATATAATATACTATCATAATATATCAGGTATCTCAATACTATCATTTGCTGTAATTTATAGTTTTAAAAGAAAAAAAGTTCAATACTCCCACAGCTGAAACACAAACCAGAAAAGCTTCCATAGAATTAGAAGAATATATACAATGTACAAATATGCATATTTATTTATATTTATATCCTTTCTTTAGATATGTGAGTTGTGACAACCATGGAGCAATTACATGCAAATCTGCTGCAGTAAATCACAGGCACCCAAAACAAGACAGATTAATTTCACACCAAAAAGAAGAAACAGGCACCCAAGGTCCTAATCATCAAGCTTTGTACTATACACATGCAGGGAAATATCTTGTGCTATTTAACGACTAATTTCTTATCCATTGTAACATGTGCTGATTATGTGCAATCCCAATAAGGCTGCAAATAGACCAATACTTCCACTTACAGCCACGACATGCCTCCAGCATATTAAAGTATGCCTAGGAAAGGAAAAGCATAACTATGATGTAAAATTTAAATGACAAGATATGGTGCATAAGTTTTGATCTCAGTAACGCTAAAAGTTTCATAAAAGCAACATCAAAGTGGAAAACAAGTACATTGGCCAAGTATATCAACATCAAATATAAGGCCCCCATAATTTACTCCGCTAAAATCAGAGCTTTATAATGCTATTTTATGTGAACTGATACCTCTTTAAAATCTCTAAACGAAAATGTCTCTGCCAAATCCTTGCGAGTTACAGCATTCTGCCATTGGGCAATTAACATTGGACAATGGTGCCTGTTAAAAGAAGAACTTAGCAGGAGCCATAAATCGTAATGCAAGTAAAGTAGTAGAAGAATACTTTCAAGTTCCCACAAACCTAACATTTTCACGTGGATGCCCTCCTTTCATGGTGTAACTTTGACGAGGAAACAATAGTGAAAGATTAGTTTGCTGGTTAGTGTTTAAAACAGATAAACTAAGATCATCGTTCTCTGAAACAGTTCCATAGCTCATTACAACAGAGATGTGCAATCGGGAACCAATTTCAGATCCAGGTTCGGCCATGTGCATTAATTCCCCAACCAAACCATGGACATATTTCATGTTTTTCTCACCATTTGACTTTTCACCAGCTACCATGTGAACAAAAACTAAATCATACTGGCTTGCCTCTAAAGTCTTCCCTCCTTGAAATCCAAGCAACTTCAGTAATTCAGAGACTACAACATCATGTGGCGACTCAGCAAGGGGATGACTGCTGTCAATTAAGTCAACCAACTGTAACATAGTGAAGCCAAGTTTGCCTCCAAATGCTCGTAAACTTGGATTGTCAGTAACTATGGCAGCTCTCATACCCATAAACCTGAAGTTAAACAAGAAAAACCAAGTTGTCTTCATATGTTCAACATACATAGCAACATACTTCTCCAATCATCACAATTAGAATTGCAAAAACGTGATAAGCAATAATACCTTTCTGATATGGTTGGCATTAAAGACTTTCCTTGACATGCTACTTTGGAGGTGTCTTCACCACTCTGAAAACCCACAACAAGAGCTGTCACAAAATACTCCATCATGAAACAATCATTACAGGATACATGGATCTCACCATACTAACATAGGCTTCAGATGCATCAAGTAGCTCTGCAAACTCTCTGACTATTCGTGCATCTTCACTTTCTGCAATCTAATAACCAAGTAAATCCCAAAAAATAATAGATGAGACGTGTCAAAACAGCAAAAATTATTTACAAGAATGAATTAAGAGGAAGGGCAGCAGTTTCCTTGCTATTTCAAAGGATCACTTTCTGTCACAGAATCTAGCATTCATAATCCACAAGACAGTTTAATCAAGTGACAAAGGCTGCTATTTATGAGCATCTATAATATAAAACAGGGCAAGCTTCAATAAGCTCATCCGACGGTCTTAAATAGACTCATCTAACAGCCTCCAACATTCTTCTCAAAACTATTCATATTGCACCGTACCTTTAGGCTCGGGTTACCCTAATTTGAATCAAAAGGTGTCTGGGAACAGTAGATAGAGAATATGTTCCAGCAAAAGGGTCTGAAATCTGAAGGAAGGAACGATTTTAGGAGAGAGACTTTCAATGAGGAAATAACATTTTTGACAGTCCTGAGGAGATGGTTAACAGTATGCGCCACTGATAATCGAAAAATGATGTGGCCTAAACAACTGAGATATGTCAAAGGTGAGAGGGGGAAAGAGGCAAAACAGAACATGAACCATGAAACCGCAGAAAGAGATTAGATATCCAAGCCTTATCTAAACATAGAGCTTTCCAATTAATTATTGTGAAGCACCATTGATATCATTGACCCAAGAAGTGAACAGAGGCAAACTAAATTGGTCTGTGTTATGGGTCTACTTGTTTATAAGGTGGACACTGGAACACCACAATCAGATTGCGAACACTTGCTATCTTTCACTAGATGAAGTTCAGGGATTCGAACAGTCAATGAATATGATCCAAAAAGAAAACCACCTTGCATACTCATTTTCTTTACAACAAGATGAAGGACCCATAGTTATAAATCCCTTTTCCCACAACTGACCAATACATTACTAATAAAGTATAAGCATCCAGTAACAACAACATAAGGGGGCATACCCCAATAGAAAATAAATCAAAGTTCAGCCAACAAAGTAAAACCACATTTGCAAGACTATGATCAGAAAATCTTCAAACTGCTTGACGCCAGCATTAAGAGACAAGTAAAACACCCATATTCTATAAGTCACACTAAATAGATTTCAAATCAATAAGATGTGGTCGATATGATACCCTAATTCAATCCAAACCCACAACTTCCAAAAGCATCAGATGCGCCACGATGAATTTGCATGGTAAATACCTTGATTACAATTTTATTTTCCTCTTTTTCAGAAAAAAGAAATAGCAAGCACTTCCCCACTTTGGGTGCAAAAATATTACTTTTTTGGCTCAGTTTAGTCTTCAAATAGTCAAAAACCCAAAAGACAACAATGTCACACCTATAAATCTATAATCTTTCGTTTGGCTTCTCAGATTACTCAGCAACCAACAGAGAGTTAGCATCGGACAGTCAAAAGATAGAAATTAGCCAAACCCACAAAATCAATCCACTAAAGCAAAAAGCAATTCTGGGTGTTTCTTTAATCGGTGTACTCTGTACAATCAGTAGAGCAATCTAAAGAATGAAGGAGGCAAACATGTATATGCACGAATACATAGAATGATTAAAAAAGAAAGAAAAAGAAGAAGAAAGTCCAAAATTTACATGAATGGAGAGAGGGGAAAGAACCTGAAGGAGGGGAGTGAGGAAGGGACAAGAAGCCACAGCAGGCTCGAGATGCAAAAGAATGGAGATGGGTGTGAGATGAATTTATGAATCGGGCTAACCCATCTCCGTACAACACCAATCCTCTGCTTGGCTTGTCCGCCATTTGCTTCTGAAACTCCAGAACCAGAGAGAGAGAGCAGGGTGGCTGATTAGAAAGAATCTGATTATGCTTTGCGACTCAAAAGGTCGGTAGGGGGTTGAGAAACTCTACGTACGTGGCTCGCATTGGGCAAAGTTAACAAAGAACAAAACACACGCACTACGAGGTCAAGCTATGTATGTAGCCGAAGGTAAATCTCTTTTCATTTTTATTTTTATTTTTATTTTGATGAAAATGGACGTTTTTCAATTTTTTTTATTTATTATACAAATTTTTTTTGGAAAAATTCCAACCACACCTCCTCTAGTTTACAATATCTTCAAGGACACTCCCTATAGTTTCTAAATCTTCAGTGACACCCCTGTCAGATTAAAAATATTAATTATAATATAATTTTACTAAATTGTCCGTGATATATTTGAGGACAAACTTCATTCACACCCCCTTTAGATAAATATATCTTCAATGAGACCCCCTCTAAATAAGCATATCTTCAATGAGACATCTTTGTTTTCTAATTTTTTTTAGGAAAAATTTCAACCACACTCATATCTTCAAGGACACCCCCTCTAATTTTTAAATCTTCAGTGACACCCTCTGTCAGATTAAAAATATTAATTATAATGCAATTTTATTAAATTGCCCATGATATATTTGAGGACAAACTTCATTCACACCCTCTCTAGATAAGTATATCTTCAATGAGACTCCCTCTAGAAAAACATATCTTCAATGTGACCCCCTCTGTTTTCTAATTTTTTTTACGTATTAAAATTCGAGTGAATTAAAATTCGATTCAAGTTAATTAAAATTTATTTTTTAACATATTATAATTTGAGCCAAAAAAAATTATATTTTTTATGTATTAAAATTTGGGCTAATTAAAATTCTATTTGAGCCAATTAAAAATTATTTTTAATCGACTCAAATCAAATTTTAATCAACTCGTATTGAATTTTAATCAACCCAAATTTTAATATATAAAAAATATAAATTTTAATTGACTTCAATTTTAATAAATCGAATTTTAATTGACACGAATTTTAATAAGTAAAAAAATATAAATTTTGATCGACTCGAAAGCGAATTTTAATCGGCGCTAACAACTCGGGTAGAGTTCAAATTGACTCAAATTTTAATATGTAATAAATAAATTTTAATAGGCTCGAATTTTAATTAGTTAAAAAAAATAAAATTTATTCAACTTCAATCGAATTTTAATTGGTTCAAATTTTAATAAGTAGAAAAATAAATTTTAATCGACTCGAATTTTAATAAAATTTTATGTAGAAAAATTACTTGAGGTTTATGTAGGGGCATTTTTGGTATTTTAGATTTTTTTTTTTTTTGTTAGAAATGATAGTTTAATGGTAGGGGGTGTTAGTGATGTTTAAATATAAACTAGAAGGGGTGTCACTGAAGATTTAGAAACTATAGGGGGTGTCCTTGAAGATATGGTAAACTAGAGGGGGTGTGGTTGAAATTTTCCCTTTTTTTTTTATTCTCTAATTCGGTTTTTTTTATTCTATTTAATATACAAATTTTTTTTTTTCATTTTTTGTCTATCTCTTTCAATAACTGTTAAATCGATTGTTTTTCATATTGAAATACTTGTGTGCACCTCTATGATGAACATAATTTGTAATTTCGTGAAGTGATTACAACCGATACATAAAATAACTTGATTGAAAATAACTATTAAATATTTTTAAATTTTAGTAATTAAGTATTTAAAGAGGAAAGTCTTCTCAAAAATCTTATCCCTAATTTAATTGTTTTATATATACATATATATATATACTAGTTATTGTCTGTGCCTAAAGGCACAGAGTAATAAAAAATGGTAAACAATAAACATATTTGTATTCATATTCAAAATCAAATCACAAACATAGAGGAGAGATAAATGAATTTAAGCATCAGTTGTAGTGAGGGGTGAGAGGTGGTGGTGGTAGGAGATGGTGATGGTTGTGGTGGGTGGCAATGACCGTGGTGGCGGCGGCGATGGTGGCAGTGGGGGCGACGGCGGCGACAGTGGTGGGGGCGATGGTGGCGGCAGCGACAATGGTGGTGGTGGCGACGACGACGGCAATGGTGGTGGTGGCGGTGGTGGTGGTGGTGGCGGTGGTGGCGACGACGGTGATGGTGGTGACGTAGATGGCGGCGACGGTGGTGGTGGGGGTGGTGGCGGCGGTGGCAGTGGCAGTGGCTGTGGCGGTGGTAGTGGTAGTGGTGGCGGTGGAACAGTTTCAAACACTATTTTTTTTTTTTTAAAGTACTTATGAGAAATAATTTCTAGAAGTACTTTTAAAAAGTCACTCCAAACACACCCTTAGAGGCCTATTTTTCCTATTAAATTTAAGGTGTTAATATTAGCCGTTAGATTAACTTTAAAGTAAAATTTAAAGCGATCTGAATCACGAATAGCAAAAGTCATTTTGTTTATCTTTTGATATTTAAATTGTAAACTACTTTATTATATAGATATACTAGTTATTGTCTGTGCCTGAAGGCACAGAGTAATAAAAAATGGTAAACAATAAATATATTTGTATTCATATCCAAAATCAAATCATAAACACAGAGAAGAGATAAATGAATTTAAGCATCGGTTGTAGTTGGATGTGGTGGTGGTAGAAGACGGTGATGGTTGTGGTGGATGGCAATGACTGTGGTGGTGGTGGATGCTGTGGTGGTGGCGACAACGGCGGTGGTAGTGGCAGCGACGACGGCAGTGGTGGTGGCGATAGTGGTGGTGGCGGCAGAGGTAGTGGTGTGGCGGTGATGGTGGCGGCGGCGGTGGTGGTAGAGGTAGTGGTGGTGGGGGTGGGGGTGGCGACGATAGTGGTGGCGGTGGTGGTGGTAGAGGTAGTGGTGGTGGGGGTGGCGACGATAGTGGTGGCGGTGGTGGTGCGATTTCAAACACTATTTTTATTTTTTAAAGTACTTATGAAAAATAATTCCTAAAAACACATTTAAAACGTCATTCCAAACACACCCTTAGAGACATTTTTTTCCTATTAAATTTGAGGTTTTAATATTAGACGTCAGATTAACTTTAAAGTAATATTTAAAGCGATCTCAACCGCGAATAGCAAAAGTCATTTTGTTTATCTTTTGAGATTTGAATTGTAAGCTACTTTATTATATAGATTAGTATAATTAACATCTATGAATTTTTTAAATTAAAATACATTATTATGATATTTATTTGATATGAGAATTAATAATATTGATTTGCCATTCACGATAAAAAAATAGAATTTCATGGATGAGGGAACTTCATTAGTGCGATGTGATTTGATGGGTCAGACCTAAATAGCTAATCCGTGTGGAAAGCCTAATTTTAATTAAGAGTCCAAACTTTTAAAGGCCTAGCAGGCCAATATGGTTCAAGCTCAGTCAAATTCATCAGAGAGCTACGTCATCAAAGGAGCATCCAAAAGCCTCACTCTCGCCGCCTTGAAAAGAGTCAACACTCACCTTATCCTTTGACCGAGTCTCATGAAGAGCACCGCAACTACCTCGCCCATTGAGAAGAAGTCGTCAGCTCCACCACAATAGCTATTTAGTTACTATTAAGTCGCCCCAGTCTGTTGGGAGACGACTATTAATTGTAAGCTCCACCAACACTTGGGGGGCAGATCACACTTAACTGAGCACATATCTCCTCTCCCTCTCTAAGCTTGTAAATCTCTGTTCTCCCTACACTCTTGAGCTAATAAAGTACCCGGCGATCCTAGCCATTTAGAAGTTGACGTAGGTCATATTGACCGAACCACTATAATTCTCGACTTTTATCTCTACTTTAATTACTGCATTTATTATTCATACTTGACAGGTGGTGTGCAAAGTCAATTTGTGCATCATCATGATTAATCATCAAAAGTGCTATTTTATTATGTTAAAGGATGAGTTAATTACATATTCTTTAAAATTATATGTGTTATATTCTCAGATTTTCTAATTTAATACTTGTTCTAGTTGTTTATCTCATTTTGTAGATAATTTGAATGATTTATAATGATAATAAAAGTGATTCAAATTGAGCAAATAATTAGGAATCATTCGGTTAGAATAGAGGATGATTTGATGAAGAAAGGAAGTTGAGAGGCATTTCGGAATATAAACGTGCATTAGTAATGAAGTTCGATAAACTTCAAGAGTTTCAAAAATGTATTTCATGAAAAATTCGTAAATTGACTTATAACTATGTCAAAATTACGTTGGAAGTTTGGCCAAAAACTTACACGCGGCTGGACAATTGGAAATGCACGTCCGGACGCAACAAGCAAAAAGACCAACGTAAAGTAGTGCGTCCGAACGGTCCAAAATAAGCGTCTAGATGTAATAGGCAGATTGGACAAAAGTGAGTATTTGACTATGTTTAGTTTTCTTAGTTTTTTAATCCTTATATAAACTTCTGTAAACCTATAGAGAGTTATTCTACTCTTAGCCCCTCTTTCTAGTTTTTTATTATGATCTTTTACGGATTGCTTAATTAAATTTATTTTTTATTAAATAATTAATTTTATTGTAATAAAATTAGAATTTATTTGTTGGAGATTTTGATTCATCGTAGACTCCGGACACAATAAATACTTGTGATTTACAAGTAAATTACTAGATTTATTTAGATAAATTATCAATTATACTTTTAAATGTTTTCAATATTATCACCATTAAATATTCTCGAATATGATCACTCCTTAAATAATTCTCAATTAATTTCGAAAATCGAATCATTAATAATCGTCGTATGAAATTGAAAGGTATCACATATGCTTTAGTATTTCAAATTCTTGTTTTTAACCAATTAATTTCTGTTCTTTTCAACAAATAAATCTCTACAATAATTTCCAAAGTATTTTTATTTTATTTTTTCTTGTGTTCTAAGTATTTTCCAAATTTATGTAGTACAATCTTGGACTTTCGAGTTTTATTACTTCGCGATAACTCAGACTTGAGTTTTACATTCTTTAAGCTGTAGCACAGTGAAAGGGTTTACTATTTTTTTGTTATAGGGTATCTAGACTTGTATCGACTATTTTCTCGAGCTTGAATACTAGTCACCGTAGGTCGAGCAGATTTAATATATGTCCCCTGAAGAACTAAGTTGATTAACTCTTAAGAATATGAGAAGTGTTGAATCTGAGATTCTGAATTACCAGAAGTCAGACTGAGTTACTAAACCACCCTAATGGTTAGGGTTTTACTAATTTGATCATGCATTGTGCAAATATCCATCAAGAGTTTTTGTTTTATCATTTAATATCTATATTATATATCTGAATAATTGAATTAAAAATTGTGAGATTTGACCCATCTCTTTCATGAATTAAAAATCATTTTTAATTTAAATTATAATAAAATTAAATAAAAACGTATTCAATTTTTTTAACAATTTATACAATATTACATCAACAAATAGATATGTTTAACAACACTGGTTCAATGAGTTTATTTTTTATTATTTGATCAGAAAGTTAAATGAGTTTATTGTATGAAATTGTGTTATTAATATTCTACAATTCTTAAATCATTCATTATTTCTGTTTATTTGTCGTGTTATCTTTTAATTCTTATCCCAACATGTCATATTAATGTACTAACAATAATCACGTACCTGAATACACTTTACAATATAAAAAATTAAATATTAATTGTACAAAATTTATATTTAAAATAATAATTTATTTTTTTTAATTAAAAAATTTCAAATTCAAAGTACGCAAAGACAAAATAAGAGAAAAGTAGGCAGAGAGAATAAAAAAGTAGGTGTAGATTAGTGTGATTGTCTAACATCGGAGAATGCGTAGTTGAGTTGTTTGACATTTGGGCTGTGTAGAGAACATGATATTTTTTAGTGAAAAAAGAATTTTTGAAATGAATTTTGTATCATTAGATTAAAATAGATGATTGTTAGATTAATCGTCACCGTTGTTATATTTTTATAAATGGGTTAATTGTTTTTTACCCTCTTGTGGTTTCGTCTAAAAGTACCTTATCTACTTAACGTTTAAAATTATGCACATAACCCCCTTAGGGTTCGTTTGTTTAGCGGGAGAATGATAGAAAATGCAAAAAAGAGATTTTTTTTTTAAATTTTCATGTGTTTGGTTAGCATGAAAAGGAAATTGATAGAAAAAATAATTTTCCTTCATACTTGAATTTTCTCACAAATAACCAACTTTTTTTTCTGATAAAAAACACAAGGAAATGCAAGAAAGTTCTGATCTATAACTAACTTCCTATTTTACCCCTATTTTTCTTAAAATATTTTATTGGTTATTAATTCTAAAAAAATTTGGTATGAATTTGATTAATCATATAATTTGGTCCAAAGACCTTTATATTGGTGATTGTCTTAAAATTAAGTTTCGAGTCATTTTTTAAAAAAAATTTAACTTTTAATTATAATTACATATTTTTTTTAGACTGATTTAATATAATTAAGGGTAATTTAGACAATTAAAAAAAATTTCTTATAACTTTTTTTTCTTTCAAATAATAGAATGAATTTTTTTTAAAACTTTCCGGTAAATTTTTCATTCTAATCAAATACATGTATGAAAATATATTTTATATCATTTTCTTTTGTTTCACTTCACTTTCTATCATTTTCACTTTCCATCATTTTTTTCTTCCTAAGCAAACGGACCCTTATGGTTATGTACCAAAGTAAAACTGTTACTTTTATCATCCAACTTAGCGGAAAGTGTACTTCACATGCTTAAAATATGTTGTGGACTTTGTTTTCATTGTTTCCCTCCAAAAAAATATTGTCTAAGTGTCTAAAATGCCCTTTATACTAAAATAGCTAGGGTCATTAAATGAGTAAGTTTCTATTCCTAGATTTAATTATCCATTAAATAAATAATTGAAAGCTAATTTTATTTATTTATTATCCATTAAATGAATAATTGGAAGCTAATTGGAAGCTAAGTTTCTATTTCCATTAAAAAAAAAAGGATAATATGGTAATTTTATTATTCTATTAACGGTGTTAATTATTTTATTTTGGTACATAACTTTAAGGGGGTAATGTGCATAATTTTAAACGTCAAGTAGGTAAGGTGCATCTATACAAAATCACAAGGAGGTAAAAAGTAATTATCCCTTTATAAATTGAGAATTCAATTTCTAATATTAGATAAATAGCGTTAAAAAACTAAGACTAATCTTTGTCGTGTCTATCACCCGAGCTGGTGGTTTAATGATAAGCCGTACCAGTTTAGGGTGATTGTTGACTGATTGTTGACTCTCATGTAGTTATCAAGCAGGGTTTAATTCACAGGAACAACACAGTTTACTGCTTGATTTTGGTGATATCGTGATGACGGACTATCCTTCTAAGTTAATAGTTATGACTCAAACTAGATATTTCACAATAGGAGAACCTTGATGATCACCCTTAAAGAGAGTTACTACCTGTCGCATTTCCCTTTTTAAACGAAAAAAAAAAGGTTTTTAGAAGCCGGTACAATTTTTGAGACTTATTTGGGCTAAAATACAACTCAAAAACTTATTTAGGATAAAATACATATTTTTAAAAAATACCAGAATTGCCATTCGGTAAACAACGTAGACGTAGAACCCATTTGTATTCCAACATATATTATGGCTACAATCAGTTAATTGGAGGAAAAAAATGGGATTTAATTATCTAACCCCTTGATCTTCGGCATTCCTGATTCTATGGTAATGGGATATCCATAGCACAACGTAACAGTTTATTTGTGATCAAACACTGAATATTCCACACAAAAAAAAAAAAAGAGGAGTACAATAGTTCCAAAGCCAATTGTTCATTGACGTCGACACTGTGCAGAATCTGTTCATCGTCCACAGCAAAATCTTAACCGGAAATTTCAGGTTTCATTCTAGTGCCGTTTTGTTTTCATTCATTGATTATTTAGTTTTTTTTTTCATAATCCTTTGTAAGTTGAATGTGAAAAAAAACCCAAATCGTAAACCCCTAATTTCCTGAAATTGTCGTATGAATTTTCAGTTCTGTTAAAGCATATGTATTTGAAAAAAACACTTTGGAACTAATTTTTTTGATTAAATATAGTTACGTAACTGTTTTAAGTAACTATTTGGGATTCCAATTATAAACAGTTAATATTCAACATTTAATGGGTGTAACTGTATGCAAAGTAGTTGTCAATTTTATGCTTAAATTATATGCTAACAATGCCGCCAATTCATAACATAGAGGCTTCTTTTTTGTGATGAATAGAGTAGAAAGAAGGGTGTCTTAACACTTCAGTACAATAGCATGAGTTTTTCTTAGGTTGTTTGGAACATAAAAGCTAAAGCTTATGTTACAATTTTGATCTCTGAGTTTTGTAATTTGAAATCCAGTTGAGTTCTTCTTTTTCTAGATAATTGTCAGTGGAGTGGGTGATAAATTTTATCCTTTACCTCAATGATATCTTTTGTCTTGTGAAAATTTGCAGTTCTGTTAAAGTATATGTATTTGAAAAAAACACTTTGGAACATTTTTTTTAGATTTAAAACAGTTATGTAACTGTGTTAAGTAACTATTTGGGATTCCAATTATAACCAGTTAATATTCAACATTTAATGGGTGTAACTGTATGCAAAAATTATAAACATTAGCGAGTCTACCACTGTCAGCACGCTTGTGGCTTGGGCAATGATGCTACTTGGATAAGTTTTGGGACTATCATATGTATGCTTCCTTGAGTGGGCAAGATTGTTTTCCCTTTGGTTGGAATTATTGTCAAATTAGAGTTGTAATTTCATTATGTTGCTTGATAGTGAAAGAAAGAACAAAATATTTCTAATGTTTTGATCAATGTTTATTCTTGTTGACTTTTATGCATTTCGAATTCAGTCCTAAGTTTACTCCAGTATTCCGTAGAGGATTTAATATTTCCTGGTAGTTTAATGACCTGAATTGAAAATAATTTCCTGTAAATAGGTCATGTATCCATTTAAATTCAGGATGTAGATTACAATCATTTCAACAAAATAGCCCTGGATGAGTTGGAAGGTGAAAACAACTGTGTAGATATTTTTGTGGTACCAATTCTAAGGGTTGGTTTATTATATTGTAGAGCAATGCTAATGGTGGGGACCTAAGTACTGAATTCATTGCCGTGGATAAATTAGCCTTGGTTTCTTAAAATATTGTTACTAGGTGTAACTCTGTTGTGTAACTATTTTTCTAATTTTAAGTTTACAATTCTTATGTCTGTTATTGGTAACTGTATTGATTATCTGTTGAATATTTGTATCTTATGTTTCGTGTAACTGTCTTAAGTATCTGTTACTGAATCAAACATAATGTTAACGGTCTTTATGTCTATGTGGATTACTTACTGTTCACATTCTTAATGGATGTAAGTCATAAACATATCCCAAACCAATACAGTTATTATGATCTGCCTTTCGGCATGGAATTTTAATATGCATGTTGCTCTCCTTTTATTCCCTTCCTCTTTTTATCTTGTTGAGTCCTGGGGTTTTCCCCAAGGGAGTGTCTGTTGGTGCAATGGCTTATTACTGCGCTGCTCAAACTAAGGTTCTATGCTGCCATGTATGGCAAAGTTTAGCACCAGTTGCAAACCTTTTACATAAGTTGAGCTCCGAGAGTGGTCATTTCTGAGTAATGCAAATAAGCCAGTAAAATATAACTAGTTGTGAAGCAACCTTGTTAAACAAATGGTATTTAAAATGGAAACCACGAATCTTGAAATGTAGAGATATTGATTTTTCTTTGGATAATGCTCTTGGATTGATGACAGTGAGAATAGAAATGAACCCTTGACCCAACCTTGCACTTCAGATTTCTTACATGACTCAAAATGCATTAATGGCTCTAAATGAAGGGAAACCACCACCAAATAATACATGCATCGAGCAACCATCGACCAAACATAAAAGCAAATCGGACATAGGAATTTTCCAAATCAGTGACCGAATAAAAGAAGAATTATACTTATTATGTCTATACGAAAAAATAGTTACACCCATTAAAAGTAGTTACACCCATGAAAACCAAAACAGTTTTTTTCCCCTTCATTCCAACAAGGAACGAATAACATACAAAATCGAACATATGAATTTCTCCCAAAAAAATGACAAAATAAAAGAAGAAATATAATTATTGACAACTTACCTTTAGCCAATGACGGTGATTGGTACTTACAGTTCCTTTTTTCAAATAAATTCACCACCGGAGAAGTAAATCGACTGTTAAATAAGACTCTTACTGCCGAGATCAGTTGAACACAGACGTTGAATAAGACTCTTGCAGTTGAACACAGACGTTTGAAAAAAAGGAAATGCAGAAACCAGTATTTTTTATGAACAAACTTCATAGACGTTTGAAGAATTTTTGTGTTACTGCACAAACTTTTTGTCTTACTGGATAGATGAGTTTAACGGAGTCGATTGTCTTTATTATCTCACAAAAATTGCTCATTCAAAATTCAAAAATTAAAGATAACAAATATGTAATATTTACATATTTGTTTCCTTAAATAACTGTCAATGATGGCTGCATAAATTAATAAAGGATGTTTAAATAAAAAGGATTTTAATTCATTTGAATTTTATACCTAAACAGAAAGAATTTTATAAAAATTGTACTTAATAGAAAAAACAACTTATCCATATATTTTTACCTAAATAAGTCTAAAAAATTGTACTCAAACCTAAAAAACCCAAAAAAAAAATGGGAAATTTGGAGGTCGGTCCCCGTAGATGGACTTATTTGGAGATAAGCCCGACAAGGAAACTTATTTGGTTTGAAGTCCACTTTTTGCTACTTTTACTAATTTACCCTTACTTATTAGAAAACCCCAAACGGCGTGTAAGTTGCCGTTTGTTTACAAGCTGAAAAACTAATCAGTTTCCGTATGTCTCTTGGTATGTAACCCAGCAACTGCCCCTTCATTCCAGGCGACGAATCTGGCAAATTCCTCAAATCTTTCTTATTCTACTTAACCGAAAATCATATACAGCCATTACCCAAACAAATTTATTTCAAATTTCAAACTTGATTCAAACCGAAAATCGGTTTTACTTATCAAGTTTCATTGCCGAAAAGCTTCAGTTGGTGTCCACATTCTTAAAATATTCAAAGATCTTTTAGATTCTTCAAAAATTTGAGAGGTATTTGAGTTTTTATGAACTTTGATGTTTGTTTTAGGGTTTTAAAACAACATTTACACGCTATATCGTAAAGGTTTTGGATTTTTTTTTTTTTTAAAGTTTCCGAAAGTAAAATTGTTATTTCGTTTTACTATATAAAAGAGTTTTGTATTAAGATTTTTTTTTTCATTATGTTATACATTGGAAATTTATTGGTGTGGTTTCTTTGGAATTTAGAATGTTACTGTGAGAGAGCAATGTTCAAAATTTAATATCTTATTGTTTAAAATCTTGATGTTGTTAATATGTATTGAGTGTCCTAAATCAATCACTAACATTGTGTTACCATTAGTTCATGACATTAACATTATTCTTTAAATTGTTTTTTAACTATCAATGTTTCGAAATTCGATATTACTGTGCACAATATGGCAATGGGGATGAATTTGATCATGTTACTGTTATTTAATCAATGTGTTATATAATTAGATGTGTGAATTTTTTTGTTGCTTTATTGGTTGTTCAATAAATTAAAGAACCACTGGTTTAAGAGTACATTGAAACTGTTCAGGTTACTGTGCGATAAATGAGAAAATGATTTAATATTTTCAATGTATGGATGTGCTTGGATACTGTGGATGTTACTAACATGTTGATGTTATTGTAAACATGTTACTGTTCAAACCCTCTGTGATTTTTAAATTTTAATGCAGCATATGTTGTTTATGAAGAGTGTAGGGGTTGTTGTTTGATTTTAAATGTATAATGTGAACTCATTTTAAATGTTTTTTTTTGCTTTGTGGTATACATTCGAAATTGATTGTTTTGGTCTCTTTGTATTTTCTAATGTTACTGTGAGAGCAATTTACATAGTTTATGGAACTGTATATGTTACTGTTACTTAATCAATGTGTTATGTACATAGATGTGTAAATTTTTTTTTAACTTTCTTCATTGTTCAATAAATATGGAAACCATTTGTTCAAGAGTACTGATTCAAGTGTCAGTCACTGGTACCTAATTGATGCGTTACTGATTCAATAGTACTGTTCATGTTACAATGAGCACAGTTTTTTGGTTAATTGTTGTTATGCAATAAGTTAAGCGAATTTGTGGCATGTTATTATATGCTATAAGGAGAATATAATTAAATGTAATGTTACAGGTTGATGGCTCCAAAAACATCTTCATTTCATCAATTTAGGTCTAACTTGCTGTCAGTGGTGAAGGTTATTAGTGAAATAAACATCAAGGATGGTCACAATGAACAGTTGAAGAGAACACCATTTTTGGTATTTGTATCAGACAATATCAACAGCTGAAGTGGATAAGGAATGGTTCAAGAAGAACGACAAATGTATTGTAGACCTAATTAACACGTTTGATGTTCAAACATCCAGATTTAGAGTTGGTGGAAAAAATTTAAAGATACGGAAGACTGGTGTATCCCTCATTTTTGGTATAGAAGATGGTGTGGATCCAATTGTTTCTCCCCAAAGTGCAAAAAAAATGTCACCATTTGTGAGGAGGAGATTCAATAACACCAAAAGATTGAATGCACCAATTATTAGAAGTAGGTTGGAGGATGCAGCACTTGGTGATGGTATGGAAGATTGTGAAGATTTTGCTAGGTTATTCTCTTTATATGTCTTAGTGACATTACTAATTACATATATGGGGCAAACAATTGGATGGGGGTATGTGTCATACATCGAAAATTTGGATGAAATCAAAAGTTATGACTGGTGTCAAGCAACAATTGATGCATTGCTTAATTCTATACGGTTGAAGACTGATACACTGAGTGCAGTAACCGGTTGTGTACTACTGTTACCTGTAAGTTTCTTATTGCTAATTTTTATGAATTGTTTTTCATAATAATTAAACATTAACGGTTCTAACTAATGTAACTTAATCTAATTTTCAGTATTGGATATGTGAACACACAGCCCTTGTTGTGGCCGATAAGGCAGATGCATTCCCAAGGTGGAAGAAATGAGACTTAAGAAAAATTTGGGCGGCTCTCTCAAAAAACACATTGTCCAACATAGCAGCTGATCAGGTGTTATTAAAAAAAATTGTTTTTTTTTATATGTCTATTATCTGTGACAATTGGTTAAGTGCATGACGATGTTACCATATCAATTTGATGTTGTAACTATGGTTTTTGTAGTTAAAAAATAGATGTTACTGTACATGTTACTATAGTAAAATGTATGTTACTATGGTTGTTACTATGTAATTCATAGTCATTTGATTAAAATTAAAGGTGAACAATTTTTGAATACATTTTTTAAATGTTACTAATGATGTTGACAGGTTGACCGAAGGAGACTTAAGAAAACACTTGATGAGAAGAAGTTACTGAAAAGAAATAGGAAAAATATCATGGATGTACAGCATAGTGTGGAGGTTCCACAACAAAGCACTGTTGCCAGCAAGAGTGTTTTAAATACAAACGATCAGCTTGTCCACAATGAGAACCAAAACGTCCAACCGTTTGATGCGTTTGTTGATGTGGTCATTCGAGAATCTGCAGTTTTGGAAGAAGATGAAGTGGTAAATCGAGAGGAAAAATCACAAAAGCCTTTCCATGACAATGAAGGTGAGAATGAAGTGCAAAAATTCACAATTCAAATGCTGATTGTTGAGAACGAAGCACTTAGAATGGTCATCAAGAATATAGGCGGCAACCAAAGGGAAGAAGATTTGACAGAGATTGAAGAATATGGTGTGAAACTAGTTGATAGGGACAACCAAATTTCAGAATTGAAAGTTTTAGTTGATCTCTTGGAGAAAAACAAGGAAACACAAGAAAATCAAATTAAAACTCTCACATCAAGGGTGTCCGAACTAGAAGAAGAGAACAATTCATTGCATGATGTTGTAGCTGACATGGCCGTGCATGCAGTTACTCAAAGGTACCCACAGACTCCTCCAAAATCTGGACCTTCCAAAGTTAAAGAATAAACATCCATGGTGAGGAAAATCAAAGAGAAAGAAAGAAAAAGAAAGAAGTATGAAGAGTATGAGTACAGTAAGAAAAAAAAAGTAGAAAAGAAAATTTTGAATCAAGTTGAAAGTGAGGAACAAGTCGACAAAAAAAAAAGGGAAAGAAAAGGTACCCGATAGCTTCATTGACGTTGATGAATTGGAAATTGTGATGCCAAGTGAGAAGCCTGAAAGCAAAAGAGTTGAAAATCGAAGATGGAAGGCCTGCAAGAAATTAGGACCAGATGTCTACGACAAATTGGTTCAAATGCATAAGGCTGAAGGAAAGAAGTAAGTAACTTAAACACCATTATGAACTACATTATATATATATTACTGTTTATAATATATTTTATTGACATGTACTGTTTTTAATTAAAAGGGCAACTTTATGGAGTGGACAAAAGTATGAAAATATCATTGATGTTGATGATATTTTGAAATTCATGGATGGTGAAGAGCTGCACAACAATGTAATATACTAGTCTTGTCACTTTAAACAACTAATGGAGTACTTTGATTTTTTTTATTTAACGAAGTCGTGTTTTTACTCAGGTGATTGATTGTTGGGGAGAAATACTAATGGAGGAAACAACTTGCAAATGTTTCTTTTTCAACAGTCTTTGCTGGGTGAGTTTGTGTAACCTATGTTTAATTCTTGGTTGCTGGAGTAGTGGGTTAGTAACATGAGTACAGTAACATTCATGTTACTATATAAACACAAATACATTAATGCAGTGTGTTACTATGAAATTGAACTATTGTGACATTGCGGAGTTTGTGTTATTATAGTAACATGAATGTCAACAGTCTGTTTCCGGTGAGATTGTGTAATCTTTGTTGAATTCTTGATTGTTGAAATTTTGAATAAGTAATATGTGTATAGTAACGTTAATGTTACTATAGTAACACAAATATAGTAACATTCATGTTACTATGAATAGAACCATTAAAACGATGTTGTGTATGTGGTAATATAATAACATGAAAGGTATTGTATAACATAACACTGTTGTTATTGTTCTATATTGACATTGTTCAGCCTCTAAAATTTATGGGTTACTATTGATTAACATGTAGACGTTTGTAACGATTGGGGAGCAAAAACACTCAAGACAGGTTGAGATAGATAACAATCTGAAAATGGGGCAAGTGTCGCCATTACTAGTGTTTCCAATGAATTCAGATGGACAGCACACCCAACCCATGCCATTCCACTGGACTTTACTTGTACTTGATACAGAGGCAGGAGAATGGATCCACTTCAACTCTTTGAAACCTCGGAGTGGAATTACGGACAAGTTTTTGGAGGATGCAAAAATATTGGTAAGTTATTAAAATGTGAACATACCCATATTGTTTGATATATTTCCCTTGTACAACATTAACAACAACTTGTTATGACAGAAAGACTACGTGGAGACGGCATCCAAAGAAGGACAAAGGAAGTCATTGAAAACAAAAGATTAAATTGTTGTCAGCACACAAGACATCGAGTGTCAAATAACTTCATATGACAAATGTCCTCAACAACGAGCTGACACGTATGTAAATTATAAAATAATATACCTTTTAGTCCATTACATTAAATATCATTAACAAAAAATGCATGAATGCAGGGTGGATTGCGGATTATATGTGTGTTACTTAATGCAACAGCTTGCTCGTGGACAACAAATAGAAGAGAAATTGAAACCACCGTAGCTTAACGATCTACGAATCAATATGGTCTCTACATTCATCAACCATAGGAATGCATGGACTGTTGAAGATTACAAGACAAGAAGAAGATTAAGAAAGAGATACAAAGACAAATAGGAATTACTAATGTGTGGGATAGCTATTCATTTGTAGGCTAATTGCATGATTGATTAGAAAATTGGTTGTAATTGTTGGGTGGATGATATGTAGTTAGTAAAATGGTTGTAATTGGTGAGTGGTTGAAATTTGATTGTAATGGAAAGTCAGTGGAACAAAGGAAACTTTGTCCACATTGTTATTCAGATAGTAACCCAAATAGTAACATGTTCAAAAATTGTTCCAGATTTTAAGTTTTAAATGATTCTAGAATGCTGAAATTGAGTTGTTAGTGAATTGTAAATGTTGTTATCCACATGGCTGAGTATGTTTTGTATAAATTCTTTGTAAAACAGTAGAAAACTCTTTCATACTTGATTATCCAAACATAGTAACATGTGTAGTAACATGATTTAAAATTAAACAAAATCCTTAAACAATCACACAAAATCCTTGTTAAAAAATGTAACATTGGTTACTCTCTAACATGTGCATTACATAGTAACATTTGCGTCACATTAATAGTAACATGAAAAATATGTTGATCATGCGAGGATAATACAACACTATTAACTAATCATACAATATAACCTATGATATTCCCAATGTGAGACATGACAAACAAAAAATAGATGAAAAATTAAAGTCACATCTTATTCCAAAAAACATACAGAATATTACAATGGCTCGTTACAAGTCTTCTTATTATGACTACCTAAACGTCCACAACGACCACAATGAATTTTCCTAACAAGCTCACCTCTAGACCTAAATCTACGCTTCCTTGGACGACCGGGTTGTTTTTTCGACAATGGTGGCAACATATTAACATCAACCGCTGAAAAGTCAGGTCGACCAAGTGTTGGAATAGGGTGTATAGGATCAGAATAACACAGTCTGTAAGTAGTCACCTGATAAAAGTAATCAACAAATTCATTGATGTTTCTTCCACTCTTTTGAATTGCAGCCACAGCATGGGCACATGGTAAACCGTTGATCTGCCATTGGTGGCATGAGCACGTGCAACTCTCAATGTCAACAGTCATTGAAGGATGTGAATTAACCTCGAAAACATGACTTGATGACACCCTAACGAACCAGGAACGACACTCAGTGAAAGCAGCTTGAAGTTTGGTTTCAATATTTGAACAATTAATGTCGTTCCACTGTGACGATGTATTCAAACGGCAGCCCATTTGGTTCATGATCTGCCCCTTATTGTGTCAATCATGCTTGTGACGTGCCTTCGTGATCCAAGCATTGAAAGACTCAGCAGCATTTGAAGACATCTCCCCATAACGTTTCCCCTTGAAAAAAATATTTGCCCATTTCTCAAATGGAAGGTTTTCCAAGAACTTAACAACAACAGCTCCTCCTCCACGTCAAAAATCATCAAGCTTTTCATTGAAAAATGTCTCTGTCGGAACATAAGCACACAATGTAAATAAAAAAACCACACGCTCACGAAAAACATGGGTAAAGCAACCCCCACTATACTTATCTCTCAGATTTGCTTTTAGGTGTTGTAGGCAGAACGAATGGTGCATAGTTGGGAACACCTTTGGCATTGTTTCCATCAAGCCAACATTGCGATCGGACATAATGGTAAGGTCCCTAGTATTACCAACAATCAAAGCTAATTGTTCTAAAAACCAACGTCAATTACACTCATTCTCCGAATCAACAACAGCAAAAGCCAAGGGGAACAAACCTGCAAACACATATAGGAACACAAATAGTAACATTAGTAAACAGTAACATACCATGAAAATATTACAAAGTAACATTAAATTAAAATCAGTAACATCAAATTAAACCAAACAAAAATCACCTTGGTTGCCATCTTTTGCAGTTGCAGACAAAATAATGTCTTTATACCTTCCCTTTAAAAATGTACCATCAATGAACAATATGGGTCGACAATAGTTAAATCTATGTATACATGCCTTAAATGACATGAACAACCTAATAAAACGTTGCGTGTCCGAATCACCTTCCAACACAAAATGACTCACTGGATTGCTTTCATTAGTAGCCTATACATACCACCGTAATTGTTGGTATGACAAGGAATGATCCCCAAACAGCATACCCTTGCTTTTTCAACACTCATCCAAGCTTGATAATCTGTACATACCACCGTAATTGCTTTGTCAAACCATAATATGTATGAAACATACTTTTCACATCAACTGGTCATGTGTCAGGTTTTTGCCGGACGTTGTCAACAATAAGACCCCCAACTAGATTGTACGTCAATCTTTTGTTCTTTGTTGTACGTGCAGCCACACCGCACGTGTGCTCATTGTTTAACTTCTTAATATAAAATCATCTATTTATACGTTGGAGTGTAGCAACAACAAACCACTCACACCCAGCAGAATATTTCATTACACATTCAGTCTTCACCCTTGTTTTTTCATTCTTCACATAATTAAACTGAAAACCAACCTCGATTGCATATTTGCATAAAACATTCCGAAAATCAGTTACTCCTCTCTCAAACTTCTGCCCAACCTCTACTATTCAATTGGACCATCCGTCAGTCAACAAAACTTTCTCATTGTGTGAACAAAAACGAGGGAGAAGATCATCCTTGCAACCAACATGGTCAACAGTTAATTCAGAACTTTCCACAATTTCCCCCCCCCTCAGAATCACGAACCACATTCCCTTTATCAACAACCGTAACTTCAACAAAATTCAACTGAACAAATCGTGCAATTAGAAACATGTTTCTCACATCATGATCATTTTGCAAAACGCAATTCGGATGTCCATGAATAGCGTACGAAAGTGCAACACAATTCAAACTCAACCCATTCCAATTGTCACACACCCCATGTAACACATCATCCATTGTGGAATTCATTGTAATTCTTAACACAACAGTCTCAGAATAATACTTGCAACAAACTAATATGTTATCCTCCATCTGTTATAACCAATAAAACAAATATAAAGAGTAAATTAAAATAGAAAACCAAACATAATCAATTCTAATTTAAATACAACACCGGTAAGTACATTGAATTTCAGCAAGACCAAAGGAAACATGAAAAAACTTAATTCTAATTCTAATAAAGCACTACTAGTAACATGGAAAACAAAAATTAGAACCTAATATAAATAAAATTAAATAACTCCGGTAAATAACAGTGATATACAAATTCCGGTAAGTAACAACGAAATTCCGGCAAAGTTACTTCCAATTTATGGTAATTCCAAAACAGCACAGTCAAACATGTTATGAAAAAAAAGCCAATTAAACTGAAAATACCTCAGAAAATCAAGAACTAATAGGTTGAACTGAAATCACATAAAAATTCGAACTCCCGTTGCTGCTACTATCAACTTCGACACTCCTGTAAATGAAGTAGCGGAATATTATGAAGAAGAAGATCACCGCATGTTTCTGGTATGTTATGAAGAAAAAGATCACCGAATATTTACCGGTATGTTATGAAGAAGAGATCATCGCATGTTTCTGGTATGTTATGAAGAAAAAGATCACCGAATATTTACTGGTATGTTATGAAGAAGAGATCACCGAATGTTTCCTGGTATGTTATGAAGAAGAAGATCACCGAATTTTTCCTTGTGAATTTGAATTTGAATTTTTAGTGGAATCTTCGGGAGTCCGAAATTGAAGTAAAAAACAACTGATTTTAACGTAATTCAAGCATAATATTCTGATATATACGGTTTCCATGAAAAACTAATCAGTTTGTTACCATATATATCTCAAATATTTAACTTATATCTTTCCAAAATTAACCAACGTTAACACCGTTAGGGGTATTTTTGAGATTAAAAAAAAAATGGACTTAAGTCAGTATACATAATTTTAAATATGGACTTAACTCATTATAAGTTTCCTTGTCGGACTTATGTCCAAACAAGTACCTCTAGGGGGACTCACTCCCAATTTTCACAAAAAAAATCTTAGTTGTGTCTCGGTTATTCACGTAGATGGGCTTCTCATGGACCCTTTGTTGGGTTGGATTCGCCCTGAATCCGGTTTGTTTTGATAAATCCGGCCCAGAACGCTGACACGTCCTTCAACGTGTCACCATTTGCAAAGTCCAGTCCCTTACACAGAATCCACACCTCCTCTGTTCTAAATTCTTTCCGAGTTCGATTTCTTGCGATCATAGTTCAACTCTCTCTCTCTCTCTCTCATCATCACAATCATCATTTGTTCGGCGATCAGACCCTGTCAAACCACTCTACAGCTGCTTTTTCTGTATATATTTTCAGTTCTCTCTCATAAAATGTCGGCGATACCTTCATCCACCGGAGTCTCTGCTTCATCGTCTTCTACTACATCCAAAAACGACATCGAATCTCTTCGGCGAGAGCGAATTCTCAAGAGTAAGCTCTACTTCGATGTGCCTCTCTCCAAGGCAAGTAGTTGAGAAGCTCAGTCCTCCATTTCAATTTCATCAAAACTTTTTCTTTTTACCTACTTCTCATTTGTTTGAATTGTAATATTCGTCTATCAGGTTCCTCTAATTTACTCGCCTTCGTATGATATTGCGTTTCTTGGCATTGAGAAACTGTAAGGAATTCAAATCCATCTTCTTTTGTTTTTTGTATATACAGATTTGTGCATTTATTTTGATATATGATTGTATCTACGTAAAGGAAGTAGGCACGTACATGCCACCCATCCTTGTAAATTTGTACAACAAAAGTGAAGGCATAAGACTAATTTCAAAGCAAAAGTTTGAAGTATTTTGAAGTTCGTTGGAAAATTAGAAGCCTTGTTTAAGTGAAATTCTGACCTTTTTCGAAATTTTAAAATGAGTATGCATATGAAACCATAAATTGTTTCAGACTGGAGAAGGCAATAATGAGTTCGACCTCATTTAACCTTACATGTGCTCTCTTTCTTTTGGGGCCGATTATGCACAAAATTACAGGCACCTGCCTGATTATGCGCTAGAGTGTTGTGTGAAGGTCTAATGGCCTAGTTTTTGTCTGAAACTTCTATAAGAATAAGCTATCTTTTTGGTCCAACGTATATATATATTCCATCTGACCAGATTTGACTTGACTTCTCTTTAGATTTTGATAGACTTCTTATTGTAAAACCATATTAGTACCATATTAGTATATGCAACACGATGGTATAGGGTGTGCTTTGTTCATCAGACATGAAATATGTAAAGTGAGACAGAGCTCATGGGAGCTATCACGAGGTCAAGCTCACTTTCTTAAGCATTTGGTATTTCATTCTCCCACCCTCCTCCTCCTCCCCTCAACACCCTTACTCTGAACCTTTATACAAATGGAAATAAGTATTTATGGCAAAAACTAATATTTTTATTAATGTCCAATGAAAGGGCCTTTTTGGACAAGGGTGCCAATGACATTTTCGAGCATCCTGCCAGTCCTCTCAGTTCATGACCATGAAGGAGTTGTGCATTGGGCAGCAAAGATCATACTGTTTAGGTAGCCCAGGGGAGACTCGAACTTTGGATCTCTGGCCTTTTTAGGTGGGCTCTAGTCGACTTATCTTTGTCTATCCATTTGGGTCAACTTGAAGGCGTTCGGCTTTGGATATGTACGATTACTCAAAATTAAGTCTGGCACGCAAGAATGTAACACGGAAAATCAGGGCTTTGTGTCGGTTAATGGGATTCATCGCTTGTGACTTGTTTCACTCGTTCATATGTTTTTAAGCTTCAAAGCCTCCTATACAATGTATATACATCAAATAATTACATGCATGTATCGTCTGTTTGTTTTTTGAAGTTTTATGACTTGATGGAAAGTATACAGATACTCTTATTGTGAAATGTTAATATGAAATGACAAACTTTATGAAGAGAAGTGTTGCTGTGCCATGATGTGTCAAAGTTAGCAACCTCTGGTTGTTGCATAGTTAATGTGAGTTGGATATTAGCTTTGATACATGTTTGAGTAATTAATTTTATTAAATGTAGGCACCCATTTGATTCTTCTAAATGGGGTCGCATCTGCCGGTTCCTCGTCGCGGATGGTGTTCTGGACAAAAAACATATAGTTGAACCTCTAGAAGCTACAAAGGATGATCTCCTAGTGGTAGTCACTGCATTTCTTGATAGCCTTCAGTCAGTTATTTTTGTACTTGTCCCATGTGGTTCTTGAAGGATGCAACAATCATTGAATTTGATTTTGATGGGATCAAACTTTTGTCATATATTTCGCACCTAATAAAGTGTATCCGTGCATGCGCACGCATGCATGAGTATGCCTTTGTGCATTTCCCAGTGGTATGGTCTAGGAGACAACACTGTTGGAAATTGGAACTCAATCAATTTCCTTGCATTGAAGCTTCTGTTATATTTCTTCAAATAATCCTATTTGTGATGCCACCTTTCATGTTTGTTGGTTTTAGTTTTTAGGTTGACATCTAATCAATTTTACTGTTGGAAAAGGAAGAGTGGTCTGTTTTCTATAAAATGCTTTCTCTCTATCAACTTTTGGAGGGGAAGCACAATAGATCTAGATGGTTTTTTTTTTTTGTTTGCCATTTCTCATTTCTATTGGCTCACTCTTTCTTGGCCTCCATCTGGGGTTGACATGACTTGAAACTTCTTACGCTGTTTTTGTTATCACTTCGGTAGTTCTAGATAATTACTCTTTGATCTAATACATTTATTGCTAGAGCCATTAGTAGCACAATTGGTTAAGTGTTGTCATGTCACCTTAGGGAAGCGGATGGGTCAGGGGTTTGAACTCATCCTTAATGAAGAAAGACCTAATAGTATTAATCAATGAAGACTCTAGTGCAGAAACATATTAAGAATATTTCCCATTAATCTCCAACATGCTTGATAGCTTGTTTTTTTTTTTTTTTTGTATAAAAGTTTGGGTACCAACACTCCTGCTGCACTATTGCACATCTGAGTCAGATTCTTTTCTGTTTTTCATTTGTTTCCGTGTTTATTTTGACTTTGTTGATATTAATGGTGACAGGTGCATCCAGAGTCATACTTGAATAGTCTAAAGAGCAGTTTAAATGTCTCCATTATAATAGAGGTAATGCATAGATTACTTTGCTCATTCTCTCATTCATCATAAACCCAGTTTTCTATAGAATCTCCATACATGAATCAGTGAATAAGTAAAGAACGCTTCAATAGATATTCAATCAAACCATATAAACACAAATTATTTGTGTGAGAATGAATCACTATTGTGGTTCTTTTCTAATCTTTTATTGGAGATGATGGCCATCTGCTTTGGCTGAAGGCACTATTTTAATTTGTGTATGTCAGGAGCCGTATTGATGTCTGCTTGACCTCTTATTCTCAAGATTTATTTGAACGTGTGCAAGGATTAAAATTTCGTTTTGTTTCCACTGAAATGACTGAAACATTTCAAAGCATAAACCGAATGGAATAATGGTTGAATTTTGAAATTCCTATGTTTCGATTCCGTCAACCAATATTTTGGAAATAAATTTTAAATTTTTTCTTTGGTTTTAATATATTTCCGAAATGTTTTAGAAACATTTCCGAAACGTTTTTGTATCCTAACTGGCCGAAACCATTTGGCAGAACAAAATTTTGATCTTTGAATTTGCATAACTTTGTATACAAGGGGTCAAAGTCTGGCAGTGAGATGATGGGCATAGTTTGCATGAGTTATATATACATATGTGTACATACACACACATGCATAGACACATGATGTCTTGGTGAGTTAGCATTTTAGCCATGTGTTGGTTTCATTTTGATGACACATATAGTACGTGTTCAGGAAGGGAGGTGGTGAATCAGCCTTATGAGATCAGCATAAGGATGGAGAGGTCTCACTCCACATGGACTTTTATGTATGACAATTATATGTGTGCATGTGTAGGTGTGTGTCGTGTGAGTTTTTGTTTTCTTCAGGGAGGGAGTAGGATCATTAACGCTAATGAAATCCCAACCAGCCCTATTTCTCTCTCTCTCCCTTTCCCACCCACCCCCCATCACCAGGCAAGGCCTTTGGATTGTGGGTGTTTTTGTTCGTCGTGTTCCAATCCAATGCGAGGCATGGAGGAGAGTGAATGGGCTGCCGATGATCTGCATCCCCCTGCATGAAGAGTTTATCTTGTTCATTAAAAGGTGTGTTTCAGTGAATCAGTCCAATGTTAAGGTTATAGGTAAATACAATAATGGTCCCCCAAATACAAGGTTTGTGTCACTTTGGTCTTTATTCTTTAAATTTTGTCATTTTAGTCCCCCTAGTTTCCCATTTGTGTGGCTTTAGTCCAATCAAAAACGGCTGCTTAAGTTGACCGACGGACGCAGGCGACCACACTTGAGGGGTCACTTTGGTCTTAACTGATTTTTCCTGAAGGAGGAAATTTTCAAATCTTAAACTTATTTTTTGGGATTCGTTGGATTCTGTGCGGATGGAATAAAAGTCCTCCTTCTGGGTACTTTTTGCACTTTTTTTAAGTTTAAACATCATGAATTTAATCATTGATGTAATTAGATTTTTTGAAGGGGTCAGATATGTCCCCCCCAGCATATGTAATCTTTGATTTGAAATCAATTATATCTACCCTAGCTCCGTTGAGGTCTTTAATAAAAAAATCAAAAAGGGGGGTCATTTTGGTCCCTCAATTATGCACATTATCTCACTTTGATACTCACTCTTTCAGTTTTGTCACTTGTCCCTTGATTTTCCAAAAAAAATGTTTCTCAAGTGTGGTCATGTGGCCACTTCAATTTGTCACTTGGAATGCTGTTTTCGATTGGAAACTTGAGGATTGGGGACAAAATTGAAAGAGTGAGGACCAAAGTAACAAAAAATGGATACTTTAGGGACCATATTGTATTTTTTCCCGTTATTATCTATGAACATGGTTACTACCTGTTAGAACCAATATGTGTAACTGCATCAAGCCGTATTGTTATTGATGATGTTCAGCTTTGGTATCGAGGATAACTGTTATTTATATCCTGTTTATGTTTCTTTAGATTTTTGATGGTTTAATTTGCTACAATCTTCAGGTTCCTCCTGTTGCACTATTGCCCAATTGTCTTGTGCAGCAAAAAGTTCTTTCCCCATTCCGAAAGCAGGTAAATCAAATTAGGGTCCTATTATCCTTTGTTTCAGGGTCCGGAGCATGCTGAATTTGTTTTGCTGTAGGTGGGAGGAACCATTTTAGCATCAAAGCTTGCAAAAGAGCGAGGTTGGGCTATCAATGTTGGTGGCGGATTTCATCATTGTTCAGCAGGAAATGGAGGTGGATTTTGTGCTTATGCAGACATATCACTTTGTATTCAGTATGCATTTGTCCGATTAAATATTTCAAGGTACTGACACTAGCTACTCATAATTAACTTGTTACAGGCCTATCCCTTATGAATTTATAGATCTTGCTGTGGATATCAATCAGATAGATACATTATCCTGTAGTACTACTGCTTGTCCTCTTTACTTGCAAACAATCTGCAGGGTGATGATAATTGATCTTGATGCACATCAGGGAAATGGACATGAAAATGATTTTTCTGATGACCGTATGATTCTAGTCTTTCCTTGTGGTGGTGTATATTGAAATATGGTCTTAAACTAATTGCGTCTGGTACTGGCAGGAAGAGTCTACATTCTGGATATGTACAATCCTGGCATTTATCCCTTTGTGAGTTACCTTCTTACGGATCACATAATCCTTGACTTGTAGATAACATCTCTCTCTCTCTTCTCTATGTTTATGTTTAATTTGTAATTTTGAATGCAAGATTGTTCATTGTGACATCCAAATCAGAGGTAACCATTTCCTGATGGCTTCTCACCTTGTTGCATCTCTCTTTTGTAGGATTTTGAGGCGAGGAGATACATTGACCAGAAGGTTGAAGTAACGGTAAGTCATATCATTTAATCGTTAAATCTTGATCCAACCTGATTCTGTTCTTGTACTGCCATAATATTTTCTTTGTGTATATTAACAGAGTGGAACTGCAACAAATGAATACTTAACAAAACTAGATCAAGCACTTGAGGTATATACTTCTGCTCCTATCCCAGCCGTTCAACGTAATATATTTTGTGCTGGAATAATGCAATTCTACGGGACCAGTGCATGATAGATTAGGTGAGAAATTATATGACTGTAAAGTCCTGTGAAACCCTACACTTGGTCATTTGCGATACCCACTCTATCTCCCTGGTAATTGGTGAAAAATCATATACATTTCATAATAGCCATGTCTACACAGCCAAAGAGTGCAGGATTGGGAAAACTTAAGCAGTTACGACCATTAGTCATTATGGATTAGAAATTGGTTTCCTGAGCTGTAGCACTATAACCCTTAGCATCAGTGGAGCAACAATGTGAGAACCATATTTATGTATCTTATAGTGGATACTTTATTTGTCAATAATAAGTGTTTTCGTATGAAAGTATTCATGTGTAGACGTTCAAGTGAAATTCTAGGTTGCTGGACGTATGTTCAATCCTGAGTTGGTGGTTTACAATGCTGGAACAGATATTTTAGATGGAGATCCACTGGGAAGGTTAAAGGTAATGTTGCCTTGGATTTGCTCCTCAATGGGCATTTGTGTATTCTAATTTTCAGTGTGCCTGGCCCATTCTTTTTTCTGTTCATATACTGATGCAGGAGTCATTTCATTGTATATGATTACCTGTGAAGGGCAAATTATGAATTTTGCTTTCAGTATAACTTCAAAATTTGCGCTCTCATAGATATTGTTATCCTTTATTGAAAAAAAAGATGCTTATAAGAAAAAAACAAACGAACAAACTTGTATAATGCTCTACACTTCTGCACAGGTAAGTCCTGAAGGTATAATCAGTAGAGATGAGAAGGTTTTCCGGTTTGCTCGTGACAAGAACATACCTCTCGTCATGCTTACATCAGGTTCAATGAATTTTGTGTTGATTGTTTACTTCACCCTGGAATTCCACTCTTTTCACACTGTTGACGGCGAGCAAAACTTGTAATGGCCTTATATTTCAGGTGGATACATGAAATCCAGTGCCAGAGTGATAGCAGATTCCATTATAAACCTCTCGGGAAAATCTTTGGTAGATCTGGGAAGTCCGTCAGAGAACATTTAAGTAAGCAATCAAGGACTCTTTAGACTGCTCTTGAGGAGAACTTGAATGAAGAGATGGGTGTCCCTTTTCTCTCTTGATGTGTTGATATTTGACTCTGCGGTGGTCATGCAAGTAGTCTGTCTGCTCACGAGGTAAGGTTTTATATATCTAATTGTTTCCAAACCTCACCATTTCAGAGTACAGTATCAGTATGTAAAGGTTTGTAACTACTTGTACACAACAAACCCTGAACTGGAGGGATGTGTATACCCATATGTATACACAACTTCTCACTCACAGTTAAGTATATTCCCTTCGCCCCATCATGGTCATGAATATGGGTCAGTTTCTCTGCCCTATGTGTAGCGATTAGAGGTGGCAAATGGGCGAGTTGGGTTGGTTCAATATGGGTTGGGTGCAAAATAAATTTAATTCATTTTAACCTACTTAATAAATGGGTTATAATAAGTTAGATCATAATAGGTTGGGTTAAATCCATTAACCCATAAAATAGTTAAAATTTTTAATATGAACACATACTAATATTCGAAAACACATGTACATTAATATACTAAAACGCACACATGTACACTAATCCATTAAAAATACACACACTAACATTAAAAAACACACACTAATACATTAAAAATATGCACACTAATATACTAAAATACACAGACACTAATATATTAAAATACACAAATACACAGTAATATTTCAAAAATACACATATTAACACACAAAAAACAAAAACACATTTAATCAAAGTTTAAAATACACACACATAGTGGGTCGAGTTGGGGTGTGGATCAAGTCAACCTGTGGACCATGGATTGTGGGTCATGTTGGGGTGTATTAGTGTGTGTGGTGTATTAGTGTATATGTGTGTATTTTTTGGTGTTTTAGTGTATGTATGTTTTTTGGTATATTGGTATATTTATTTGATTTTATTTCTTGTGTTATTTAATAGAAAGATAAATACTCAACCCATTGGAAACTCATTTGCAATTCATCTTAACTCGCTTATTTAAAATCTATAATATAAAACAGGACGGCTTCAACAAGTCGATCATACGGTCTCAAATAAAAGCCGGTTTTTATGGTCTCAAATTCATTCATCCAATGGTCAATAAATTATAATTTTTTTCCTTAATATTTTCCCCCCCAAAAGTCAAAGATTACGACTGATCTTAAACATATCTTACGGTTTTAAATTCATTCATCCAACGGTTAAGAAATTAACATTTTTTTTCCTTAATATTTTATCTCTCAACCAATCAACGATTATGACTGATCTTGGAACACAGGATTTTCTCTAACATAATAATTAAATCGGTCAAATTTGCCATTAATATCATCTGTGTAGTGTAACATTTTGAATTTGTATAAGACACAATGATAACATTTTGATTAAAAAAAGCTCATCAATTTAAGATAAAAAAAACAATGGCACTCTTAACACATTTATATTGAATATAATTAATTTTAATTTTATTTATTTAATTAATTATCTGAAACTAACATGTCTTACACATATATTGAATCAAAAGTTCAAGACTAATTTTTTTTATCTCTTAAGAAAACTCAACGCTAATATATTCTTATAAATTAATAATTTTGTAATAGCTTGTACTAATTAAAAAAATAATATTTTATAAATGATATTTGTAGATAATTTTTTGATAGAAAATATTTTGGCGATATGCTTTTTGATAAATTAAATTTTTAGTTTGTATTAGATTTAACTCGATTTTGATTACATGTATATAAATTAATATTTTTTTAAGTCAATTATATATCTATAATATAAAACAGTGAGGCTTCAATAAGCCAATCCTACGGTCTTAAATTCACTCATCCAATGGTCAAGAAATTACCAATTTTTTCCTTAATATTTCCCCCCAACCGATCAACGATTACGACTGATATCAAAACATATCTTACGGTCTCAAATTTATTTATCAAACGGTCAAGAAATTAACATTTTTAACCTTAATATTTTTTTCTTCCAACCGGTTAACGATTACGGCTGATCTTGGAACACAGGATTTTCTTTGACATAATAATTAAATAGGTCAAATTTGTCATGAATTTGTATAAGACACAATGATAACATTTTGATTAAAAAAAACAAGGGTGTTGCTTAACACATTTATATTGAATATAATTATTTTTAATTTTATTTAATTAATTAAATATCTCAAACTAACATGTCTTACACATATCTTGAATCAAAAGTTCAAGACTAATTTTTTTTTATCTCTTAAGAAAACTCAACGCTAATATATTCTTATAAATTAATAATTTTGTAATAACTTGTACTAATTAAAAAAAAATATATTTTATAAAAAATATTTGTAGATCTTTTTTTGATAGAAAATATTTTAGCGATATTTTTTTGATAAATTACATTTTTAGTTTGTATTAGATTTGACTCGATTTTGATTACATGTATATAAATTAATATTTTTTAAGTCAATTTCTATCATATTTCATGGATTTATCTATAATATCTATAATATAAAGTATGGCAGTTTCAACAAGCCCATCCGAAAATCTCAAATAAACTCATCCAACAGCCACCAACATCTCTCTTAAAACCATTCATATTGAATTTTACTTTCCTCTTCTCACTCTTCACTCTCTCTCTGGCAGTGGCAAAGGGAGGAGGGGCAAGATGGGTCTGGGGCCACCCTGAAAAAAAAAAATTTATATATTTTTTTGGATTAATTGAGCCCACTATAATGATTTATGAAAAACAAAATTAATTGAGTCAAATAAGTTGGGTATTAGATCAAAAAAACAAAAAGAAAAAGTTCATACCAAATCTCTTAAAATTAGCAAACTAAAATTGATTCCTTAGAGCATTGGTATGATTTGTTGAATCCTCCTTTGGTTCAAAAATTATGGAATATATAGTCAAAAATGAGTAAAATATGAAATTTGTTAGAAGATTAAAAATTATAGAATATTGTTTTTATTTGTGTCAAATAAATTATATAATTGATCATTGGTGTATAGATGTTTTCTTATTATTTTTTTTCAAATAGACCCTGTTTATATTTAATGAATTTATAAGTATCAAATCCGATATAAAAAATATAAATATATTATAATATTTTTATCTATTATACTTAAAGTGTGCCCACCCTAGATCATATTTTTGGCTTCGTCACTACTCTCAAGGATCTTCACTCATCACATCTCCAAAATTAGTTGGTTTAAATTGCATCGTGCCTTCAGGCACGGGTTATCCATAGTGAATCATATTACCCAACTTATTTAAAACTCGTATTAATTAATATAGATACTCAAGTTATTTATTTATGAATGGGTTGGACGGGTTAATGGGTAATGAGTTAAGATTGTCACCTTTGGTAACCATTATCTTTTTTAAACATGGACAATAGTTTGAGATAAACTGAAATATTTAAGGCATACATTAGTATGAACCATTTGTGTTTGGAGTGGAATCCACTTAGTAGACTAGAGAACTCATGTGATGTCGAAGTTGACATACTAAAAAGAATGCAAAGTCACATAGCAATTGAAATATTTCAAAAGTGTGCCGCCGAGTTGGCATAAGAATACAAAAGAATGAAAGTGTTTTAATAACTAAAAGATAGGATAAAATTGGAATATAATTAAATTAGAACTTAATTGAAATAAAATATTAAAAATAGAACTTCATTGATATAAAACAAAAATGATAGGATGTAATGAATGTTTGTAAAAAAAAATAATACTTTTCAAAAAATCTTCCTTTAGGACATGGTTGGTTTGGCAACTTAGGATTGAGATTGGACAATTCATTTCAATTTTTAATCCATATCCATAGTAATAGTTGTTCTATCACCCTATCATATCCCGACGACAATGTTTTTACATCCATATTTGGATAAGATGTGGATCCAGTGTCTTAATACATATCTCATTTATAGTATTAATTTGATTAAAAAAAAAAAACAAAATCACCAAGAATCATTGTATAACGCTCTAGCTTATCAAGAATGCTTTGATAATTCTGAATATTAATACTAATCACGTCTCATTAGTATCACCTACTACATGATACCCTAATAAAGTCATTAAGACCGAACACTCTAATATGACATTAACTGATCACCCAAGTAATTTAATTTAATATTACCCCTAATTCTCGAACCAAACACACTTTTTTGGATGAACTTATGATTAATGTCTGATTACAAAGTGCTCTCTTCCTTTTATATTTTTCCTTTTGCACTATATGAGTTCTTAGCTATTCTATTAAGGAAAATGCTACTTGAACTTAAAATACTGACTTGATTTGCTGAATTAATCAATCGCAATCATTGAATAAGTAATATGTCTCAATAAATACTGAAATTAATAGTTAAATCAATAATAGTGATTAATCAAGTTAGTATTTAAATCTATGTAGCATTGTTCTTCTATTAACCGTATAAGGGCATTTTGAAAAGTACGATTCTTTCAAACTGAAAAAAAAAAAAAAAACACTCTATTGGGAAAATGGTTAGCTTGTGTGAATTGGTTTAGATAAAAGATTTAATGGGTCGGGCCATGATTTACTAAACGCCATCATAATGGGCCTCAAAGTGGACCAATCCATTGCTCCTAATGCGCTTTAAAGACCATGACCCTACCCATGTAATTGTCGAGCTACTAACCACCACACGAGGGTCATGATCAACCCATAGCCCAGTGGTTGAATTACAAATTTACAAAGGGCTTAGGGAGGCCGGTATCTCTCTAAGAACTTAATAAAATAAAAGTATACTTTTTAAAATAATTGGGATAGAAGTACATCTGCTAAAAAAAAGTCATAAAAGTCATTTTACCCCTACCATAAATAGTGCATACCTAATTGACAACTTTTATATTTCAAATATCTAAATACTAGTTATTGCATGTGTCTAAAGGCACAGAGTAATAAAAAAATGATCAATAATAAATATATTTGTATTCATATCTAAAATTAAATCACAAATATAGAAGAAAGAGAAAGGAACTTAAGCACCGGTTATAGTGGGAGTGAGCGATGGTAGTGGCGACAGTGGCGATGTCGGTGGTGGTGGTGGTGGTGGTGGTAGTGGTAGTGGTGATGGTCGTGAAGGGTGGTGGTGAGGTGATAGGGATAGTGGTGGTAGGGATGATAGTTGGACAATGTCGATGGTGGTAGGGGTGATAATTGGACAATGTCGATGGTGGTATGGTGGTGGTGGGGTGGACGTGACGGTTGTGGTGGTGATGATGGTGATGGGGGTAGTGGGGATGGTGGTGGTCGGGCGGTAGGGGTGGGGGTGGTGGTGGTGGTGGTGGGGGGGGTGGCGGCAATAGTAATGGTGACGGTGGTGATAGTAAGGGGTAGTGTTGGTTGTTGTGGCAGACACTACAACAAAAATCGTTTTTTGCGACGATTTTTTTCGTCGCTAAATAAAAAAAAATCGTCGCAAATTATTTTTCGCGACGTTTTTTTTTCGTCGCGACTTCGTCGCAATAGCCTCGTCGCAGAAAGTAATTTGCGACGTAAAATTATTTTTGTCGAAAAAAAAAAATTTTTGCGACGAAAAAAAAACGTCGCAAAAAGTAAAAAAAAACGTAGCTAAAATCTATTCCACCAGCGTAACAAAAAAAAAAATTAATTAAATTACTTTTTTGCGACGAAAAAAAATCGTCGCGAATAATTTTTTACATAAATACAAATGTAAAAAAAATAAGTAAATTAATTTTTTGTGACGTAAAATAATCGTCGCACATACTTTTTTACATAAATAAAAATGTAAATAAAATAATTTAATTAATTTTTTGCGACGAAAAAAAAATCGTCGCGAATAATTTTTTACATCAGTAAAAATGTAAAAAATAATAATTTTATTAATTTTTTGCGATGAAAAAAAATCGTCGCTAATAATTGTTTACAAAATTAAAAATTAAAAATATAATAATTAAATTAATTTTTCGCGACGTAAAAAAAACGTCGCCAAAAATTTTTTACATAAATAAAAAATATAAAAAATAATTGAATAAATACATTTGCGATGTATTAAAATCGTCACGAAAAAAATTGTTCCTTCAATTTTTCGCGACGATTTTAATTTCGTCGCAAAAAAGCTTATTTTTTTTTTTAAAATAATTCATAAAAAATGATATTCCAATAAAAAAATTTCCCTGTACACCAATAATATGGTGTGCCATCTTTATTTTTTTATTTTAAAAAAAAAAGATGCAATTTTATTTATTCACAAAACAATTTTTACAAGAAGCAAAATAAAGGCACAAAACGCCTCAACCAAAACAACGGCACAAATGCCTATCAAAAAGACCAAAGTTCAAAAATATTAAAACACCCAAAAAGTCTTCACAGCAACCAGTCCAGCCTCTTCACAGCAACCCTCTCTTCTCTTTTTTCCAAAATATTTCAAACAAATCAACACTTTGAAAGTGCTGATTTTTAGTTTACTTAGAGTAATCTCAGCCCTTATCATCAAGCAATACCCTCTTCTGTTTCCGCAAAACAGGCAGTCCCATACTGTCATTCCTTACAGCAAATACAACTTCATATGGCAGTAGTAAATGAACCGAAAAATCAATTGAACTTCTCTCTACCACAGCATGATTCTCGGATTTTTCGTGTCTTTAGGAATTTATCTGCTCAGGATTCCAGTTCATCCCATTTAAGGATGTCTCTGATATCATAAATACAAAAACACATGAAACATAATCTTGTGCATTCTGTGTGTACATCTACTATGAGTTTATAGTACATTCCTCATTCGCCCCTAACTTTGAATGCATGATCAGGCAGCAAATGAAATAAGGGGGAAAAAAATTCAAAGGAGAACTAATGATTTAATTAACGAAGGATTGAGAATGTGCCTTTTGCCAACTATTCAGGTTCTGCATATAATGGGTCCCAAATGCGAGTGGACATATTCATCCCAAATATCAACTAACTCATTGGACACAGATGATCCACTGAACCTTGATTATTTATAAAACGCTTCGGTTGAGATACAAAATTCATTATAGAAAATACAGCAGATTGTCCAAAGTATAAATCCCCTGTCACTTGACTAACAGAATAAAAATAGCCTATTTTCTCTGTGTCATTCTATGAAAATTCCTAACCTAAAATAAACTCATACAAGAATAATACCTCCATTTTTAGCAGCTAAAATTCGATAATAATCCTCTGCAGTAAACTCATAAAAGTCATCTGGCTCCTCTGCTCCAAAAAATAAAGTAGAATACAAAAGGAAAAATCAAACACGTTAATAAGGCATTACACACCACACAAGACATTTCAGATTCTTATATTAGTTGACAAGGACAATATATTAAAAAGAAATTTAATGAAGTTTAAATGGTCCACACCATTGTTGGAAACATCACTTGATGATGGAGAGGTGGTTACTGTTTCAAACACACGGATTTCTCGTCCAAATTTTTCTTTTGCAGCCGCAAGCTTTGCCTGTATCACCCAAGGAAATTTGACATAATTGCACAGCACCATGCCAGCAGCCAAGTAAATGAAGATTATAGCATAGCATACTAGAACACCCATTTTCCAGTCTTTGAAAATTGAAATACATTACAAATTTTCAAATTAAAACTTATGGGAGTAGAGAAAATTTATAAACTTAATTTCAGACAAAAAGTAACTAAGTGATGGGAAAAGTTAATTACCAAGTGATGGGGGACAAAAAAGCAGTAATTTACAGCAACAGTGCAGAGAGTGCACATTTCAAAAACTGTATAAGCCTCAGAAGCTAGAGAAATATAACATATTTACAAATGAAACCCCTCAATGAGCTAGCTTCCTTTTGTCTTTATCTTTTCATGCGTCTTTTAAAATTTTCCTCTCTGGGTCAAAAACAATGACAGATAACAGAAATTACTAAGATACACAAATATAAGTCATGGATCAGTTATAGAACCACAATGAAATTTAAACAGGATGACAAATTTCAGTTCTTCATGCACTGCCCTCATTCTCAAAGCAATCAAAGTACTTGAATTTCACTCAAGATCGCAAGTATTAACTAGGAAAACAAAAAAAAAGGGGGGGTTATTAGCATTTATCAGCATCAAAGTCAAAAAAAAAACAAAAAACAAAGGAAATTGAATAAGCTCCAAAAGGAGCACCGAGAATCACCCATACAATCATCTTTATTTTCTAAAATTTTTTGAATCAAAATCAATGTGTTCACGAAAGAGTAAGAGGGGTGTGTGTGTATGTTGGGGGTAAAGGATGGTTATAACAAGTGGAGTATGGTCAATTAAATATAAAAGCTCATTCTTTCATGATAGACATCAATTTATGTTAAAAAAAAAATCTGCTCAACACAACAAAAATTGGATAACTACTAGGGAAGATGATTACATGAATTCTATTCCACAAATGTGACCTATTTAAGATCACATCTTAGGCAATTTGGCTCATTAAGTTTAACAAAGATTCAATGAGAACCACAAACAATAACTTTAGCACACAAGACGTCCATCAAAGACCATACAGTGCTTCCTCATGTTGATTGAACAAACTTAGTAGGACAAATATACTCATACTAAAATTGGTCCACCTGACCTGGTTACTAGCAAATTTCGTTGATACTGTTGAACTTCCAGGAAATTTTAGGATACAATTAAGTGGAAGAATAACATAAATAAACGATACTAACCTTGTTAGGATCAACAACATCAAGATAGAGAAGCTTGAAAATACCCAGAAGCATAATTTTCAAAGCATGAGAAATATTAGGTAAACAGTTCAAGAAAATGCTGTTTTCCAAGGCCAAAAATCACAGTCGAGATATAACAAGAAGATGCATTTTTAATTTAAATTTATGAAATCATACTTTTTAGTTCCAGTCTAGTTAAAAGACAACCTTGCTCCAGGGCTAGGATAAAAATTAACAGAGGATTGCCACATAACTTTGTACTCAACTCAAGGATTTGACAAGAAACTATCAAAGCATGATCAGGGCAAATGAAACCCACAAAATACACTATAATCTTGCCAACTAATAGTTAGATTGGTGAGATTTGCCTATTCCCAAAATTCATAACACAGCTGCTCAAGTAAAAAGAAGGCTAGAAGAAATAACTAGACTAAATTGTTGTATTTGGAGGGTAATACTTGGACTGTTTAGTCTATCCTTTCGCATTATTATATGGGGAACTTTTTACTTGAGCAGCTGTGTTATGAATTTTGGGAATAGGCAAGTCTCACCAATCTAACAATTAGTTGACAAGATTATAGTGAATTTTGTGGGTTTCATTTTCCCTGATCATGCTTTGATTATCTTCTTTGATAGTCTGAAAGAAGGCTAGAAATGAAGAAACCGGCAAGTAACATATTCATCTTCTTTCTTAGAATTCAAGGGAGAGAACCGAACTTCATCGACCACGTGCACTCAAATGCACTGGCATATTATGAAGCATGTACACTGCATAACAAAATTGCCTCCACATGCAATGATGCAAACAAATTCCAAACTCAACGAAATAGAGTAATTTTTCCTGCAACCATCTTTCTTAGTCCTTGAAAATTCTGCATTGATCCAACTAATTTAATGAAATACCTAGAATGCATCTGAGAAATTTGCAACCATTCTTCATCTCCTTCCTCGTTTAAGACGCTAGAAGCTTCTATTCGCTTGAAATTTTTCCCAGAGTTACCTTAACAAGGGAAAAAAAGCAATCCACGTCAGCATCCAATCAATAACCAGAATAAGCATTTTTCTGCAAACCATAGTTGACAAAAACCAGTTATGGTTGCTCACTGAATCCCACACTCCTACGAAAAGAATCCAGAACAGTTTAATAACCTCATTTAATGAAAAGACATTATATCTACTTGAAATTTTCAATGAAAAACTCCTCCAAGTGAAATTTGAAAACGTAGCATCACATGAGAATGTTTCCAACGTTCTGAAGATTCTAGATATAAAAGATAATCATTAGCAAACAGTCCAACGGAATTTTCTGAAAATCAAATCCTATTATAAAATGACCTACAAACAGAAATAGGCAGCCATTAATAGCATACCGTGTAACAAAGAGAAAGAAGGATTTCCTAAATGTTCTTAATAAACCTGTCTTAAGATTGACACATTACATCATGCATGATTAAACTAACAGTTTCATGGATTTTTCCCATGTTTAATTCTCTACAATGACGGCTTACACTTGTAGACATCAAAAGTGATGTCAAGTTGGAATTTACTCGCCATATAACTACAAGGCCATCATATAACTATCAGAAGCTACTTTCAAAAAGTTTGAATGGCCAAAATATTGGTTCTTGGAGTATAAGATGCAATACTGAATGCAAGTAAAACTGTGTCTTTTTTTTTTTTTGGATAGGAAACAATAGATTTTATTAAAAAAAACTAAGTGTACATGATAATGGTTGGATACGAAATCCAACCACTAAAAAGAAAAAGAAAAGCATAATGAAAATAAGGAAATACATAAAACATCCTATATATCACATGAAGCTCGGCATCCTGCCAAAATTGCAAGTAAAACTGTGTTGGTAACAGCAACTTTGCCTATGCCTATGTGTTTAGTTCACCCCCCCCCCCCCCCCCTTTTTTTTTCTTCTCTTTCTTTCCACCTAGAATAGAAAAGAAAGAGAAGAAGAAACAAAAACAAAAGCCCCGAAACAAAACAAGAAAAGGAGTGGAGTCTTGAGAAAGGGTACACAAATTGAGCACACCTAGTGCACGAAACGACGGATTGAAATGATTGATTGTGACAAAGAAGTGGAAGGAAACTGGACAAGGGCAATACCAAAAGAAATAACTCATTTGCATAACCAGAGAGGCAGCACCAAATTTGCAGAGAACTATTGTAGATATTCTTCCAGCAAATCCAACAAGATATTCGGCAAATTGTCGATTCTCGTACGAGACACAGGCTTAAACAAATAAAACCTTTCATCAAATATTACATCAAATTGGGTAATCAATACAAGGCAGACCCGTGCATCCAATCGAAGAATCACGGACTTATCCTTATTCGTCGTTAATGTCCAAGAGGTAAATTATATTCTGAAGCACCCACGCAGGTTTGGCCGATGGGATGGTGGTGGGGTTGTTCGACGGTGGGCTGTGATGGTAGAAAGAATGTGTTGGCGGCGTTGAAGTGGGGGTGGGGTGGGTCTGTGGTGGTGATGGCAAACGATGGATATGGTGAAAGAGAGGGAAGCTAAAGCGCAGACAGAGGGAGAGACAAATACCTAGCAGTAGCTGGCAGTGGAGAGTAGCAGGAGGGGCTGAGAGATGTGGTTGACGATGGTTGATGAGGAAGAGGAAGACAGAGAGTTGTCGTCGCTCGCTGGTGCCATCGGTGGTTGCTGGTTGCAGAGAGTTAGGAGGGAGGAGAGTTCGATTTCCCAACACCACCCAGCACGAGAGACTGTTCGATTTCAAATCAGCAGCTTTGTTCGAGTTTGATCGATTGATTTGAGATTTAGGGTTTGTGGCTTGTGGCTTCACTGTCTGAGAGAGAGAGGAGGCGGCAAAGGCAGACAGAGGCGAGAGAGGCAATTTATTTCTATCACCGCCATTTCTACCGCCAAAAAAAATGGGAGAGAATCATTTTTTGGCGACGTTTTTTAAAAAACGTCGCGATTAATATTTTAGAACACATTTAAAATTACAAAAAATACAATCTGCGACGAACAAAAAACGTAGCAAATTAAGAATTTTATTTAATTCAAAAATAAAATTTTGAATTCTGCGACGATTATAAAAACGTCGCGAATAATATTAATATTTCATTATTCTTCGCTATCAAACTTATTTTCTGCGACAAAAAATTTAAACGTCGCAAATTATAAAATTTAATTTATAATTTAAACCAAATTAATATTCAATTAATCAAATTAACACTCAAATTCTTTTAATTAACATTCAATTTTTTCTAATAAGCATTTAATTCACTAAATTAACATTCAAATTGACATTTAATTTCAATTAAACATTTAAAGTAATCAAATAAACTTTTAATTTCATTAAATTAAATTAACACTCAATTCATCAAATTAACATTCAAATTATCAAATTAACATTCAATTTATCAAATTGACATTTAATTTCATCAAATTAACATGTAATTTCATCAAATCGACTTTCAATTTCTTTAAATTAACATTCGATTTATCAAATTGACAATCAATTTCATCAAATTAACATTCCATTTATCAAATTGACATTCAATTTCATCAAATTGACATTTAATTTATCAAATTAACATTCAATTTCATCAAATTAACATGTAATTTATAAAATGGATATTCAATTTCATCAAATTAATATGTAATTTCATCAAATCGACTTTCAATTTTATTAAATTAACATTCGATTCATCAAATTGACATTCAATTTAATCAAATTAACATTCAATTTCATCAAATTAACATGTAATTTCATCAAATCGACTTTCAATGTTATTAAATTAACAATCAATTTATCAAATTGACATTCAATTTCATCAAATTAACATGTAATTGATGAAATGGATATTCAATTTCATCAAATTAACATGTAATTTCATCAAATCGACTTTCAATTTTATTAAATTAACATTCGATTCATCAAATTGACATTCAATTTAATCAAATTAACATTCAATTTATTAAATTGACATTCAGTTTCATCAAATTAACATGTAATTTCATCAAATCGACTTTCAATTTTATTAAATTAACATTCGATTTATCAAATTGACATTCAATTTCATCAAATTAACATTCAATTTATGAAATGGACATTAAATTTCATCATATTAACATGTAATGCATCAAATCGACTTTCAATTTTATGAAATTAACATTCGATTTATCAAATTGACATTTAATTTCATCAAATTAACATTCCATTTATCAAATTTACATTCAATTTCATCAAATTAACATTCAATTTATCAAATTGACATTCAATTTCATCAAATTAACATGTAATTGATGAAATGGATATTCAATTTCATCAAATCGACTTTCAATTTTATTAAATTAACATTCCATTTATCAAATTGACATTCAATTTCATCAAATTAACATTCCATTTATCAAATTGACATTCAATTTCATCAAATTAACATTCAATTTATCAAATTGACATTCAATTTCATCAAATTAACATGTAATTGATGAAATGGATATTCAATTTATCAAATTAACATTCCATTTATCAAATTGACATTCAATTTCATCAAATTAACATTCCATTTATCAAATTGACATTCAATTTCATCAAATTAACATTCAATTTATCAAATTGACATTCAATTTCATCAAATTAACATGTAATTGATGAAATGAATATTCAATTTCATCAAATTAACATGTAATTTCATCAAATCGACTTTCAATTTTATTAAATTAACATTTGATTCATCAAATTGACATTCAATTTCATCAAATTGACATTCAATTTCATCAAATTGACATTCAATTTCATCAAATTAACATTCAATTTATCAAATTGACATTCAATTTCATCAAATTAACATTCAATTTTATGAAATGGATATTCAATTTCATGAAATCGATTTTCAATTTCATTAAATTAACATTCGATTTATTAAATTAACATTCAATTTATCAAATTGACATTTAATTTCATTAAATTTACATGTAATTTCATCAAATCGACTTTCAATTTTATTAAATTAACATCCAAATTAACATGTTCATTAAATTGATATTTTTTATTTAAGTAAAATTATTATTGGCGACGTTTTTTTAAAACGTCGCGAAAAGTCAATTGCATTTGATTTTTTTAAAATTTTTTATTTAAGTAAAATGATTATTGGCGACGTTTTTCAAAAACGTCGCCAAAAGTCAATTGCATTTGATTTTTTTTCAATTTTTTACTTAAGTAAAATGATTATTGGCGACGTTTTTTAAAAACGTCGCGAAAAGTCAGTTGCATTTGATTTTTTTTTAAATTTTTTATTTAAGTAAAATGATTATTCGCGACGTTTTTCAAAAACGTCGCAAAAAGTCAATTACATTTGATTTTTTTTTAATTTTTTATTTAAGTGAAATGATTATTGGCGACGTTTTTCAAAAACGTCGCGCAAAGTCAATTGCATTTGATTTTTTTTCAATTTTTTACTAAAGTAAAATGATTATTGGCGACGTTTTTGAAAAACGTCGCGAAAAATCAGTTGCATTTGATTTTTTTTTAATTTTTTATTTAAGTAAAATGATTATTCGCGACGTTTTTGAAAAACGTCGCGAAAAGTCAATTGCATTTGATTTTTTTTTAATTTTTTGTTTAAGTAAAATGATTATTGGCGACGTTTTTTAAAAACGTCGCGAAAAGTCAATTGCATTTGATTTTTTTTTAATTTTTTATTTAAGTAAAATGATTATTGGCTACGTTTTTTAAAAACGTCGCGAAAAGTCAATTGCATTTGATTTTTTTTAAATTTTTTATTTAAGTAAAATGATTATTCGGGACGTTTTTTTAAAACGTCGCGAAAAGTCAATTGCATTTGATTTTTTTAAAATTTTTTATTTAAGTAAAATGTTTATTCGCGACGTTTTTTAAACACGTCGCGAAAAGTCAGTTGCATTTGATTTTTTTTTAATTTTTTATTTAAGTAAAATGATTATTCGCGACGTTTTTAAAAAACGTCGCGAAAAGTCACTTGCATTTGATTTTTTTTTAATTTTTTGTTTAAGTAAAATGATTATTGGCGACGTTTTTTAAAAACGTCGCGAAAAGTCAATTGCATTTGATTTTTTTTTAATTTTTTATTTAAGTAAAATGATTATTGGCGACGTTTTTAAAAAACGTCGCTAAAAGTCAATTGCATTTGATTTTTTTAAAATTTTTTATTTAAGTAAAATGTTTATTCGCGACGTTTTTTAAAAACGTCGCGAAAAAAATTGCCAAAACTGAAATTTGCGACGAATTTAAAAACGTCGCAAAAAAAACGTCGCCAAAAATGATTTTTGTTGTAGTGAGAGATAGTGGTGGGGTGGCGGCAGCGTTGGTAGGACAGTGGCGGTTGTGGTGGGGTGGCAATGGTGGTGATAGTAAGGAGTGGTATGGTGACGACAGCGATGGTTGTGGTAAGAGGTGGGGGGGTGGTGGTAGTGCTGGGGTGGTGACAGTGGAGGCGATGGTGGTAGGGTGGCGACAGTGGAGATAGTAGTGGTAGTAATAGTGGTAGTAGTAGTGGTAGTGGTGATTATGGTGGAGGGGTAGTTTGGTGGTGGGGTGGGGTGGCGAAGGTGGTGGTAATGGTAATGCTGGTGGGGGTGGGGGTGGGGGTGGGGGTGGGGGTGGTGATGGTGGTGGAGCGATGGGGGTGATGGGGGTGATGGTGGTGGTGGGGTAGTTCCAAACACTATTTTATTTTTTTTAAGTATTTATAAGAAATTATAAGTATTAAAAACATTTTTAAAAAGTCACCTCAAACACATCTTTAGGAACCTATTTTTCAATTTAAATTTAGAGTGTTAATATTAGCCGTCGGATTAACTTTAAAGTAAAATTGAAAGAGATCTCAACTGCGAATAGCAAAAGTCATTTTGTTTATCTTTTGAGCTTTGAATTGTATTGTACTTTATTAAATAGATTAGAATGTGAGACTTTCAAAATTCCTTTTGATATTTGTGTATCATTTGAATTATGGTATGGGTAATTATGGAATACATTTTAAAAAAAAATTGAAAATGTTTTAAAAAGTGTATTTATTGATAGTTATTTGATGAAAAATAGGACTTAAATGAAGATAAGTTTGAAGGTGGTACTTAAAGTCAAATAAGTTCTAAAAGGAAAATACTACATAACCCAAATGAAATCCAAAAATTAAAACTCAAATGCATATCATCCCTTAGATGAGTGGGCTCCACTGAAAAAATTGATGGGACACACTCATCTAAGGGATGATATGCATTTGAGTTACAATTTTTTGGGTTTCATTTGATTTTTGTAGCATTACTCGTTCTGAAAATGGTACTCACATCCCATTATCTCAATTTACAACATTTATATGTGCATTTGACGAATTGCAACCCAAGTGAAAGAACAGGCCCAGGCCCACACATCAATCCCTTTCAACCCTATACTGTTGTATTTAGGTTTCAATCCTATACGGTTGTATTTAAGTTTTAATAGCAATGTTATTAGAACCTAATTTATTGATATAATTCACTATAAACATTAGATTGATAGTGAGTCTCATTAAAACATTTGAATTCGGAGTTAATCCAACGGTTATAAAGAAGTCACATCATTAGGTCGACAAATTAGGTCAGATTTTTAAGTCTTAATAACATTATTTTTATTAACAAGAGTAAGGAAAATACAGCACAATCCAAATGAAATCCAAAAACTGTAATTCAAATGTATATCATTCTGGGTTTCATTAAAAAAGTTGATGCGACTCAATCACTGGAGAGATGATATGTATTTAAATTATAATTTTTTGAATTTCATTTGAATTGTGTAACATCCGAACAATCAATTTGTTTTCAATTTGTTCATCAATTTTTAAGCAATCCAACAAAATTGTTATTTTAATCCTGGGGCTCTCTCTTGTGCAGTACTGCAAGTGAGAACACAAATGCATGGCATGAGAGATAACAAAAATAACTTCAACTCTCCTGACAAGTGACACCCTTCAACTAAACTAAAGCTGTGAAGGAAGCCTCTGGATACCATTATAATATTTCGTTTATTCCACTTGAGAATTTTAAATTATTTTTCTCCCCTATAGACCTTTTAATGTAATAACTCCCACCCCCTAAGAGAAAAAACAGAAAAGACAATAACTTTGACAACTTTTTTTGTAATCCAACATGTAGCTGATACACACATTAATTAAAAAGTTAATAATATTGTTGGTCTTTAAAGTATATATTTTTTATCAGTTTAATCTTTAATGTATCAATTTTATTAATTTAGTTCCTAAAATATTCAATTCGTGTTATTTTGGTTCTCACGTAAACAGGCCGTTAAGTTTTTGACAAAATGATCATGTGTTAGACACGTGATACTTTCTAAAAAAATGATATGTGACCACTTTTGTCAAAAAAATTAACAGTCCATCTATGTGGAGACCAAAATGACACGAATTAAATATTTTAGGGACTAAATTGATAAAATTTGATACATTTAAAATTAAACTGGCCAAAAATACATATTTTATTATTAACCCTTAATTAAATTTGAGTCTCATACCAGAGTTAAACTCGAATTTAGAGCATCCAAATTTATACTTTGTCACTTGTTCAACTACATGGTTGAGCAAATGATCATAGTTTCCATGGTATTCTACTGGTATTGCAAAGCAGATTTCATTGTGAGTGTGTATATATAATAGTGGCATCACATAATTTCTAGTGAAAACTTTTTACTTGCATATATATATATATCTATATAATAAAGTAGCTTACAATTCAAATTTCAAAAGATAAACAAAATGACTTTTGCTTTTCGCGGTTTAGATCGCTTTAAATTTTATTTTAAAGTTAATCAAACGGCTAATATTAACACCCTAAATTTAATAAGAAAAATAGACCCCTAAGGGGGTGTTTGGCGTGACTTTTTAAAAGTAATTCTAGAAATTATTTCTTATAAGTACTTTAAAAAAAAAATTTGTGTTTGAAACCACCCCACCCCCACCCCCACCCCCACCCCCACCCCCACCATCCCCCCACCACCACCACCATCCCCCCACCCCCACTACAACCGATGCTTAAATTCATTTATCTTTCCTATATGTTTGTGATTTGATTTTGGATATGAATACAAATATGTTTATTATTTACCATTTTTTATTATTCTGTGCCTTCAGGCACAGACAATATACTAGTATATATATATTGCATCATTTTTGACAGTTTTTGCTCAACTTGCAGAGTGACAATATCATCATAAAATCTTGAGGCCACCTTCTCATTGCTTAGGGAAGGGGAGGGATGAATGAAAAGGATCTTCACAAAGTTTCACAAGGCATAAAATTGTTCTATCAGACAGATATGTGTGTGTGTGTGTGAGAGAGAGAGAGATGGGAGGGGGGGGGACAAAAGGGTAGTAAATCCAAGAACTCTTTTCTTTATCTGGTTTGTTAGGCTGAAACCACCATGTTATGTTGGTCACCCTATACGGAGTATCTCATACTTGCTTTGAACGGAACAGTAACAGCCTTTGGTCAAGAATAATAATACATTGGTTTGGTTTGTCAGTGAGTCCTTCCAAAATTGGTCTCTTTTGCCTGGCTTCCAAATATCATTACCTGTAAGTCAGGCAAAGTTGTATGCTATATGGTAAAAATTAAATAATATCATTGATAGTATGGTAAAATTGTTATACATTGTGAATTCAATCCGTAATTCTGTATATATTTAATCTTTTCGATCTTACAGTACTGATAAAATTTCATGAACTAGGTTTACATGTATAATACTTTTTGTCATCTTACAAAAGAACGTCTGTTTTCTGCATTTTCTCTTTCAATTAAGAATTTTCGAAAACCTCAATTTGTTATTTTTCTTAATAATAAGGAAACGACGACCCAAAGACAACCCGTAAGAGAGGGAGAGGGAGAGGGAGAGGGAGAGGGTGGTGAAGACACCATATATGCCTAAGGCAACACACTAAGTTTCACACTAATTAGTAGCATGATGATCTTATGACTCTACTAAGTAAACTTCAATTGCTACATTCTTTAAAATTCTCTCTCTCTCTCCCTCCCCCCCCCCCCCCCCCCCCCCCCCCCCCCCCCTCCCCCTCTCTCTCTCTCTCTCTCTCTCTCAAGCTATGCATCATACAAGAGTCGACTACATACAGACATTTTTTTGTGTTATTTTCAATAGAGGTGATTGCTTAGGTTGTACAAAAGTTGGTTGATATACAAGGGGGGGGGGGGGGGGGGGGGGGGGGGGCATTATTAACAGCCTCTTGCAAAAGAATAATTGGAGGGAGCACCTTGGGAGAGTACCATTTTCCATGTTCATCACTGCAAGTCTGCAACATAGCTTATAGGCCTCTAACATAGACCATACAATCATGTATAATTATCCTGATGACCATATATATATATATATGTGTGTATATATATAATATGTACCATGAAATTTCTCAAAAATATTTAATTAAAATTTATTTACTATAAAATATGTGCAGTTAGGGAAAGGTGGGGGCCAGGTGTGGTGGAGGAGGAATCCTGCAAAGTGGAGTTTGGATCACGCGGGCAGTTTGTTAGACTTCTCACATGATCCACCAATCTACACCTTGCCTTTTCAACGATTTAGACCCACACACGCTTCGATTAGGGGCACTTGTCCTTTTTGTCTTTTTTGATTCTTTTGTCCTCCTCATTTCATTCAATTGCCACATATATCCCAATGAATAGCAACATAATTATTAGTATCGAATGATACGCGATACGTATTGTACGATACATCGTAAATCGTATTTTTGTATCATTTTTATAATATATCGTATGATACATGATACGATACGTATCGTTCGATATATATGATACGTAAAGAATTTGTTTAATTTTTTTTTTTGTTTAGTTTTTTGGGTCTAAAACAACATTGTTACACCTAAGAATTATTTTTTAATCCCTTTAGCAAGTGAAACGATGTCATTTCAGTGGCTACAATTGTTTAAAAAATAAAGACTGTCATTTTTTTTTCATCGACGAAAACTAGGGAAACTGTACACCAAAAGAGCAGAAGGGAGAAGTCATCGATTGTGACTGGACTGCGACTCCCATCAACTGTCTTTTGCGAAGGTTTTTTTTTCTTCTTCTTCCTTTAGATCTAGGAAGAAGTTCGACTAGATTTGCAAAGGATCTTCGATTGTTTGAATTAGTCTATGACTATTTCGAAATTTGAATTAGAGATCTTTGTATTTTGATTTTAGTGAATTATGTTGGAAATTTAAATAGTTGGTAGAATATTAATGAAATGCTATGTTATTATAAGTCGATTAACCTTTTTACAAAAGCATACATATTTTATTAATAATTATTTAAAATTATGTCGTATCTTATGATACACGATACGATACACTATTTTTGAAAAACGATATTTCTTTCGATACGCGATTTGACAACTATAATTAACAATGCTTAATTACAATCAACCTCACGTCTAAGAGCATCTCCAACAGATGCTTCAAATGCCCAAAATAGGTAAATTTTAGCTAATCAAAAGCCAAAAACAGCACTCCAACAGATTATCTTCATATGTTGTAAAATAGATTTTTGCTATAGTGATGCTCTAAATATAGAGCACCACTGTAGCAATATGTAAACATAATATATATTATTTTCTCTCTCTTCCTCTCATTTCTTCCATTCTCTTTCTTTCTCCCTTTCACTATTCCCAAAAAATATAATACAAAAGGGATGATAAATAATATTTAAAAGGAGTAGTTAAAAATATAGAGAATATGTTGGAGTGTATATTGAAAAAGTGAGTAGCTAAAATAGAAAAAGTTATTTTTTGGGTAGCTAAAATAGCTACTATTGTTGGAGATGCTCTAATAGATGTATGGTTGAGATGGTTCTAGATCTCCGAAAATATATCTATATAGGTTTTTCTACTCTTATTAATTGTATGGGATATTGTTCACTTATGACTTGACTAATGAAGTGCATTTAGGAGAATTTGATTACGTAAAAAGTTTCCATAAGAGAGTACTCGTATTTAGTTTACGGGATTACTATTTTATAACGGTGTTCAAAAAAGATGAATAGTAGATAGTATTGTTGTCATTTTGGAATTTAATTTTTAGCTCAAACCCGTGGCATATTTTTCGGGCCAACCTCATAGCTATGCCCTCTTTTATAAGACGAACACTCCTAACTGTTGAAACAAAAATAAAACTTCTTCCACTACAAAAATAAAAAAAGTTTAGAATTTTCTTGAACAATAGGTGAGAACTTGACTCCTACAACTTGCCATTTTAAAACTAATTGTAATACTTTATCAGATTTTAGTACTCATAGCCCATCAATACAATGTCCCACCTTCTATATGCCTTGCTAAAATTGGCAAGGCATCATCTTTGAAGCTAACTTGGATAAGACCTAATTAATTTTGAAAGCATGAGCAACACATATACAAAAATACTCAGAACTTCCCAAATATAGTAGTGAAATGGTCCACAACATCTTATTATTAACTTGGCCCTAAGCCCCTAACCACTAATTTAAGAAAAAAGACAAGCATGGTACTGACAAGTTGGATATAAAATAGAAAGGTAAGGGGCATATCTGTCAAAAAAGATGGAACCCCCCCCCCCCAAATCTCTTTTTTTCTCTTCCTTCCCTGCCTCCCTCTCTCAAACTCCACCCACACCCCAGAAGGAGTAGTGTTCATATAATTGGCCACCATATACCCTGTCCTTTAAACACATGAGGGCAAGCAAACTCCTCATAGCCGCCTCCTCCTCCTCTTCTCTTTCAAGCTTCATCTTCTTCAACCATATCATTCACCTCTGTAAAATCATAAACCTAACCCTCATTACATTCACGGCCATGGACAATAACCAACCACCACATGGCCTCACCCCACAAGAATTCTCCGAGCTACAACCCCTCATTCAAACCTACCACACCTTCGACCCAACCCCACCAAACACATGCACTTCTCTCATAACCCAGCGCATCGATTCTCCAGCCGACTTCGTGTGGCCTTTCGTTCGACGTTTCGATAACCCCCAGAAGTACAAGCACTTCATTAAGAGCTGCAACATGATTGGCGACGGCGGTGTTGGTAGCATAAGAGAAGCCACCGTCGTCTCGGGACTTCCGGCATCGACGAGCATCGAACGGCTGGAGATTTTGGATGACGAAAGGCATATTCTGAGCTTTAGGGTTGTGGGTGGTGAGCACAGGTTGAACAATTATCGATCTGTGACGTCTGTTAATGAGTTTAAGAATGATGGGAAGGTTTACACCGTTGTTTTGGAGTCTTATATTGTTGATATACCAGAAGGTAATACTGGGGAGGACACAAAGATGTTTACAGACACGGTGGTGAAGCTGAATCTTCAGAAGCTTGCGGTGGTGGCCATGGCCGCTTTGCATGGACATGAATAATTGTGACACCGTGGACGGTGGTAGTGGTGGTGAGTCAGGTATGAATGGTGGTGCAAAATAACTACCTGGTTATGGCGGATTAAATATTAAATGTAACGGTGATATCACATTATCATTGTTATCTGTATTTTCGTCCAATGATAATCATAATTCCTACAAGTCATCGCTCATTATTGTCATCAACATGATGTAATCGTTTAATAAAAAAACTTAAAAGTTAGCTCGGTAAATTTCATTTCTTATCTTGCATGAATATGGTAGTTACTAAATCATATGAAGTTCAATAATTTATATTTTAATTTATTATTAAACGATGATATTACGTGATAGCGATAACAGTGTCGTGGATTAATTTGTTTGACATATTCTTAGTGGTTGGCATATGGTTTCTTGCAAGTTGGAATTGTTTTTTGTATATTTTAGTTTTTTTGTTGAGTAGATGTGAATTCAGCTGTGGTCTGTGTGGGCTGTCATGAACACTTAGACATTTTCTTTTTTCAATAAATGACAGACTCTTCAATCACGAGGCAATGGTCAAAAACAAGCTTTTTTTGTTAGCATTTGTCTGGGTTCTGCAAGTTGGAATTGTTTAGAGTATTTTTAATTGGCCATTCTTTCTTCAGTTTATCATGAATTTCATGAAAGTTTTCTGAACAATTATCTTGTATATATTTTTATGGTCAATAACCAAGTGAGAATAGGAGTGTAGATTTAGGTAATTCTTATAATCCCATGTTCGATTTGTGAAAAAAAATATACCTTTCTTGACCCATTTTGCATGGTTTATGCACATCTCTTAAGTTTATAATATAGTCACTAGTTTAAAGAATGTGTGATTGAGACGATTCTCGATTATAAAAAGAAAAAAAAAAAAAGCTTTAGGATTGTACATTATTAATCTATTTAGTATATATCTAACTAAGACATCTAGGGGTTGTTTGGTACGAGAGTTTGGGAGGGGTTTGGATTGTGGGTTGGGAATAAACCCCTTAAACCTATGTTTAGCCTAGGGTTTGGAAACTCAGCTCGTTGGATGGCCCGGTCATGAAATCCACATACTTGGGTTTCATTGGGGGGGGTTCATATGGGGGTTAAGGGGTTTAACATACAAATGATATTTATATCTCCATATATCTTATATACAAATTGGTTAAGGGATAAAATAGTCATTTATATACAAATATATTATCATAATAATCATATATTCCTGCGCATACCAAACATGGGTATAAACAGTATTGAATGTTGAATCTCATCTTTGAATCTCATCTTTGGGTCAAATTCAGATTTAAACAATCAAATCTAATCCAATATAAACCCCTCCCAAAAAACATACCAAACATGCCCTAGTGTTTTGAGTGTTAATGATGAAGATTGTCAATGTTCTAGTTCTTTGGATTTGCTTATAAGGCTCATAGAGTATTTCTATCTAGTGTCTGTTTTAGCTGAATCATGAGACTTTCACAGAGAGGGAGAGAGATGATTCTCATGGTTGGTAAGCAACTTGGTGCAATACCTTTTCGTGTGGCTTCAATGTCAGCCCATCATTCAATAAAAGGACAAAGATAGATGTTGAGGAACTTGTGAGCAACCTTAAAGCAACATGTGATCATGAGATTAATGGATAGAACAGTCACTTTAACTCTGAAAATACAGTAATGTCACACCAAGTACAATGATGGGTGTTTTTGAATCTTTGATTATTTATACAAAGTGATTATCCACATATATATATTTGAAAGTTGAAACAATCTCATAATTATCAGCTCACCTATTTTACGAATGCACTAATTAAGTAATAACTCAATATTCCACCTTGGCACAATACTTTAATTAAAATCAAAATAAATCTTCCAAAATATTTATATTGTAAATGGAGGTTCGGTGCATGAGACATCCGTCACTACGAGGCCCAAAAATTATTAAATATACATTGTCTTAGTGCTGTATTCAAAGAGGTTATTCTGCTACTCGAATACTTTATCTCGTTTTACATTGAAAGAAAAACTATGGAATGCGTGACATCAAGCATTTAAGTTTGAGAATTTGACATTAATCTGTATCATTTCATGAAAGATAAATTTTATGGTTAATCTCAATTTATATACTGAAAGATCACTTGAATCTCAATTTGTACCCTCAAAGTTTAAAAATATCAATTTACACCTTAAGAAATATAAATTCGTATCAATGTGCACTTGAGATTAACTGTCATCCATTTTGCCGTTAAAAAAGTTTGGACTAATTATAAATTACACTCTTAAAGTTTAAATATTTCATATTTATGATCCAAAAATAATTTTTTTAATTAATGCTCATTAAATAGTCCTCAACTGTATCGTGTTATGTTCGAGTCAATAAAAAAATATTTTTAAATTTTAAAAAAAAGTATAAAATACCTATTTTTTTGCTTACAATACTTGTTAAATAGTTATTTTCTATCTACAGTTAGACACGAATCTTTTGATTGTTCGATCAAATTAAAGTTAGATATTAATAACACAATTGTAGACAAAAAATAACTATTTAACGAGTATTGTAGACAAAAAATAGGTATTTTTATAATTGTTAAAAAATATTAAATAGTATTATAAATTGTATTATATTAAACACAATTGACTCGACACGAAAATATTTTATGTTAAAAATATTTTTTTATCGACTTGAACACAACATGAAAACGATACGACATAACACAAAATAACATGATACGACACAATTGAGAGGTATTCAACAAGTATTCAACAAGTATTAACCAATGGGTCTTTGGTCCAATGATACTCCTTATCTTGTGAAGACTTTGCCTTCTTGAGGTCAAGGGTTTAAGCCTCCTACCCCTCTTCCACCCAAAAAAAATAAAAATAAAGTTGTATGGATGTGCACTTTAAAAAAAAACAAGTATTAATAGATGAATTTTTTTTTTAATCATAAATATGAAATATTTAAATTTTGAAGGTGCAATTTGTATTTATCCCAAACTTTTTTAACTGCAAAGTGGATGGTAGTTAACCTCCAGTGCATATTGATACAAATTTATGTCTTTCAGGGTGTAAATTGATATTTTTAAACTTTGAGAGTGCAAATTGAGATTCGAGTGATCTTTCAATGTACAAGTTGAGATTAACCCTAAATTTTAAGTGAAGTGGTAATCACTCTAAGGCCTCGTTTGGATGTCGATAATTTTGATTGGAAATGGAATTCTCATTTCTAATTCCTAAATTATCATGTTTGGATTGTTAATTATTAAGTAATCTAACTCGGGAATAAAATATAGATCCATCAATATCTTCTATTGGGATAAGATGATTATAGGCTAAACGATTATGTTTATCTTGTGCATTTCTCACCGTTTAAATAGGGTTGAGCTCCATGTAGTTGATTACCTTCAATAATACATCGATGTAGCCCATAGGGGGTTAGGTCCTTGGATGTAAGCAATTTGTCGAACTACATTAATTCTCCGTGTCTTATTTTCCTTTATTTTATTATCTCTAATATCTTATAAACTTCTTCAAACCCATCGTCAATGGTGGTTGATGATATCTAAAGTAAATCCAGACTCGAGCTTAGATAGTAAGCTCAGCTCGGGAGCTCAGGTAAAGTAAACAGAGCTCATCCAGCAATGGTCTGAGCTCTGCCAGCTGGCACTAGAGCTCCCAGCTGAAGACACGAACTGAGAAATAACGAGAGGGCAGCAAAATGACAGCAGATACCCTCGTAATGGGAATTAAGCCAATCCAAGGCGAGAAACCCGTTGTCAACCAGGATCCTCTCCTAAAACAAAGGAGAGGATCCCATGATAAAAGGCAAAGAACTCGCCATTCGGAGCCAGCCATAAGAAGTTTAGGTAACCCCGAAATTATAGATGAAGATAGGACACGATCCCTTCGATAAAGGAGGTGATTTCGAATTAGAGGTAAGCATGAGGCTATAAAAAGGAGGACAAGCCCCCATTGAAGGAGAGAAGAAAACCCTAATACCCAAAATACTCTACTGTAACCCGTTTGATTTAATCAATAAGAAAGAGAGGAGCCAGAGACTCCATTGCAGAGTGGACTAGCCGAGCTCAGGCCGGTGAACCACTGTAATCTTATTATTCTCCCCTTTCCCCAATTCCCAAAGCATTAACCCGCTCTATCAAGCACGAGCCTCGTAGCTCTGACGCCGTACTTAGCTCTACGCAGATCGATCATATCCAACAATCCTGCTCCATAGCTCATTCGCGTAGATTTACACCATCAGTTTGGCGCCGTCTGTGGGAACGACTGTTCCTATTACAAATAAGCTGATTCCTCAGTGACTGATGGTAACAACTCGAAATATGAGCAGAAGTCAAACAAACCTACCACGAATGCAAGATCAGCAGGAAGCCACCAACGGCAGACAACATGGGAACGTCCAAGAGGCTAATTCCCCCATTAATAACGAGTTGGAGGCCCTTCGCCTCGTCAACCAACGCTTGCTAAAGGAAAATACAGAGCTATCAAAGCTCATACAGCGCCCACAGGAGGCACGACCGGCCCAAGAAGGCCAGAATAATCCCCCCCATAGGGAACAACGACACTGGGACCCCCTTAGAGAGGTCAACGAAGGAGGAGAAAGCAGCCAGACCAGGGGGCATGCTCCTTACCTACCCCCTAGGAATGGCCACAATGAGGAAGTGCAAAGTCAGAACGATGGGGGTGAGAGGAACGATTTCTTCCCTTACCCGCAAGACAGGAGAGAACAACACTGGGAGCAACGCTTCAAAGACATCCAACAAGAGCTCAGCCATATGAAGGAGGCTGTAAAGAGCAAGGCTCCGGTTACAATGGATGTCTTGGTTCAGCAAACCGAGTCCCCATTCACCACGGGAGTGCTACACTTTCCTCTCCCACCAAAGTTCAGGGTGCCACAAATAGAGGTCTTTGACGGAACGAAAGATCCCGTAGATCATCTCAACACTTACAAGAACCAGATGGAGTTGCATGGATACCAGGATCTTGTACGCTGCAGAGCTTTCGCCATCACATTGAAAGGCTCCGCCCTAGCCTGGTTTCATAGGCTTCCACCAGCCTCGATCTCATCCTTTAAAGAGCTCTCCATCGCTTTTGTATCTCACTTTATAGGAGCTCGGATATACAGAAAGCCAAGCTACCACCTGCTGAATGTGAAACAGGGGCCCCAAGAAAACCTGAGGTCTTACGTCCAAAGGTTTAACTCGGAGACACTAAAGGTAGACGTCCCAGACGAAAAATTCGCCATAACTGCTTTCATTGCAGGGTTGGGGGTGCAATCAAAGGACCTGATGTTCTCTATATCAAAGAATCCTCAGGCAAGTATGGCTGAGGTGTTAGCCAAGACAGAGAAGTATATAAATGGTGAAGAGACACTCCTTTCTAAAGTGGGAAGTACATCTTCACGAAAGGAGAAGGAAAAAGAAGAGAAGAGAAGGGACCGAAGTCCCAGGAAGGAAAAAGGGCGAGAAAGGTCCCCAAGGAAGGATAGAGATCGCTCGCCAAAGAGAAGAGGAAATGTTAGAGATCGTCTGGGCCCCATGCAGCCTGAACTACAGCCCAGATACGGACCTCAGCGGTTCACCCCACTCACTACCGCTGTGTCACAAGTTCTGTATGAGGTCCAAAATGAGAAGTTCTTAAGATGGCCACCTCGGATGAAGGCAGATCCGGCCAAGAGAGACCCCACGAAGTACTGCGATTACCACAGAGATCATGGTCACCACACTGATGACTGCATCAATTAAAGAAGGAAATCGAGTTCTTGATCCAACGAGGTCAGCTACGTCGTTTTGTAGCCCATGACAACCAGAACCGAGCTCTTCCACCTCCACCGCCCCAACAGCAGGCACCTGCACCACATCAGCAGCCTCTGGGAGAGATTAAAGTAATATCTGGAGGGTTTGCGGGAGGCGGAGAGTCCAGCTCAGCCAGGAAAGCACACCTCCAACGGATCAGAGCCGAAGAAGCTCTCGAAATACACGCTGTATCCAAAGCACCACGCTTAGATACCGCTATTACTTTTTCAGATGCTGATTTAGAGGGATACCAGTACCCTCATGATGATCCGTTGGTGGTACGAGCTGTGGTGGCTAATAGAACCGTTCATCGGGTTCTAATTGATAATGGGAGCTCGGCAAATATCATTTTCGCACCTGCCTTCGACAAGATGAACATAGGAAGGGAGAGACTTGAACCTATAAACACCCACTTGCTGGGATTCTCCGGGGAAAGGGTGCTTCCCCTAGGCTCGATCCAACTCGTGCTCACCCTAGGGGACCCACCTTGCCAAGCCACCACCACCGTAAAATTCCTAGTAGTCGATGCACCCTCTGCATACAACATCTTGCTTGGAAGGTCATCCCTTAATTCTATGAAGGCAATCCCGTCTGCCTATCACTTAGTCGTAAAATTCCCTACAGAAAATGGAATCGGAGTAGTCCGAGGAGATCAGCGTTTAGCAAGAGAATGCTATATGGCATCTGTAAAAAGGAAGGAGGTTGAGAACATCCAATTGGATGAACTCGACATGAGGGATGAAATGGAGACAAGACCAATGCCATCAGAAGAGCTAAAACCAATTCAGCTTGATAAAAAGCCAGAACACCTCGTTTATGTGGGTTCCAGACTGAACGCTGAGCTCAAAGGTCTCCTCATCAAGTTCCTAAAAGAGAATATAGGAGTGTTTGCTTGGAAGCAAGAAGACATGGAAGGAATTGACCCTTCGGTTATTACCCATAAGCTAAGCGTGAACCCAACTTGCAAGCCCATCAAACATAAGAGGAGGAGCTTTGCCTCCGAAAGACAAAGGGCAATCAATGAGGAGGTCAGCAAACTCCTCAATGCCAAGGCCATCAGGGAGGTTGATTACCCCACCTGGTTAGCAAATGTGGTTCTTGTAAAGAAAACCAATGGAAAGTGGCGACTGTGCATTGACTTCACAGATCTCAACCGAGCATGCCCCAAGGACAGTTTTCCCTTACCTCGGATAGACCTGATAGTGGACGTCACAGCCGGGCATGAGCTCCTTAGCTTCATGGACGTCTTCTCAGGCTACAACCAAATCAGGATGGACCCCAGCGATCAAGAGAAGACCTCTTTTGTAACTAAACAGGGAACGTACTGTTATCAAGTCATGCCCTTCGGGTTGAAGAATGCTGGAGCTACTTACCAGTGGTTGGTGAATAGGATGTTCCAAAAACAAATAGGAGCATCCATGGAGGTTTACATCGACGACATGCTAGTAAAGTCACTAAAGGCAGAGCTCCACATCGAGCACTTGGCCGAATCATTCCAGATCCTAAAGGAGTACAAGATGAAGCTCAACCCTGCGAAGTGTGCATTCGGGGTCTCGGCAGGAAAGTTCCTTGGTTTTATAGTTAGCAGCCGGGGAATTGAAGCTAACCCAGATAAGGTTAGGGCAATGGTGGAAATGCAATCACCATCCAACACAAAGGAGGTGCAACGTTTGACTGGCAGGATAGCTGCCTTAAGCCGTTTTGTGTCTAGATCAAGCGATAAATGTCAACCATTCTTTCAGATCTTGAAGAAGGCGTTCCAGTGGGATACCAAGTGTGAAGAAGCATTCGAAGCCCTAAAAAGTTATATGAGCTCTCCTCCAGTTTTGGTGAGCCCTTTAGAAGGGGAAGTCCTCACCCTCTACCTAGCAGTTTCAGATTTTTCAACAAGAGCAGCGCTGGTTAGGGAGCGAGACAGAGCTCAGCAACCAGTCTATTACTGTAGCAGAGCTCTGAGGGGGGCAGAGGAGAGATATCCAAAGATGGAAAAACTCGTTCTAGCATTGGTTACAACAGCCAGAAGACTTAGGCCCTATTTCCAGGCACATACTATCGAGGTTCCAACAGACCAGCCGTTGAAGCAAGTGTTGCATAAGCCAGAGTCCTCAGGAAGATTGGTTAAATGGGCCATAGAGCTCAGTGAGTTTGATATCAGATATAAGCCAAGAACTGCGATCAAAGGGCAAATTTTGGCGGATTTTATCGCAGAATTCACAGCAGCAGCGCCTATGGAAACCACAGATTTAATACCAAACCTCCTCATATGGAAGCTTTCAGTAGATGGAGCTGCCAATGCTCACGGAACCGGTGCAGGAATGATCTTGACCTCCCCATAAGGAATAGACGTCGAATATGCCCTTAGATTTGGGTTCAAAGCTTCAAACAACGAGGCAGAATATGAAGCTGTCATCGCTGGGCTCAATCTTGCTTATTCTATGGAAGCAGAGCAGCTGGAGATCTGCAGTGACTCTCAAACTGGTGGTAAAACAGATAGAAGACTCCTACGAAGCAAGAGGCAAAAAGATGGTCCTTTACCTCAAAAAGGTACGAGAACTAATGAAAAAGTTTATGCAGGTTAAGGTCAGACACGTGCCTAGAATAAAGAATTCACGAGCAAATGCGTTGGCAAGATTAGCAACTGCCTCGCAAGAAGATTTGGATAGGCTAGTACCAGTGGAGCACCTTCCAGAGCCTTCAGTAAGTATCGAAGAAGAGGACATGCTATCAATCGAAGCTCAGCCGAGCTGGATGAACCCCATCATAGGGTACTTGCAGAGTGGGACTCTGCCAAGCGATGCCAAGGAGGCATCCAAGCTAAGGACCAGGTCAGCCAGATTTTCCTTGCTGCAAGGAAAGCTGTATAAACAAGGATTCTCAACACCTCTCCTTAAATGCATGGGAGATGAAGATGTCAACTATATACTCAGAGAAGTACATGAAGGGATGTGTGCCAATCACATAGGAGCTTGGGCCTTAGCAGGAAAAGTACTGAGACAAGGGTATTATGGGCCCACCATGCTCAAAGATGCCACCGATTTGGTCAAAAAATGTAGGACTTGCCAAGAACATGCCAATGTTTCCCATTGTCCACCCGAGCTGCTAACCTCGGTGGTTAGCCCATGGCCTTTTCAGCAGTGGGGTTTGGACATTCTTGGACCCCTTCCCATCGGTGTGGGACAATGCAAGTTTGCTATTATAGGGGTGGATTACTTCACCAAGTGGGCGGAGGTCGAACCTTTGGCAACAATCACCGAACAAAAAGTCAAAAACTTCATTTGGAAATCGATAGTTTGTAGATTTGGGGTTCCCAGAGCAGTCGTGTCTGACAATGGGAAGCAGTTTGACAACTCAAAATTTAAGAGCTTTTGTGCTGAGCTTGGGATAAAGAACTATTTCTCAGCTCCTGCACATCCTCAATCCAATGGGCAAGCAGAGGTCACAATCAGAACCATAAAGACAGCTCTGAAGACTAAATTAGAAAACCTAAAAGGCAAGTGGGTGGAGTACATCCCTGAGGTATTGTGGGCCTACAGGACCACCGTCAGGTCAGCAACTCAGGAAACCCCCTTCGTTTTGGCCTTTGGGACTGAAGCAGTAGCCCCTGTTGAGGTGGGGCTCCAATCACCAAGGGTAGAATTTGCAGATGCCGAACACAATGATGAGTCTCTCTTATTAAACCTGGATCTCCTGGATGAAAATAGAGAAAGAGCTCTGCATCGTGTCCGACTTTACCAAAGGAAAACTACAAGATACTACGACAGGAAGGTAAGACACAGAAGTTTCAAGGCTGGAGACTTGGTACTTAGGAGGCTTCTGCTTGCAAGGAAGGATCCCACGCATGGGAAATTAGGACCCAACGGGGAAGGACCCTATATCGTATCAAGGGTAATCAGACCGGGGAACTATGAGTTGCAAACAGAGGAGGGGAAGGTCCTACCACACTCTTGGAATGCCGAACACCTTAAGAAGTTCTTTCAGTAAGTGTTACTTGTAGTAGAGTTGTTTTAATAAGAATAAACGAGTCTTTTATTCACCCTTATATGGTTCCCAAAGTAAAGGAATGTGTAGTAAGCTCTACAGCTAACGATAAGCTTCTAAGCTTATAAAATACAAGATGAGCTATTCAGCTCATAAATAAAAGATAAGCTCCTAAGCTTATAAAATACAAGATGAGCTCTTCAGCTCATAAATAAAAGATAAGCTCCTAAGCTTATAAAATACAAGATGAGCTCTTCAGCTCATAAATAAAAGATAAGCTTCTAAGCTTATAAAGTACAAGATGAGCTCTTCAGCTCATAAATAAAAGATAAGCTCCTAAGCTTATAAAATACAAGATGAGCTCTTCAGCTCATAAATAAACGATAAGCTTCTAAGCTTATAAAATACAAGATGAGCTCTTCAGCTCATAAATAAAAGATAAGCTTATAAAATACAAGACGAGCTCTTCAGCCCGTACACAAGCAACAAGCCTCTAAGCTCATAGAATCCAAAGCTGGTCTCTTCTTGGAGACACCAACAGTCTTTCCTCCACGACTAGTGGTCCTTGTGCACTGCCTACGTACTCGAAGACCCCAATATATTTGATACAGCAGGGATCAGTTACAAAATCAGTTGGGAATTGAGGTCAGTGCAAACATGATCTTCTGTTTTCCATCAATGTTCGTAGTTCGACCGGTGGAATCAGTTAGGAACTAAGGGCAGTGCAAACATGATCTTCTGTTTTCCATCCACGTTCGTGTTCTGAACACGAAGAGCGTGCTAAAATAACCTTACAGAGTTCGGAACGAGCCCGTCAGCTCATAAAGAATTGCATATTCAAAAATAAAAGATCTGGTATTCAGAGTATCCAACAGTACAAGTGTTCAGAAAAATATAAGGAAAGTCATAGCTTGGCATCACTCAAGTAAAGAAGAAAGTACAAGGGGGAAGAGCTCCTAGTCCTTCTTAAGCTGGGACTTCAGCTCAGCCACTTCCTCCTTCAGACGAGCATTCTCTTCCTTCAACTCGTCTCTTTCTTGCTGAGCTTTATAAAGTGAATCAAGAAGCTTCTGACCTGCCGGGGAGAGGAAGATAGTGGACAGAGAGTCAGGGGAAAAAGAGTCATCCCTCCTACGCTTCTTTGAGCTGGCGCCAGTGTCCCCTTCCTCGTCGGAATCATCTTCCTCGTCAGAATCAGAAAAAGAAGTCCAGGAAGAGTAGGGAACGAAGGAGAACTCATACTCAGTAGCCTCGGCCCCTAGCAAGTAGAGGTTTTCACTTGTCATCAATTCAGAATAAGTCTTAGACTCCACCAGCAGCATCTCGTCAATGGTCACCCTCTCTGGCACATCCACATCAGGTGGACCTGAGCAACAAGAATGTAATAAGAATATACCTTCAAGAAAAATACATACACAAGAGAGCTTAGCTAAAACTTACTAATGCGAGAGAAGCTCTTCCAGGACCGAGGAATCCTAGCCTCACGACAACGATCCTCAGGAGACCGCCAAGACTCCCCGGAAGCAAAAAAGAAACGTTTAGACCATCCTTCAAGATTGGGGGGAAAGCCTAGAACCAAAGGGCGTAATTTAAAATTCCTCCAAAGGAAGAAGCTGAAGCAGGGGGCATCATCTTCCTCTATCTCGAAGAAGTACAGAAACTCGGAGACATAGGGGAACCTGCCAACGCCATGTAGGCGCCAGAACAGGAAGAAGCTCACCATAGTGGCCCATCCTCGTGGGGAAAGGCGAGAGGGGCATAGGCCATAGTAGGCAATAACTCTCCCTATGGCAGGGTGAATGGGAAGGCGAAGTCCCATATCCATGGCACCTTCGAAAAAGCAGACTTCCCCTCGAGGAAGGTAGTTACAGGGCTCGTCCGCGGTAGGAACCCGCAAAGGCAAGTCAAGATAAGGAAAGAACCGTTTCTTGATGATTTCCAGATCAGAAGAGTTTAAGTTCGAAGCTGACAAATAGCGGTGATGCCACTTCCATTCGATTCCGAAGGAAGTCCGTTCCTGGAACAGAGAAGAAGTAGGGGCAGCCATCAAAAAGCACGATAAAAGCAGAGGATAACCACGAAAAACCAAGAAGAAACTCAGAAGTGTTTTGGGTAAAGGAGAAAGAAACTTAGCAGGTTAGAGGAAACTTAAAGAAGGCTGTAAGTTTTTAGGAAACCAAAAGACATGCGAAAGGAAATCGGCTGTCTTTTTGGTTTCTTAATTAATAAAGGCGGTTATGGTTATGGAAAACGGTTGGAAAAAAAGGCGGGAAAAGGAATCAGCACAAGATCAACCCTCCTATCGCACTCAAAACGACCGAAGAAAGTTCTGACCCCACCAAAATATTCCTCATATTGGAGCTCAGCCCGGTTGGCAACATTGCACCTCAGAATGATCTCTCAGACCTGCGGCTCCTAGAGCCTTGCCCACATCAGAATGATAAAACTCCTGATGGGCTCCTCAGTTCATCAAAAGAACTTAGCGACTCATGAAGTCCATAGTCTTGCGTGAAGAAGGGCTGAAGTACTTCTCAAAGCACAGAGGAAAAGTTCAGAAAAATAATGTAATGAAATTTGCCCCGAAGTTTGTTATTTATCTCAGAAAGGGTCTATTAAATGGGCCACGAAGCTCAGAAAGAACTTTTAAGTTCACAAGAAGAGCTATATAGCTCAGTAAGAATCCCTAAGTTTACAAACTCGAGCAATGTAGCTCAGAAGGAACTCGCCAGTTCACAATATCAAGCTCTGTTGCTCAGAATGTAGAAGAAAATGGAAGGGATCCCTGAGATACCAACTACCGAGCTCAACTGCTCAGGAGAAGCCATTGAGCCCAACACCAAATCTTCCATACTCTTCAGACCTAGTAATTTTGCTTCAAGAAGTGCACAGCACCCCTCAAAGCAAAAGGGGGAGTACAAAGTACAAGGAAAGGGGAAAGGTCAGAAGAATAAAATTATGACAAAACCATCTGGCTTATGTCTCAAATCACAGCACATCACACATCACACATCAAAGCGAGATTCAGAAACTGCTCTATGAAGTTTGTATTCCAAAACACAAGGTCGAAGTACAAAGGAAAATAAAAGTTACATAAGCACAGAAAAAGCTCTAAGTGTCTAGAGAGGGAATAATTGAAGGATCTCGCAGCTCGGTAGATGGGCCCTCAGCAACTGAAGCAAGGGAGGAGCTCCCAGAAATGCCTGGGGTCCCTGCCCCCGTTGATTCCGAATCTTGAGCAAGGGCCTCAGTCACCAAGTTAGCTGGAAACGGCATAGTAACAGGAACAGCAAGGTCTGCAGTTGGGGGCTCAGGAATCACGACAAGAGCTCCAAAGGTCCCAGAGGCAGGAATGTCCTGACTCAAGGCTGCAGCTGGTGGGACTGAGGCATCCTCCTCACCATCAGAGACAGACTCTTTCATTTCTTCTTCGGTGGGGATAGAGAAATTGAAGTCAAGGTCAGGGAAAGCTTTGACAGCCTTGCGCCTAAAGGCAAGCCACCCAGTAGCCCACAAAGTGGTGGCCTCATCTCTTAGCTCAGCAATCTCCTTCTCCCTCTGTTGGACCAAACCTTTCTGCTCCTCGAGCTCTTCGCAGAGCTTGCCGTTAGCCTCGTTGAGGGCGAGATAATCTTGATTGACCTGGCTGAGCTCTTTCCTGGCATCAAAAGCCTCTTGGCTAGCTTTGGACCATGCCTCAACCTTAAGCTGCAGGTCCTCCTTAACTAGCCTTAGCTCATCTCGAGCTTTCTTCTCCCCTTCCTTAGCTCTGACCTTGACGGTTAATGTGTGTTTGAGGTCGGAGGCTTGCTTCACCGTTTGCTCTTTGAGGCTCTCCACCTGAGCCCTGAGGTCTTCATTCTGAGCCCTGAGGTTTTCGTTCTCAAGGGATAATTCAGAAACCTTGACTTTATACGTTTTCAGAACCTTGAAAGAGCTCTCTTGGGACCGAACCCGGTGCAGCAGACCTTTCGCATGGAGGGCAACCTGAGAATATAAAGTTCAGTAAATTGCGTCAGATCACTAAATAAAAACAAGTAAAGGGGGGGAAATGCTAGCACTTACAGCAGCTGCTCCCTGAAGAGCTGAAGAGATGGACTCCTCAAGGGGCATAGAAGCAGCCTTCAGGACATCAGACTCAGAAAAAATAGAAGAAAGAGCTCATGCAGCAAGATCCATGTTGTCAAAAAAATCCTCGTCTTCTCCCTCAGATTTTTTCTCTTTCCCAGAAGCAGTGTATGAGAACTTTCTGGGTTGGAGATCAGGGATCACTCCCAAAGCTTTCTCAACCTCAGAAGAGGAAGGGGAAGCCTGATCTCCCATTTGAGCAGACACCAACCCAGGATGGGCCACCGGAGGGGAAGGAGGAACGACAATTTGAGGGGTGCCGGATGAGGAAGGCAGTGCCTTATTGGGAACCAGTTCTTCGGTAGCAGAGGAGGGTGAAGGCACCTCCAACCTGGGGATTTTAGCCCGGGTGTTTGGACCACTCCCAGAGCTAACCCGAGCCTTGCGCTTGCCAAATCTGCCTCCTTTCAACAGTTCCTCAACCTTAGCCTGAAGCTCCTCTAGAGTAGACTTCATGGTAGAAGGACCTGGAAGGTCTGAATAGAACGAGGAGTAGTAAAAAGAAGAGGAAGAAAAGGAAAGATGATGAAAAAGGAAGAGAAAGAAAGTGACAATGAAATTACCTTCTTCAGCCCCTAAAACAGATAATGGAATAGCTAGGGTCACCGCAGGAGGACTCAGACCTAGCTTCACCAAATTTCGAGACTCAATCAGATCGGCGTACCTCTCTGGCTTAATCTTCCCCAACTTCACTAGCACCTTCTTATCTTCAAGGCTGAGCTCAGGGCGACCACCTGAAAAGAAGAAAGTGTGCAAATAAGAGAAAGGCAAGAGGTCTATAAGTTCCAGATCAGAGCTCAGTCGACTCAAGTGAAGACTCACCCAAGTTGTCTGGTTCTGTCCAAGCCGTAGGGATACCAAGAGTATCTGTCTTATCAGCAGGATTGTACTCCCAATTGGTACCCCCAATGTAAAAGAAATACTTTTTCCACGCTTTGTGAGAAGAGGGGAGGTCAGTAATAATTTTCTTAACTTTAGTTCGCTTGGAAATATACAGAAAACCTTCAGCGGAGGTCAGTTTGACATTGAAGAGCTCCATAAGCAGAGAAATGCTAGGAACCCCGAGTTTATGCTTCTTAAAGATGACTAAGAGACCAACCATGACACCATAGAAGTTGGGAGAAATCTGGGAAGGGCATACATGGAAATGTTGCAGAACAGCCTTGATGAAGGGATGCAGAGGAAAGCGAAGACCGTTCTCAAAGGCGGCAAGAAAGAAACAGACCCTATTTGCGTACTTGCTCTACATAGTAGACAGATTTATCTGGACACCAGGGTTCAACCCCAGGAGGAAAACCGTATCGAGCCTTATAAGCTCTCATTAACTTAGGGGCCTCTCTACTGTAGCCCACAGACTCGGCATGCCTGAAGGCAGACCCCAAATATGAGGTCTTTTCTTCAACCCCGACTCCACTCACCTTAACCTTGCCTTTATCAGGTCTGGGGGGCATGGGAGAAGAAGTAGAGGGAGGTTCCTCGGTGCCAGCCTCGGCCTCTCCAGCCTCCACATCGGGAAAGTTATCAATCTCATCGCCAACATCCCCCAGATCGGTGTCCTCAGATCGATCCCCTAATAGGGAAACAGAGGAACGAGTAGCACCAGAAGAAACAGACATATTTGGGCAAGAAAAGGGAAGATTAAAGGAACGATATAGAGGAGGAATACTACTCAAACTTTTCCTAATAACCCTAGGGTCAGCACAGTAACTCCCAACAGCGAGTACGCGCACGATGGAACTCCAGTCCACGAAATGAGGAAGGGGAGACAGGCAACAATCACGAGACCAGAAATAGAAGAACCTATGGGCCCAAAAACGCAGCAACCACCTAGAACACAGAGGGTCCAGAGTTGGAAAAATCTAAAAAAGGATAGGGAAAACGTACCTAGAGGGGGAAGAGCAGCGAACAACAAATCCGGAACCGAATCAAGAGGGGAAGCACTGCTAAGCCTTCGAATCAGACACAGAAAGGCCGATTTTGGGCAAGAGTCAGAGAGCTTCAAGATTGTGGCTCAAAAATTCACAGAGGCAAGGAATTCGGAGAAGCAGAGGAGAAGATGAACAGTGCAAAGAAACGGTTCAGGTAGCCGTTTTGGGTATTTAAAGCTTGAAAGACGTGGGCTGAGGCATGCGCGGGAATCGAGGAGAGTCATGATTGCTGCAAACCGTCAAAAGTCTTCAAGTCACGTGCCAAACCGGGGGCAGCCACATGCAGATCTAACTCGATTTGGGGAAGCATGTCAGCCCCTGCCTAAGCCGACTTAAGGCAAGGGTTGGGGGGCAACTGATGATATCTAAAGTAAATCCAGACTCGAGCTTAGATAGTAAGCTCAGCTCGGGAGCTCAGGTAAAGTAAACAGAGCTCATCCAGCAATGGTCTGAGCTCTGCCAGCTGGCACTAGAGCTCCCAGCTGAAGACACGAACTGAGAAATAACGAGAGGGCAGCAAAATGACAGCAGATACCCTCGTAATGGGAATTAAGCCAATTCAAGGCGAGAAACCCGTTGTCAACCAGGATCCTCTCCTAAAACAAAGGAGAGGATCCCATGATAAAAGGCAAAGAACTCGTCATTCGGAGCCAGCCATAAGAAGTTTAGGTAACCCCGAGATTATAGATGAAGATAGGACACGATCCCTTCGATAAAGGAGGTGATTTCGAATTAGAGGTAAGCATGAGGCTATAAAAAGGAGGACAAGCCCCCATTGAAGGAGAGAAGAAAACCCTAATACCCAAAATACTCTACTGTAACCCGTTCGATTTAATCAATAAGAAAGAGAGGAGCCAGAGACTCCATTGCAGAGTGGACTAGCCGAGCTCAGGCCGGTGAACCACTGTAATCTTATTATTCTCCCCTTTCCCCAATTCCCAAAGCATTAACCCGCTCTATCAAGCACGAGCCTCGTAGCTCTGACGCCGTACTTAGCTCTACGCAGATCGATCATATCCAACAATCCTGCTCCATAGCTCATTCGCGTAGATTTACACCATCAGTGGTAATCTCATATCGACATTGATTGAGTCTTTGATAGAATGAATAAAAATTTCAAAATGAAGTTTCTTCCTAAAATTAAAATTTTCTCCTAAAATAAATCTTTTTTCTAAAATTAAGTTCTTTCCTAAAACAATTTGACAATAACTTTAATTCTTACACTAAATAACTGACAATAATCAAACACAAAATATTAGATTATTATTGTAATTGAAACCCAGGAATGAAATATCCATTCCCAATTAATATTACTATCATACAAACGGGCTTGTTTCCCCTGTTCATTTTTTATTGTTTTTGTTTGATTTAGGGAAAATTTCAACCACACTTCCTCTAGTTTATCATATCTTCAAAACACACCCCCTCTATTTTTTGAATCTTCACTGACACCCCTGTCAGATTAAAAATATTAACTAGAATGCAATTTTACTAAATTACCCATGATATATTTGAGGACAAACTTCATCCACACCCCCTCTAGATAAACATATTTTCAATGAGACTCCCTCTGTTTTCTAATTTTTTTTTCGTATTAAAATTCGGGTCGATTAAAATTCGATTCAAGCTAATTATTTTTTTTTTTTACATATTAAAATTTGAACCGATTAAAAATTATATTTTTTACGTATTAAAATTTGGGCTAATTAAAATTCTATTTGAGCCAATTAAAAATTATTTTTAATCGACTCAAATCAAATTTTAATCAACTTGCATTGAATTTTAATCAGCCCAAATTTTAATACATAAAAAAATATAAATTTTAATTGACTCAAATTTTAATAAATCGAATTTTAATAAGTAAAAATATAAATTTTAATCAAATCGAAAGTGAATTTTAATCGGCGCTAATAACTCGGGTAGAGTTCAAATCGGCTCAAATTTTAATAAGCTTGAATTTTAAAACGTTAAAAAAATAAAATTTAATCAGCTTCAATCGAATTTTAATTGGTTCAAATTTTAATATGTAGAAAAATAAATTTTAATCGGCTCGAATTTTAATAAAATTTTATATAGAAAAATTACTTGAGATTTATGTAGGAACATTTTTTGTATTTTAGATGAATTTTTTTTGTTAGAAATGGTAGTTTAATGATAGGGCGTGTTAGTGATGTTTAAATATAAACTAGAAGGGGTGTCAGAGATGTTTTTGATAATCGAGAGAGTGTCCTTGAAGATATAGTAAACTAGGAGGGGTGTAGCTGAAATTTTTCCTTTGATTTATTGTATTGTCTTCAAAACCCCTTGTCGTAAGAAACCTGCATAAGCCCATAATAGCAAACTATCCTGGGCCACAATGACTCTATGAGCCCATTAGAAATTCAGTTAAGCCCAAGCTATCACGCTAGCCTGAGCTTCATCGTTCTCCAGCCCAACCCGTTCTGTCACAGAAAGCCCAATTTAGAACTATCTAATACCAATCCAAACGAATGAACCAAGCCCATCAACAAGTCGACTTTGGATCGGATTATAGCTAATAAAAAATTGATCCAAGCTACTCCGGTTTAACTTTGACCAAGTCGTTATAAGTTCATTCCAAATCAATTCTTGTAAGAAACAAACAAGCTACGTTTAAACACATTTTCAAACTCGTTAACTTTGGATATCGATTCAAATTCAGCTCAGTGTAGTTTAATTAACATATAAATAATATGTAGAAAAACCAAGAGACTTGAGTTTGTCTGGACAAAAATTAGTTTGAAATTTGATCTGACGTAAATAAGTCAACCTTAAATTTTATTTGAAAAACAATTAAGTATTAAATTAATCTTGACTAATTTATTGTGGGACTCAACCCGACTCGACTCATTTTTAGCCCCTAAATCTGTAGGGCTTTATCATTCCTAATTACCATTTTTCATTGAAATCATAGTGATAGAAGATGGTTTAGAATGTCTTCTTGGATTTGATATTTGACTGTACGAGTTAATTTACGTGTAACTCGACTAATTTTCTTCTCAGTCCGATCAAAAGCAGGTCATCCATGAGACTAGGATATTCATGAGTTTTAAAAGATTGTTAAAATTTGAACTCGAAATATTTGAATTTATATCTCATTCCTATGATCACTTAAGCTATCCTTGAATTATAGAATGATGAATGTCAAAGAGATGTAAGTTCAACCAGAGAGAAATTGAGGAGAGGGTGGAGAGGTTGGACTAAACTTTCCAATGAGAGATGTGATAGGGAAAGCTAATTCAAAATTAAGTTTCTATTTTTTGTGAAGAAATATTAATTTACTCTATACCACACATGAAGATCTAATCCAAGGATCTAACTCCTCTCTAATTCTCATACAATTGGAGAATTCGTCAATTTTTTTTTTAATGGTGAAAATTTACTCAAATTAAACTCGAATTCTTTTTTTTTTTTTTTAATTTTCAAACCGAATGTACTTTTTAAATAAGATACAATTTGTTGATATTAAGCGATACCATCTAAAAAGATTTGACATATCCTCCATTTATTTAAAATTAGGGGTAACTCGTGTCTTCAGCCATGGTGCAATGTGAAAGGTTTTGAAAAGAATGTTGGTGGTCGTTGGATGAATCTATTAGAGACCACCGAATAGACTTATTGAAATATGTCTTATTTTATATTATAAATATAGATTGGACAAGATCAAACCCCCTATTTTTCAAATCTATATATGACTAATAAGGGTGTCAATTTCTGATAGACACGAAAACATGATATGAACCCGTAATAACACGACCTGTTGACACGAATAATAAATGAGTTGGATTATGCAAACACAAAATTGACATGATTAACACGTTTATTCAGTATTATAAGAATAAAATATCATTTTTTTTAATATATTTATCAAGTATTGACATTATTTTTGTACAAAAAAAAAGATGGTTTTAGTCATTTTGATTATTGTAGTTATTAACTTAATTTTTAGTTTATAAAAAAAGTATGGGCATATGGGTTCGATTAAGTGATAATGGAATATTAGACTTAAATCTTAGCATTAATTTTTTTATTCATAAGTTATGTGGAACAACAAGAAAATGATATGAAAATTAACAGATCGAGTCGATACGACACGATACAATTGTTAAATGAGTTTGGTTATAGTTGACAAGTTCTCAACACTAATACATAAATAAAACGGTATGAACATGTCTGACACGAAACGATTGTCCCCTTAGTTATAAGGATTACACTTCCTTTTCATAACAGATGGTCATAGAACACTCAAATTTTCATTTCCTCATCCCTTAGCTAACACAAAGTTAGTTAGTTCCAAATAAAATTTTGGAAAATGATACAATCCACCTCAATTAATTTTGGGGTAAATTACACCCAGATCTGCTAAGCTTTTGTCATTAAAATACTTGAGCCCCCTACTGTATGACATATTGTCATTCACTAACACCCCTTACTAGTAACAGAAAGCTAACATATATAACAAAAGTTATGAACTGACTATTTTCCTATTCATTAAAAATCAATAAGCCAAAAACTAACCCAATATATATTTACCCATATCTGATTCGACCCGTGCTCCGATCAACCCGAGCGAAACCTAAAATGTAACCCTAAAACATCTTCTTCCTTTTCTCTATCCATTGCCTGGTTAATTGTGAAACCCTGACATGCATGACATAACATTTAATTAAATGTATTGGTATAATGGATAAGATGTATAAAATTTTAAGGAAAAGTAGATTTTCTAAAAAAAATTGGAGAGGTAAGTGTAATTACTTAATATTTTTATGCGAGTTATGCATGAAATGGGGTATAAGTTTGTATAACACATGTAAATTTCTATTAGATAGGTAGTAAATATTATTTGGGTTTTAAAAAATATATATATATATATATAAGTCTAGATTATATTGTAGATGATGGGTGAGAAGTAGAAATAATAAAGCATGGGTATAGATTAGGTGGATAAATGTCCACCACACATGAATTAGTGGTTGATTTTAGCTCCAAAAGATGGATGGATGGCGGTTGGTGAGGTTTTTCAATTTTGGTGGGTCATTGTGTAGTTCTTTTAAGTTGTGTGTGTATATAGGAATATATATATATAGCTAGATGTGTACAAACAAAACATATAGAGAAGTTTTCCTTTGGTGGGCCAACTAGAAACCACCTGGACATTACTTGGTGCATGGCTATAACGTGCGTGTGTGTGACAGCAAAGCAAGTAATGGGTTTGGTGTCCTTATTATGTGTTTAGTAGGTAAGGACAAGAGAAATGACAAAATAAAGAAAAGAAAAAAAAAATAGCAAGATCTGAGAATGGGTGATGGAAGGGGAGATGCAAATCGAGGTCTTTGAGCGAAGATTCAACGGTTAAAACTATTTAGATTGTGATAAAAATTGAGCATATTACTCATATTGCCGTGAATCACAGATTTATCGGTTCTAATTCGGGATTAGGTATGTACAGTAAATAGGGGTGTTCACCCTATCCTACGGGTACGAAATATGTTTTTTCGTCTTCTTACTCGATACTTTGCGGAAGAATTTTTTCTTGACCTACCCTACCCGACAGGTGTGGTATTCCTACCCGACTTCTTACCCGATTAATCGGGTAGGAAATCGGGTAAACACTTTTTTAATTATTAATTTTTGAATGCATCAATTTAACAACACAATAAATCAATAACAATAAAATCTAAAACAACTACAACAACAATTATAATAAAACACAATAAAGTATGAACATCAATCAACCATAATTGTTATACAAATACAATAACAATTAATCTAAGTTTAAACCATATGAAATACATTAAAATCATATTAATTAATTAATGCGGGTAGGGTAGGGTAGGAATGCGGAAATTGATAGCTCTTCCGTATTCCTACTCGATTTAATCGGAAGACCAAAAACTCTTCCGCATTCCTACCCAATTTTTGCGGCTAACCGTTCAGTAGGGTAGGGTAGGGTAGGGTCGAGTAGGGTAGGAACTTGCGGCTAGTCGAAAATTTGAACACCCCTAGCAGTAAATATTTAATAATTTAAGATTTATGTATTCATTATTCTCTTAAGTTTCGAGTTGATACTAGAATAATTTATATAATAAAGTAGTTTACAATTCAAATTTCAAAAGATAAACAAAATGACTTTTGTTTTTCGCGGTTTAGATCGCTTTAAATTTTACTTTAAAGTTAATCTAACGGCTAATATTAACATATTAAATTTAATAGGAAAAATAGGCCCCTAAGGGTGTGTTTGGAATGACTTTTTAAAAGTACTTCTAGAAATTATTTTTCATAAGTATTTTAAAAAAAAAAAATTATTTTTTGAAGCCGGCCCACCACTACCACTACCTCTACCACTGCCACCAAAAAAAAGTAATAAAAATAATTATCACAAATATGATAAAAATAATCACAATAGTTGTAAAAATTAGGCCTGTCAAAATCTAACACGACACGATTAACCGACACGAATTAAACGGATTTGGGTGAGACCTTAACGGGTTCGGGTGATAAACGGGTCAACCCGTTTAACACGTTTAATAAACGGGTCGTGTTTGGGTGAGACATGTCAACCCGTTTACCCGTTTAAATAAAATTAATATAATAATAAATTAATAAATTTTTTTTAATAACAGCCACACAGAAAATATATAAACTTATTTTTCCTAACCCTAATATACTATTGTAGATTCTTGAACGGCTGAAGCTCTGTTGTTGGTTGCGCCTCCAGTCCAAGGCCTCAACTCTTCTACTCTCTCTCTCTCTGCGAGCTGCGAACAGTGAGCTACAAGATCGAGACTTCGAGCAGGTAGACTTCGAGCAGATCTTCAAGTCAAGACTTCGAGCAGGTAAATCTTCTTCTTCTCTACCTGTGTTCTTTGTTATTTGTATTAGATATGTGTTAGATCTGTTTTTAGATCTATGTTTAGAGGATATTAAAGCATTTTTTCCTTCTGATTACAATCCTTTCTATGCGGGTTTTGGGAATAGAGACACCGATGAGCTTAGTTACCGAAGAATTGGAATCCCAAAGGGCAAAATCTTTATTATTAACCCCAAGGGCGAGGTTTCTTATCGGAACAAAAGTTCCCTGGGTGATTAAGAGTTACACATGAGGAAACTTTCTCATAGAAAGATGGATTCAGCAAAATTAATGATGTATCTTTGAAAACAAAAATGAAATGTCCTGGAACCAAAAGATTATATCATTTTTGTAACAATCACTCGCATATAATATGCCAAGTGTGTTGCTATAAACACTGTATATGATGAAAGCAAAAAATTGATTACGCAAGTGAAAATTTAAATGACTAAACTGAATTGTTGTAATGATAAAATTGAGTTCACACAAATAGCAAAATTTAAAATTGGACACCATATTCATCCCCATTGCATCACCAGTGAAGCAGCTAAATCTCACATAAAGATTTTTCCCTGCAATAGAACACCTAATAGATTGGAGCCTAGCAAATCTACTCGATCTGTCCAAAAACACCTTGTTATGATCCTAGAAGCTGGTTTGATATGCAACAAGATGTTTCTGCTGTTTCTAGAAACATCATATTGTCCATCCTCAAGAGAGGTAATGCCAAGTTTTTGGTACTTATCTAGTTATGAGTTTATTTAATTATTAATGTTATATAACATTTCATTTTAATTTGTGTAGGGCATGAGAATTTGGTTGTTGAATCTGCTTGTTGTCGTGGAGGTGGAGATTTGATCTATTTTCACGGGATTTTGTGAATCATGGAATTTGTGGTTGTTTAAAATTGTTATTTGTTGTAATTTTGGAACTTGTGGTTATTTGGGATTGTTATTTGTGGTTGTGGTTGTGGTTGTTTGGGATTGTTATTTGGTGAATAATGTAATATGATTGTTATTTGGTGTAATTGTGTTATTTCGGATTGTATTTATGATTTGTAATATGGTTTTTGGTGGAATTTGGTTATTTTGGATTGTAGTTTGTACTTTATAATATGGTGTGGTATATTTAAATATCACATTTATTTGTGTTTATTTGTTAGTTTTATAAATAAATAGGTAAATGGGTCAAATGGGTCAAACGGGTGAAATGTGTCGTGTACGGGTTAAATCGACCCTACCCAACTCGACACGTTTAAAATTAGACGTGTTAAACGATTCGTGTTGTGTTACCCGTTTATTAAACGGTTCGTGTTCGTGTTTAAATTTTTTACCCGTTTATTAAACGTGTCGTGTACGGGGTTTATGCGTTTTTCACCCGTCACCCGTTTAACCCGACACGTTTGACACCCCTAGTAAAAATATCTATAAAAGTAATAATTTTTTTATTATAAAATGACTCACAAAAATTATTAAAATACCCGTTAAAATAATAAAAAATGGAACTGCCATATTAAAAAAATAATAATTTCGGTACCATTTTAAATAAGATGACAATCAATGGTATAGCAATAGCACGAGTAAAAGGATCTTTAATGCTATTTTATTAGGGTCTATTTTTAGCACATCATCGTTGATGATATCACAAGTTAGTGGACTACGGCATAGACTGTGGCAGCAGAGATTACTTACTCTTTGTTTGATATGACATTAGAATGCAACTTGACTAAATTCTCATTGTTTTTTTAGCTGTAATAAGAAACTATATTGTCATAATATTAGTAAATGCATTGCTGGGTGAAACTACATCGATTTCTCCTTGTGTACAAATTATTTTACTATTCTTTGACATCATCAAGCTCTCACCCTCTCCCAACTCACAATAACGGTCGGTGGTATGTGAATTAACTAACGTACATCTCAATTAATTTATTTTTCGGTTCGATCAAAGACAACCCACAATATCAATAAAGTTATGCTTCTCAAATAATGTACCGAAATAAATGATCCTTTAACATCAATTAAATAAATAAATTGACACAAATCATGATAAACACTGATTATATAGAATCCGACATGAATGTAAGTATACACAATTATAATTAGGTTAGATATGAGTTAAAAAAATATGGTAAATAGTGTTTGCATTTTGTTAACCACATCTATTGTATTTTTTTTTTTTTAAACTAAGGGAATATGGATGAAGTTTGGTAAGTATCTTTTTACTACTCGTGATTGATAAATCATTATTGATGAGCCCAAAATTAATTGGGTCAGACTCAATAAATCAAGAGGGCCCAAGTCAGCTAAAGGACAGCTCAGGCCCGTTATGTCAATCCGACCCAGTCTAGGATCCAAGAAGCCTGGAGAGATAGGAGCACATGAGAGAAATTATTGAGATACACACTCATGGAAATCCAATCCTATCTTAATTATACTTACCATAAGAGTAGAGTCCTCTCTCTCACGTCACCGTCTCACCAAATCTATATAATGTAAACCCTCTCCACATAGAGAGTAGGATCACCTTTTTGAGACAGGATCATCTTTTTGAGACATCTACACACACTACACCTAGAACTTTGTCTCTCTACACCATAGCTTCTCTCTCCTGGCTACTGTAATTCTCCCGATTACTTTATTCATCAATAAAAACCTCCGGCCACCGCTGCCGTTTCCCCGTTAGTGGAGTAAGTCACCCGGACCGAACCACTATATATCTTTGTGTTGACTCCATATTTACTACTTTGCCATTAATCTGCAATTATTGTTCATTAATTGCACCCCGTTTATATACTTGACTGTTGATATTGTATGAAGATCAATTTGTGTATCATCAATTATTATTGGAAAGAAAAAGAAAATAAATTCATATTTTATTATTAAAAAACTCTTTTCATAATACAGAAAAGGAGCAGACTAAGGTACATCCAAGGGGAGTTTCGGTACCATACCTCAATTTACTACATTTGTGGTAACTTTTACCACATTTGTGGTAACTTTTACCACATTTGTGGGTAGTTTTACCACTGTTGTGGTACCCAAAAAAATAGTAAAAATATTTACCACAACAGTGGTAAAAACATCCACAATTGTTGTAAAAACACTCACAAATGTAGTAAATCACCCATAAAAGTGATAATTTTTTTGTACCTAAGAAACATGGTAAAAATAGTTACCACAAATGTAGTAAAAATACTCACAACAGTGGTAAAAACACTTGTAAAAGTGATAAATCAACCACAAAAATGGTAAATATTTTGATTGTAAAATAACCCACAAAAGTTGTAAAAATATCATTTGAAGTAATAAATTTTAGAGGTATGGTACCGAATTTTTTTTAGATGTAACGTAGTCTACTCCTACATAAAATGTTGCAGGAATCATCTATTGGATTAACTATTTGTCCTCGATAAAAGGGTGGTGAATGCAAACAAAATAGGAAAAATGACAAACATTTTTTTTTAGCAACAATTATTGTAAGAAAACAATAATTACTTATTTGACCCTTGAATTATATCACTTATGTCAATCAAGCTCTTAAACTATATTTTGTGTCAATTAGCCTTTAAATTATACAATTTTACTTAATGTAGATCTTTCATAAATTTCTTTGTTCCTTTGATAGAAATTGAGTTAGAGATTAGGTTATGGTTTAGGGAATACGTGATGTGCACGTGAATATTTTCGTCAAAGTTAAAAGTAAATTTGGATAAAATGACCACGTTGAGTCAAATTGCATGAACGATATAAAAGTGACACGTTAATTAATATAATGAAATTAACCCGTGTTTGTCCTAGAATGAAAAAGAATAGAAGTGATTTTTACAGTTATATTTAGAAAGTTTGGTATCATTTTAATTACACACTATTTTTTAAAGTGCAGCAAACAGTGGAGTAAATTTCGTCCCAAAAAGAAAAAAAAAGAGATTCACTAATTAAGGATAAAACTGTCGGACCAAAAAACGTATAATACCGAAAATTACAATCTTTCTGAATCAAATTATAAAAAAAATAAAATTATATCGACCTTATGATATTAATGTCTATCCCAAACAATCCCATTTGTTGTAATTTTACTAAATTAAATCATGATCTCACTCTTATTCCACAGTAATTTTGATATGATATTAAATTTGTTACATAGTTCTCAATGTATTGTTGGACCATTGGTCCTCTCACAGTTCAATCTTAGAGGCAAGCTCTCCCAACCGTACAAAGCCAAAAGTAGTAGATAGGCTCTGTAACTGCACCCCAATAAATTCGTCAAAGATCTCCCACCAGATTTTCCCAAACCAACCTTTAAATTTTGCTTGCATCATCATTTTCTCCTATTTCTCACTCCTAAAACTAAAAGTACACAGCTTGTGTAACAGTACACCTCTCTTTTTTCTCTCACATCTAATTGCCTTAGCCCCTTAGTTGTTAGATTCAGGCTACTAAAGCATGTTGTATTGTTACTCTCTTTACTCTTCTTTCTCATCACATTTGGTTGTTGCCTTGAAATAGCTAAAAAGCAAAGGACTTTTCTCCTCCACCTCTGAAAAAATGAAGCTCAGAGGACCTGCCATGAACAGGAGTTTGAACAGAAGGAATCCAGATGTTTTGGTTGTGATGATTGCAGAGAAACAGATAATGAGAGGTAATGAGGAGGACAAAGGAGATCAGTTCTCAGACATGAGAGACAGAGGGATGGGCCCTCTAAAGGCTGCAACAGATATGAGTGGAACTGCAGCACTAAAGAGTAATGTCCTCTTTCTCTCTTTGTATCTCTCTATCTCTATGTATTTGTTGTTACTTGTTACCCTTGTGTGGCTCTCTCTCTCTCTCTCTATCTACCTATCTTTAATACTGGGTCCATTTGATTCATCCCAATACACTCCCTCCCTGAAGAGCCCCTTCTTTTGGCTTTTTAACCCTCTTTCTTGCTTTTATTGTGTTTTATCTGTGAGATGATTGTCCTCTATCTTCAATACCCATTTGTGTTTAGCCACAAAATCTTGAGTAGTGGGTCTTTGAGTGAGCGAGAGAGAGACTTTGAAAGAGATACAGTGAGAGGGAGCAATCATGATTCTTGATGGGGTCTGAGACTGAATTTTCAGTTTCTTGGGTTTTGGGTTATTGAATGAAATCCCACTTTTCTGTTCATGCAAAGGAAACAACCCACTTTTGCACTGGCTTTTTATTCATTTTTTGTGGTTTTTAGGATGGTGGGGTTAGTGCACGAATCCTTGTTAGCTTTTTCATCTTGTCCTCTTTGTTAACTATGGGAAAAAAAACCTCTCTTTTAACTGTGTTTATGGCTTTTCATTTGTATACTGTTTGGGGAGAAAGGGAAAACCAATGATTTCTTGTGAATATTGCACTTCATTCGCTTGGTTTAGATTCTCTGAGAAAACCTGCATGTAGTGCCAATCAATGCAGAATCAAGCTACTGTCTCTCTATAATATTGGGAACATTTGAGTTCTAAAATGGGAAATCTCATGAACCTACGTATAAATTGTTGACCCCATCAGGTTCTTTTGACAAGCCTTGGTGGAGGAGAAGCTGCATTTCCAGAGTTTGGTTTGTTGGTGGGTGATAATTTCTCTGCAATTGATTGCAAGGTTGGTTATTCTCACATTTTTCATCTTCATGTCTCTCATTTCAGTGATTTCACCATTCTCTTCTTGTTGTAATCTTGTTCTGGCTTTGAACTCTTCTATTTTGATCTAACTGAACTTCAACTGAATTGTTTAAATTGTGGGACTTTTAGTTTTTTTGTCTTCTTTTCATTCTAGCTTGTTAACTATATGTTAATTCTTCTTAATCTCATCCTATGATTCTACCCTAGCTATGGTTTTAGAGCTCTCGGCTTTGCTTCCAATCCACCTTCCTATTGTTTTAAACAAGCTGGAGTGCCAGACCAACTTTGATATTTGTGGTTTCCTGTGCCATGAACCTTGAAACAATCAGAGGAGTAACATGAGAAAGAGAGGATATAAGTGTTAGTTTGTTTATTTACTCCTAATCCCAGTAGGTTTTGGATACAATCAGAGGAGTAACATGTAAAAGAGAGGATATGAAATGTTAATTTGTTTATTTACTTCTAATCCTGGTAGGTTATGGTCATTTCATCGTTTTTTAGCTATCTAAGTTAGATACAAACATAGGTTGTGCTGTTCAATTTGGCCGCAAAAACTTTTGAACACATCAACCTGTAATGCCCTTTTGAGCAGAGTGGATGTAAAGGTCAACAAAATTGTCCTTTTTCATAGCAGAATGATGGGTAGCACCCTAGTGCTAACAAATTATTTTTTGGTATCATACTTCATTTTTTTTTTTTTTTACGAGTACATAACACGAGCAAAGTTTTTTCCATTTAATTGTTTTCCTGATTAATTGTTCCGTTTTTCCCAAAATTTAAACGTCTCAAATCAAAATTAGTTGAAAATGATCTTTGGAAGGTTATTTCTTGCCACCGCACAGCCAGTGCTGCCCGTGGAATGATGCTGGTATCTAACTTTGGGTTGTCACTGTTTTAGGCATTCTTCAGTATAGAAGCACTGACCATGTATATTCATCTTAAATATTACTTTTCAGATTTTGTGTTAATCTACTAAATTAATTTGCTTATTATGTACCTCCTTTTATTTTTAGCTGAGCCACTGTGTAAATACAGGAGGAAGGGGATATATCTGTATCAAATTGCATAGTTGTCCCCCTGTTCGTTGGCAACCATAGTTTCCACCTTTTTCACAGTCCTCCTTGTAATGGAAGGCAATGTTATTAATCCGGATCCCTGACTCTTCATTCTATCGGATGATGCCCATCATTACTTCCTTTCAGTTCTCGTTGATATTACGACTTCCGTTGACATTTCGGCCAAGATGAGATGTTAGATTAGTTTTGGTGGAATAAATGGTGGTTCCTCATTGCCTGGTAAAAAATGATATTCAAACCATAGGTTTGGTCTACACTTGCCCCCAAATGGATTTGGAATTGTTTTGCAAGTTTCTCTCTCTATTTTTTACCACTAAATGGAGTAATTCTGATCTTATAATTGATAATTAATACTGTATTTTGGGAATGACCTTGGAGTACTATTTGAATTTTTCAGCTAAAGTCACTTGGCAGCTGTTTTTCAAACAACCCGTGTTGTGGCAATCCATTGAAGTGCAACATAATGTCCACTGGAATTTGGGCTAACCTGGCCTAATCCCTCCAATCTCACAGAGGGGTCAGGGACAAGGACGCTTCTTGATGAGCAAAACTGTGCTGGTATTGCTAATTGAGACTTGGAGCCCTGAGAATTAACTAGAAGCTCTTTATATCTAATCCCCTTCGATTCTTTATTGTCAGAGTAGTATGGCGGAGAATAATGTATTCAATATGTCAATGGATATGGCTAGCCAAAACCCCATTGTTACAGATGGAATTTTTGCACATATGAGATCGGTTTCTCTTGCTCATACTGATTCCCTTGATCTGAACAACCAAAATCACATTATAAAAGGTTTTCCTCTCCCTGCAATGCTGCAAGGTGAACCCATAAACAATCTCCATGCCTGTCTTCACTTACCAAATCATCCCAGGATTGCTGATTCTGATGCTCTTGCACTAGAGAACACACAGCTCCAAAGAGGTTCCCTTAGAGATCCTTCAATTGGCAGTTCATGTCCAATTAATGACATTGAGAGTCAGGTCCAACTTATGACTGGAATACCCATTTCCACTACATCAGATGCCACCCTTTTGGCCGCACCATTTGCATATGACTACTCCAATACAATAAATTCTTCATTCGTAACTTCTGTGAACTCCGGGTATGATGGAACACTTGGTAATATGAGCAGCCATTGGGATTTGGACAAGTTTATGGCTCCTCCAGAACTTGCTAGGATAGTCCCAGTAAGAGCAGGATTTCAACCACTCCAATCGATGGGCAACATGGATCCAAATGGGTGGATATCATCAGAAAATACCAGTGTAAACTCTGATGGTCCTGGCCCTTCTAGATTTGGTAATGAGCTGTCCTTAAGTCTTGCTACATGCCAGCCTTCGGTTATTTGTGCATCAACAATCCAGGATCAATGCTCGGACTTAAGCTGTTCTGTTGTAACTAACCATTCTTGCGGCAGTAAAAATCTTTCTTCGAGTATTGGTTCTTATTCACAACTGGTATCTGGATCAAGATATCTGCATGTGATGCAAGAAATACTTGCTGCTATTGCTAGCTATTCACTTGAAAATCTAGACCAGATGAGCTATCCAGCAAATGGTGGTGGGGCTGGTGCAAGTTTTTCATTCTCTTCTAGTCTGCCTGCTGGGAGAGGCTATTCAGTACTGGGTTCTGGTGACTTTTTTGATGATGGTAGAGTTGAGGGTCAAATAGACTCCATGTTCCAAGGACGAGAAGTTGTAGCAAAGAAAAAACATTTGCTGGCTTTGCTACAAGTGGTATGTTGGAATTATATGATGCTAATGATTTATACAATTCTAGATTTTACTTTATGTCAATACTGGTCTTTCTGAGACTAGATACATTCTCACTAAGCGATGTTACTGTTATATTTTTCCTTATTCAGGTTGATGACCGATACAGCCAATGCTTGGATGAGATTCATACGGTGATATCTGCATTCCATTCTGTAACTGAGTTGGATCCCCATATACATGCTCGTTTTTCTCTTCAAACCATCTCGTTCTTGTATAAAGACCTGAAAGAGAGAATCAGCAATTACATCCTTGCAATGGGTGCATATTTCAATAAAGGAGGTATTAGAGAAGATGAGACGTCTTTCGAGACATCTTTTATCCAAAAGCAGTGGGCTCTACAACAGCTAAGAAGAAAAGATCATCAGTTATGGAGGCCACAGAGAGGCCTACCAGAGAGATCTGTCTCAGTTTTGCGGGCGTGGATGTTTGAGAACTTTCTTCACCCGTAAGTTACTCTATGACTGTGCTTTCCATCTTTAATTTCTCATAAAAACTCTGCAAAGTTCCTTGCAAATTGGTTGAAACGGTTTCTCACACATAACATCCCTGAATCAGGCAGCCTTTGTCCCTTGAAGGTTAATTCAAGATAGTATCATCATTTGCACACGAGGCTTTCTTTCTGCTGCCTAAGGCATAGAAAGAACGGGGAAAGGGTAGAATTGGCACTCAAGCTTGATCTCAACAAAACATAGGACAGGGTGAAGTGAGATCTTATATGATATAACTTGTTGATATTCCAACTTCAATCCATGTTGAATAGCCATATGATATTTAGTTACAAATACATTACAAAATCCAACTTCTATATTTATTGTTAATCTCAACAAACTTATAGTTAGGACAAGTCGTTGTTGGGTTTTGGGCAACATGTCCTAACGATCATAACGTGTCCTAATGCAAATACAAAGACCGGGGAACTTTTCACCCTCTCTCTGTAATATTCCCTTGTCATAACTAAAGTGACACTCTTAGTATTAGAAACATGGAAATCTGCTATTATCATTCATTTTGAAAGTTGGTGTTGGTCTAAACTTCGAATTTTATGGATTCCAGGTACCCAAAGGATGCAGAGAAGCATTTGCTTGCAGTTAAAAGCGGATTGACAAGGAGCCAGGTACTACACAGCCCCAAAACTCTATATTGCACCGGTACATTAGCAGCAATGAAGTTGCATCTTTTTCATATAGTCCTTTGTGTGCAAAATGCAGAATCATCGTTTAGTAGTGTTTCTTCTTTGTAATGAGAATTTTTTCGTAAGAAACTACTACCAAAAAAAGGTTTTTTTTTATTCTCACTGTCAATTTTTACTATCCTAGTGAAGCTCTCAATGGTGTATGCCAATCTGCTTTTCATCCATACAACAAGAAATGATGTTCATGAACAACATTGGGTATTAGTTGTTACTTTTCTCAGTTTATGACTATACTCATCATATCATTTCACCCTGTGGGCTTATAAACAGGTATCTAATTGGTTCATAAATGCGCGAGTTCGTCTTTGGAAGCCAATGATAGAGGAGATGTACGCAGAGATGAATAGGAGAAAAGGTCGTCGTATGGATGAAGATACCAACAGCAATCGTAGAAACCAACTAAGCATTGCCAATCGAAGATTTTAAAAGGATCGAAAACCAGTAAGAAGGTATATATATATGTATTGCATATAGCAGCAAGCTTTGTTAACCATTGTTTGGAGATAGAACATGGTTGAAACTGTAGAAAAATGCTATGTATAATTGAGGGCTAAGTGAAATCTTTATTTTCTATTTAAAAACTCTTCAGAATATCATTGGATATTTATGTAATACTATTCTCTCTCTTTATTTCTTTTTTGTCAATGGAATTTGTGGTGTTCTCTTCATTGCAAATTTGACAAGGATGGACTTTTTATACAATAATGCTACACAGACTAAAATTAGGGACCAAAAAGAGTGACTAAATGACATGGTGGCCAACGTGGAGCCTAATAATCATGTCTTCCACGTCAGTCGTTATGTCATTTAGTCATTAATTTTGGTTCCTAATTTTGGTCAGTGTAGCATTACTGTTTTTTATATGATCAAGATATTGGAAATGAAGTAACTTGATGTGGGCATTGTGTTAAGAATTTATAAATCGTGATATTTTTAGATTGGGTTAATAGTATTTTTGGTCTTTAAAGTGAGTAATTTTTGTGACTTATTGTATTAATTTGGTCCTTAAAGTATTTAATTTGTGTCATTTTAGTTTTTACATAGATAGATTGATAAGTTTTTGACAGAATGATCATGTATTGAGCATGTGATACCGTCTAAAAAATAAAAAAAATAGCACGTAATCATTTCTGTCAAAAGAAATTGGTGGATTGTTTGATTAGGGCTCGACAAAATTGATCTAATGAGGATTAAATTAATAAAAATTACGTATTTTATAGACCAAAAATGTTATTAACTTTTTTTAAATTTTGTCCAAGTCAATTTTAATTTGATTCATTTATTTTATATTTGGGTAAGTAATCCGTTTAATTAATTGTCTGATGACTTGCACACTATTCCAGCATATTATTTGGGTGGCTAACGGGTCGTGGATTGGCCCCGATTCAATTTTAAGTATGCCGTTGACCAGCCCATATTTTATAACCCGGCATGCAGGCTGTGTACCTTACCCATGGCCCGTCTCAGCCCGCCATGTCAACTTAGAATGGCGGCCTGTTGGGCCATTGCCTACACCTATGTTTGCTTTAAAGGAAATAGAAAGGAGAAAGAAAGAAATTAAATTATTAGATTTGAATATTAACTCAATTATAACCTCAACCTCTGCTGTCTAATGCATCCACCAAGAGCAGCATTATGTATATGAAAAAAGGCCGGCAAAAAAAATTCATCTTATTTTAATCACCAAGAACAATCATCTAATCATTGTTATCAATTTTTTTCACCAAAAAGTGCACAAAAAGAAGTCTACTTTCCTGAAACTTTTATCGGGTCTGAACTTGATCAAATAACTGTACTCTTATACCCGCCTATAAAAAGATTATTTCCGTAACTCAAACCAAACCGTGACATTGAGATCACAATGAAATAACACTCTTGATGCACTGAGGTCTGTCTTTGAAAGAAACATCAATCACCAAATTAAGTAGCTTTGTGGAAACAAAAGATTGCTCTGCCCACCTTTTATTATGCATATATGCTTTGTGATCAACAGTTATTCCGAGGATGTACAGACAACTCAACCCTCAACCAACATTTGTGATTACAATTGAAAGAATCCAATCTCCCTCCTTTCTAACTTGCCCCCAAACCAACCCCCCCCCCCCCCCCCCCCCCCCTTCTCTCTTTATGTGTCCTCTTTTTCTTCTATCTACAATCCTCCGGTAATTTCCTTAACTATCAATTTTCATCAAAACAATTGAGATTACATGTCCTTGTTACATAAATTACAAAATTCCTCCCCCACAGCCACCTCTCAGCCCGGCCCATCGATCATGTTTCAGACTTGAAGAGAAATTCTTGTCTTGATTGGTTTCAGCTTGACACCCATGCTTTCCGGTGTGAAAAGCTCTGGGGAGATGCATGTCGGGCTCAAGGGGCTTCTTGGGCTGACACTAAACTGAGATGGCCGATAGAAGCCATACCTTGTGAGGAAATACTCCATTGGTATCAACATGGCATCCGGCTGCTCCTCGGTCACCACCGACCCGCATGCCTGAACCTGTACATCCACACAACCTCCATCAATAAAAGCCTATTTCATGGGTCCATGCAAGTTCAATGTTAGGACAAAAACAGTGTAAAACCTGTATTACATACCTCAACTAAGGCACTATATCTTCTATCTAGTTTTGAAGTCATGTGGAGAGCCTCACTGTGGAATGCAGAGTTGTCTCCAACAAATATTAAGGAACGACACCGAAGTTTCTTTAATCCTTCTGTAATGTCTGATCTCCTGTCAGCGAGCCAAAAATGATGTTCATATTTGTCCAAAAGGTGGCATCTAGTTGTATGCACAAGTTGCTAAAGAGTGGCACTTATTTGATGCCACACATAACATAAACGCTGGCCTATACAACCAAAGAAAGACAAAACCTAAGCCAAGCATAAATACCATTGTCTCAGGCATCTAGCCAACATATATTCTATTGAAAACCTCTAAGCCGGCCAATGTTATTTGACCCTAGAGATAAAATAATGTGTAGACTACCCCCTACACACCCCCTGCCATTGAAAACTTGCTAGGCCCACCCCTGGTCTCAGGCATCCCAACCCCACCAAAACACAAGTGAATCCCTGCCAAACTACTAACTCCGAAGCATTAAGCCAAGCTGGAAACACACATGCGCAAAGCAGTATTGGCGAGGCTTAGAAGGATCTTTTTAATATAGGATGCAAGGGGAAGCAATATAAACAACAGCATCCCAAAGTAACATGGGTGAATGTAGAAAATCCTTGGAAACAGGTTTTACCCATTAATAGCTTCAAGAAACCGCAATACATTTGGACTCTGACGCTCACCCAGCAACTGCACAAAGAACAAAGACGTCGTGGAAAATCAGACAATGCCCAACTCTTGCCAACTTGATATTGTCATTTTCCAGGTTCTTGGCATACAGCAACTAAAAAAGGAGAATAAAAAAACTGAAGCACTCACTCTTCTGCATGTTTGAACTGTATCTGATTCTGGTACTTGGGCACCGCCACGAACATCCTGCAATATCATTTGATTTCCAATAACCCCGTCCATTCTCAGGGAAATACAAAGATGAAAAATAATAGGAAGCACAAAAAATATATGAAAATCTGGAAGCACGAGATACCTTACTGAAGAACCGCATAAGCAACAAGTCCTTCACCAAACCACTCGTACCATAAAAGTATAGTAAATTTGACAACACCTGCAAATAATTTATCATCTTAGGTAAGAAGAAGTTTTATAACACCCATCCCTCCCCTTCATCTCTCCATGAAAACTTCAATTAAAAGTTTGAGGGAATGAACCTTATTATACAACCATTCTGTCCAAGAGGGCGCTTTGCATAGAGGGGAAACAAGTATCAAACCCAGCACTCGTTGTGAGTATTTTATCTGTGACCGAGAGCAAAACCAGATCAGTAAAACCCCAAAATCTAGAAGAAGAAGTCAATTCATAGAAAATCAGGTGCACTGTACAACGTACAAGGGACATAAACTTACAGCAAACAGGGTGAGAATATATGCTCCAGCTGTCACCCCCATACACATTACCGCACCAAGTCTGGAAAAGGTATAAAACTTATCAGCTGGCTTTATTTATTCTTTTACAGATTAGAAAATTATGGTAATTAACAAGTAAAAGGCATTTTGTGGCCTTTCTGATTGAAGTATCTGTGTGTATTAAATCTTCCTCAAGAAAACAAACCAGCAGATTTACTGGCTGACAGAAAATTGCTGTGCGAAAGCGCCCGAAGGAAAAGAGAGTTCAACAATTTGCAAATTCCTCATAATCCAACAATCATCATGCATAAGAGAGCTTATAATACACCACTTACCCAAAATAATCGAGAACCCCAGCAACCTGATCTGCCAATTCATCAACAGATAGCACTGGTTCATCAGGGCTCATTACAGCAGCTCCCAACTGCAACAACTCTTAAAGAAAGTACCAGATAAGAAATAATGTAAATAATAGCATGTAAGCAAATTAAAACACAAAAAAAAATTGGCACAACTAAGATCAGCTGTCAAGTTACTCAGTACAGACCTCGTGCCCGGGCGGACTAATATGGTAAATGCAGAAGTTATGGAGCAGCAAAGAAAATGCTTCTGGAACAAAGAACAATCCTTGGAAACACGACACATCTGCTCAATCATGCACACAATGACGAAATAGAAGTTAGATTCCGATATAACTATGAAGTTCAGGATGAAAAAAACCAGGGTTCGGACTAGTAAAACCAAACTGATTCAAACTTGCACAATTTGTTTAACAGAACTTTTTTCGTTTAATAAGTACAAATTTTCCATTCGATTCTTCCAGCTAATTTTCCTGTTCAGTTCTGATAACATAAACTACAGCTTGCTCACAAGTAAAGCGGCAATAAATACATATTGACTTCATCAATAAGTTGTGTAGTCAAAGATCAATGTAGTAATAAGAGATAAGTTACTGGATTTACTTACGATTTAAAGCTAAATCAGGATAAGTAATCAGAGCTGGCTTGTCCTGGTCTCCAAATACAGCAACGGAGACAGAACCATAACCAGTTTTTATTAGATGCTCCTGAAAGCAGATTACAGAGAGCATTTAGTCAAATAACTAAAAGGATTGAAAGTTATGTAAGAGAACATAGCAGATGAACTCTGCTAATAAGTAGGTCGATGCCTTTTGGGTGCCATTTTCTGTAAAAAGAGAAACAGTTTGGGCATACCCAAGTTAAGCATCTTTTGCTTCCAGATGGAGTTATCCATGTGCGGTGGTCCCTAAAGAAGAAACCAAACTCCTTTGCTCATATCAGCTTCTTACCTCTCATCAATGAATGTAAGTTATTGACTTCAGATGACCCATGAAGTCCAACCACACATTAAAAAACATTAAAGAGCCTCTACATTTCTTCGTAATTATTGGAAAAATAACAGAATCTAATTGCCTGAAATCTTTAGTAATCTCAATGCTTCTGAACTGGATAATTGTAGCTCACGTATAAAAGTATTCTCAAAAAGTCACTCGAGAAACTAAAGATTCGACAACAGAACTCCATAAAATTTACAACCAAGCCTAATGTTTCGAATCCATAATTATTATTGAATCGAAACACTACTCTACCCTGAAGATGGAACTCCACACAAGAACCAGGCATTCAAGCGGTAATGGTCTTTATACTAGGAACTAAATTAAAAGTTGGTAATAAAAGGACAATTTATTCCAATAGAAATTAATTCTCAAACCTTCAAAATCAATAGAAGAAACATATATGAACAAGTATATACAAGATAAGATATAGATTTCAATCAAGGATGTGTTACCAAATGCAATCAAACAAACTTGAAATTTAAGATTTTCAAGAGTGCCAAAGAACAATCAACAGCCATATGTGATCATAATCTAATCAACAAATGGAGAAAATGCAACCAAATTGCTGGTAAATTAAGCTCCTTTTAACTCAAAACATTCAACAATATCACCAAAAACATTAATAGTAGTGAATAAAACCATCAAAAAAAAAAAAACATTAAAAACGCAATCACTACTCAACTTCTAAAACCTTCACAATCTCAATCTCAAAGAACCATATAGCAAAAGATTCACAAATTACATTCACGCCTGGAAAACTCAAACCAGAGACTTTTCAAGATATTCCTAAAGAAAACAAACACATATACACTAATGTAGCTCACACACTGCACACATGTACACATACATATGTATTATAATTTCTAACCTTCCCGCCGAGAGGAATCGTCTCCATATCTACGGAAACCGAGTCGCTTGAATCTCCCATTGGCCGCAACTCTCTCTCTCCCTCTCTCTCTCTCTCTCTCTCTCTACCTCTATCAAAAGTCTCTCTCTCTCTCTCTCTCTCAAATTCGAGGCACATTGGATTTAGCTTCCATGGCTTATATACGAATTTACATCACTTTCTCCCTCTAATTTATCATTTTGTAGTTGTGTGTGTATGGATACATAATCTCTCTCTCTCTCTAACTTTAACTCGAGGTTTTAACGTTCACCTGAGTCACCGACGCTGGGTTTCAGGGGCTCACGAGTCGTCCGTACTGAAAAATGTAACCCCAAGGCCGAGACCCTGGTTAGAATTCAACCAGAGTTAGGGACCGACAGAATTAGGGCTACAAAATTACGAAAATGTCCTTGTCAATCCCACCCCTTGGATGATACTTGGACAATCACACTGGCAATGATACATCTCCACCTCTCAAACTCAAAATGTGTAAGAGAATGGTATGGTGTATGACATTGTTTTCATCATTGCGCTATGAGTTTTGAACTGAATCACATCTCGTGCCACGAAGATACTATGACCCAGTTGATGACATGAATTAGGTTGGCTCATGGGTCATTTTTGGACCGGGTTGCAAGTCATTCCGGGTTCGCATAATTTTTTTTTTAGTTAAATGGTCAGAGGTGTTTGGATCAATTTATGCGCACCTCGATTAATCATCTCTTCGATTAAGTCAAAAACGGATCATCTACGCCGAGATCTGAGAATTCATAAAATATAAATCTTTCATAGTCATGGCTCGCCTAACTTATAAACAACTCTCTCGTTGAATGTGATTCGTACAAATATTTTAAGTGTACACTTGTCGAAAAATCGTCTTGGTAAAATAATTCTCCAATGTCAAAAACATGTTACACAATTGACAATGATGGGATTAGCTAGCTTGTAGCTAGCTGTCTCCTAAACAAAGATTACCAAAGTGCTTTTTGTTTAGGAATATGTATAAGGTTTATGCCAATTCCTTTTGACTAATCAAAGGTACAATTTTACACCTTGTGGTGGGATCCGCCGGCTGGCATGGATTCACATGGTCAATCGAGGGAGACATCAATCTGGTTATGTAAGACCATATGATTTAATTCCAATATGGTCCATTTGGCAAATAAATTTTTTTTTTTGCACTCCTCCAATGGTACTTTGACCAAGTTTTGAGTTTGGCTCGAATGCCGATGCAGTGTTCCAGTCCCATGATCAGAATCATATGATTGATTAAGAATATGATCGTATTGTCTCGTGTTTATCATTTGTGTGGTTATGTTTAGACAAAAACAAAAATTATGTTAGATTTTAGATGATCCCGACTCTAATCTGATTGAGTGCTTAAGTTATAATATCTTTGCCCATTACATTTGAGGCTACGCCATGTTAATTGAGGAAAAAAATGATAGAAAAATGAGATTATAACAAATAAAATGCACTAAATGTTTCTATATATTTCAAAATCTATCATTGATTTATATGATATGTGTTGCTATTGTAATTAATGCATAATAAATGATCAACTTTTTGCAAATGGAAAGTTTTCAATTAAAGGATATCTTGATTTAGGGAAATTTGCATGATGAGTATCATTGAATTATTCTACCTACCCATAAGCATGTGGTATTGGGTTACCTCAGCATATGAACAATTATATCTTTCCATGTTTAAGTCACGGTGATCGGCCGTTGAATTTGAAAGAGTAGTCGGTACAAGCCTGAACACCATGTAGTAAAAAAAAAATTATATCTTTCCATTTCATGGACATCTTCATCCTTGAAAATGGTAAGGTTCAATGAAAAAAAAAATAGCACCAATAGCATATGCTTTTTAATTGAGGTAACAAATGATAAATTAATATTACTTAGAACATAAGTCCATTTCCCTTTAGAAAATACTTTGCATCTTAAATTTTAGATCTCAAATGAATAAGGACCCTTGGAGGGGATCTGTTGAAAAAAGTTAACGGGACACACTGATCTAAAACACTCTACTAATTTGGAATACAATTTAAGATCCCTAACATTGCTCTTTTCTTTTTTTTTTTTTTTCCTTTTGCTGATAATGCTCGTGGTTTTCATACAACTCCATAATATAAACCCAAAAAAATTGAATTTTGTGCGCCATAATTTAAGCGATTTTTAATTAGTTTTCTCTTAGAAATATTTTATCTTGTAAATTATATAAATTATGTTTACACTAACTAACATTTTATTCTTTCTTCTTTTATATTTTTTTTTCTAGGATTGGGGATCAACAAGGGGAATCAAACATTCATCAAGGTGACCTACACCAATTAATTATGCACACCAACCATGCTGCAAAGTGGTTAGATGTACCACCTCTAAATTGGGTTGAATGGTGCTATCAAATCTATTAACTTTTGGATTCTAGAATTTATTTCATATATGTTTGATTTGTTGAATTTATTATATTGAAGAATGTGGAAAATGTTATGAACATGACATGATATAAATATTTATATGGAAAATTACATTTTGACCCTCTCAACTATGACTCTTTTTTCATATTGCACCCTCAACTACATTGCACTTTTAACTATGTGATTAGTTTAATATTTATTGAAAATTTATGTTATTTTGCCACCTGAACTATGTAATTTTTTTCACTTTGTCCTAACACGTCAGCTATTTCCGTCCAAAAAGATAACGAATGTTTGTGATTGGGGCAATGTGAAATAATCAAAGTAATTAAGAGGGTAATGTAAAAAATTCAATAGTTTTCGGGATACAGTGAAATCGAGTTCATAGTTTAGAGGGTTAAAGTATAATTTAATCATATATATATATATATATTTATAAATATTGTACTTATTTTGGATGAATTTTGAAGATGGGTAGTTGCTTTTAAGCCACAGGAGATCTTAGTTGAGATATCATGGAGTTTGGAATTCAGAGGGGGCCACCACATGCAGATGCATCATTGTCCAAACTTTGGTATCTGTCATTATACCATTCACCAGATAGCTTTCTCACAAGTCTCCATTTCTAATGTCCATACATTTCAGTAAAAAAAAACCTCTCTTTTTCTGTTGTCCATCTCAGTAAAAAAATGTCTTAAATACAAAGAAAACAGGCTCTACTACTAGTCATTTTCTCTTTCTTTTCTTTTTTTCTCTTTCTTTTTTTTAAGTCGATTGGTCACTATCACAATGAATAATAATCAATTGTTATAATTTTTTTTACAATACATGAAAAAGCACTCGCAAAGGGATGAATAGAAAGTCCAAAATTGGGTGTAATATAACTCTCAAAGAGGGGAACATAAGAAATCAAATCCTTGTTTTTGACAAGAATTATTATTCTTTTGATTTCTTGGTTGGCAGAATCATGATAAAATCAAGGTAGCCAATCAATCTTTGGGGAGTAAGATTGTCTACAAGTTATCTTTGTTAAGGAGAATACTATTTGTACTTAATTTGGAGACCTAATCAGTTACACCTATTGAATTCAAAGTGAGTTTTACCTAATCCTTAGGGGTGGTACAATGGTCAAGTCTGCCCTCTTGCAAACAAGAAATCTCAGGTTCGATATTTTCCACACCCCCTCTAAAGGTCAGTCATCATTTTTCTTCAGATGACATGTCTTTAAACTAACTTGAGTTATAGTGACCGGATCAGAGCTCGAGGGAGTAGTCAGCACAACCCTTAACGCCCTGTAGCAAAAAGAAAAAGTGAATTCTATCTAATAATGTAACTCAGAACTAATTCAATAACTACTTTGAATTAAATCTCCAAATAAAGTCCCCGATCCATAAAATTGTTTTCACTTTAGTGACTGAGTTAGTAACCAATAGCAAGGAGGGCAATTACATAATCCATTCATAAAGCCTTTCCAAAGGTAAAAATAGCAAATGTACTTTGGTCAACTAGTGAGTTGAGGGTTATTTTAGAGTAGATGTCAAAGTTCCAATGTCATTGTCCATTAAAAGTAGATAAAACAATGACATTATAACATCCCACTTGCAAGTATCTTAACAATTCCTACAGCTTTGGAAAAAAAAAAAAGTTGAAATGTGCTTAGACTTTCAGTAAATTGGTTTTTAGGCTTTTAATTATTATATTTTTCGTATTCGAGTTTTTTTTTGTGTGGGTGTGGGTGTGTGTAACTAAAAGACTAGAATCATTGGAGTTTTTTTTTTCACAATGTTGAAGTAATAAAGAAGATGGCATATTCACTTAAAATTCCATAGCTTCTATTTTAATCCAAAGTCCAAATCTAGGAATGTTTGACCTAGAACTTACTATACATCATTAGATGGAATGTTCACCAACCATTTTTATTCTTGTCATACTAAACAAGACACCATTTATAAAAGTAAAAAAAAAATGTAAAGATCTAATTATTTCACAACATATGTAATTTGATTAATTAAATAGAAAGAACAATAAGTGAAAATGACCTGAACTTACACTCAACTCAGATTTCTAAGAAGAATGAGGCTCAAAGAGGGATGGGATATTTCTAAAGGGTGGTTGACCCCCTCTTGTGCCGATGATTTCCATATTTTCTCACAAAATCAACAGCCCTTTACAGTTGACCAAAAAAAAAAACTTGAATGACGTAGGATCTAGATCCCTCTAATACTTTTTTTTTTATTATTATATATTTCTCTTTGATAGATCACTTACCATTTATTACTTAGGGATCTGCTTATATGCAATAAATATTACATAAACTCACGATCGATAATCTATCAAAAAGGAAAAATTAAAAAAAATATATATATATATATATATATACTGAAAAATAAATTAATAGGCGTTTTGTTTCGCTCCTTTGCACGGATATATACTTGTCGTAGTGAAATTTAGGTTCCTTAGTTTTCAAAGTCAATAAATTTAAACTTAAGAGCATCTCTAACAATGCTCTTTATTTTAAAAAAATATAGAGAAAATCTTTGATGAAAAGTTAGAATAAAAAGTAAAAAAAAAATTAATAACTCCAATAGGACTCTATTTTAGTATAAAAATAACTTTTATAGTCAAAACATTTAATGAAATATCATTACAAGAAAATATATTTTTTGTGACGACGAAAGACTGCTGCAAAAAGTATATTTGCCGTCACAAATACTTTATGCGGCGGCATTTAGTAGTCGCAATAGGCAATGCCGCAAAAAGTATTTGAGGCGGCATTACGCCATCGCAAAAAAACATTAGTGGCAGAAATTGCCTGACGCAAATAATGGTGCCACAATTTTGCATTGGATTTGTGATAGAAATTTTGTCGTCGCAAATGTTATGTATTTATTGACAAAATACAATTGTGATAGCAACAATACTGCCGCAAAAAAATGACAATTTTTTTTAAATTTTTTCTATTATTAATTTATACCCTGTATATACAGATATATCACACAAACCCAAAAAACTTATCACAATCAAATAATTCCACAAACAATTCTATTCATATATAAATCTAAACATCAAGTAAAAATATGTTTATATATATACATAAATAAATCATCAATTAGACAAAACAATTTAAAATCTACCAAGTATAATGTTAATTCCCCAGGTACAGATAAAAAAGATAAAATTAAAACAAAAGGGTCAATGTTGTATCCACATATGCTTATAATAAAAATGTAAAAAAAAAATTCTAAGGTCTTCCATAACTCTTCTGCAAATCACCTACCATTTCAATAGTACCTGAAAAAACAAATAAAACTTTTGTTATTATAATACTACTACAACATAGAAAAAAAACATGGATATATGTATTAAAGAATTAAAAGAAGTTGAACATCCATCAATAGATGACCAAGCAACATTTCGTTAAATAGCATTCTCAACTATTTTGACTCTTAGACGAGGTTTTGTCAAACATGCATTACTCTCAATTACTTTTTCAATAAATACTTTTGCAAAAATTTGATCCCAAGCATATTCCATTCACTTCGGCCAATGGATCCGTACTAACAAGAATACTCTCTGCTAATATACACTTTGGAGTTCCCAAAGGCTAGGAGTATCAATTCATGTCGTCTCATTTGCGTGTTACTATTTTTGTATCGTGTCATTCTAATTTGTGTCGTGTCGTGTTTGTATTCGTGTCAATACCTACGAAAATAAAAAAAAATTATCTAATGCATTACAAGTTTCAAACATTAATCCAACCTATTTATTTTGTGTATTAATCAATCGTCTTAATTTTAGAGTCATGTTGTATCGGGTAAGTAATTTAAGAATAAGTTGATTGTCCTTTGGATAAATTGAAAACTCCTCTATGACTACTAAATTATTCTGTAAAATTCCCCTTACTATACATTTTAATTTTCAAAAACTTAGATCCAATCGTAACGTGAGGACTAGTATATCAACAAAAAATTAGCATTGGCTTATATAGGACTAGCTGTTCCCACTAGAGTGATAAATATCATAAAAAGTGAGAAACAAATTAAACGTGAAACAATTTTAGGAATTGAAAATAACAAAGCAGTATTGAAAGTAATCGCTTTCCCAATTGGGAACATTAGGAAGTTGGTTAAGGATGATTTGACGTGCTTTGAGGTGAGGGTAATCTCCGGGATCTTCTCTCTCATTCAATATTCTCATTGTAGTCTTGAATTGTCAGTAATCCCTCAAGCAATATTATTTTCAAATTTTGTTTATTTTGTATTGTAATCTTGCTAAAATAAATAGGTTAGACTATAAGTCTCCTTTGTTATTTTTTATATACGAATGAAAATTTAAGAAAACAAATTATAATTTTTTTTCAAGAATAGTTAGAGAACAAAAGTTCCAAAATCTCTGAGATCACTTAGACGGTAATCTTATAATTGACACTAGATTATGGTTTTGGAAAAATTTCAACCACACCTCTAGTTTACCATACCTTCAAAGACAACCCCTCTATTTTCTAAATCTTCAGTAACACCCTCTGTCAGATTAAAAATATTAACTAGAATACTAAATTGCCCATAATATATTTGAGGACAAATTTCATCCACACCCCTTAGATAAGCAAATCTTCAATGAGACCCCCTATCTTTTCTAATTTTTTTTACATATTAAAATTCGGGTTAATTAAAATTCTATTCGAACTAATTAAAATTAATTTTTTACGTATTAAATTTGAGTCGATTAAAAATTATTTTTTTTACATATTAAAATTTGAGTCGATTAAAATTCGATTTGAGCCAATTAAAAATCATTTTAATCGACTCAAATCAAATTTTAATCAACTCACACTGAATTTTAATCGGCCCAAATTTTAAATACATAAAAAATATAAATTTTAATTGACTCAAATTTTAATGAATCGATTTTTAATTGACACGAATTTTAATAAATAAAAAAATATAAATTTTAATAGACTCAAAAGCAAATTTTATTCGACGCTAGCAACTCGGGTAGATCTCAAATCGGCTCAAATTTTAATACTTAAAAAATAAATTTTAAGCGACTCGAATTAAGATGTAAAAAAATAAAATTTAATCAACTCGAATCGAATTTTAATCGGCTCAAATTTTTAATATGTAGAAAAATAAATTTTAATCAACTCAAATTTAATATGTAGAAAAATAAATTTCAATCGGCTCAAATTTTAATAAAATTTTATGTAGAAATATTGTTTGGGGTTTATGTAGGGACATTTTTGGTATTTTAGATGAATTTTTTTTGTTAGAAATGGTGGTTTAATGACATGGGATGTCAATGATGTTTAAATATAAACTAGAAGATGTCAGTGATGTTTTTGATAATAGAAGGGGTGTCCTTCAAAATATAATAAACTAGAAGATGTGTGACTGAAATTTTTCCTATAGTTTTTTATTTGAACCGCCTGGGTTGTTAAAAACTACCCAATTTGAATTGTTGAGGGAAGGAATCGGCCGATTCATCGGGGTTTGAGCGGTTTTTGTGCTGAAACGATCTAATATAGTAACCGATCCGATTCACCGATTCTTCTGGTTAGCCCGTTGGGCCAGGCCGGGTTTTAAAACATTGGGTTTAACCTATCTAATATTCTATTTCATTTAGAGTTCAATTCTATCACAAATAAAAAAAATGGGATATAGCCCTTAGAATTGGTGTTATTTATAAATTAGGAGTCTTTCTTGATTGTTTTAATTGTTATGAGTCTTTTTTGATAACTTTATCATTAGTTCGTCTTTTTTGGTTTTTTGATGAATTCTTTAATTTTTTTGTGAAATTATCTCAAGTGCTTGATATTTTTTATAAAGCAGAGCTAATGACTGAAAAGGGGGAAAATGAATAGGAAATATAAAAATAGGTAGCTTTATTTATTGGGGGAAAAGCAAACAAAAAAATAAATTTAAAAAAAAGTCATCATTATCTTGTTACATTACTTGCGATAGGGCATAGCCCATCACAAAAAAAGGATAATGCAAAATTTATCATTTGTGACTGCAATCCAACTGCCGCGAAAAAGATGCCGTAAAAAATGACTTTTTTTGTGGCGACAAATCTCACTGTTATAAAAAATTAAATAAAAATAAAAAGTCTATCGGAAATGTTTTAACACTTCTACTCCAATTTCTTTCTTCAACATACATGAATGACTTCCATGGGTTTGTGGTTTCTGTTGGTATATTTTAATAATAAATTTATTGTATGGATAAATTCATCCATTCTTTAAATTCATTATATGATATAGGTACATGAATCCACAATATCAATATAAACTTAATGGGTATATGCATTTCTGTTATACATGAATCACATTTATTTAGATACATGTATGATAATGTAAATGAACCATTTAAATTACATACATGTATATGCATTTTATTATATGGATACATATATCTCTTATTCACTTATATGTATGAATCATATTTATTAGATACATGTATAAACTATATTCATGAATTTTACTAATGTGGATTCATGTATGATTTGTATGCATGAATTAATTATTACTACATGCATGTATTATTATATATATGTGTGTTTTGTGTATATATGCATGACTTGGATACATGAATTCTAGAAGGTTCTAAGAGCCTAAAAATAATTTGCATTTCTTTTTGAAATACCACTTAAGACTTTGCAATACTTCACAATATACTACACATAATTGAGAGTTTGGGGCAAAAAATGGTGTTTCTACTTGCGGAGTTGGTTAGAGTCACGTGACAAAATTTGGACACAATTGTTAGGTTGTTGTATACTGGAGGGGACAAGTCAATGAAAATGTCTGTTACACCAATTTTCGGATTTACTATTTGCAGAGAACTTGAATCACTTTAGAGAGAGAGAGATATCTGTGACTCAACTTGATTTATTTCGTGTGAAGTTATATTATTTTGTACTTGGTTTCTTAATTTTATTGCAATATCACCACCAGTTTTAATTCATTGTATTTTAAGTAACCAAATTCCTCTTAATATAAAAAACAATATAATACTATATGTGACTTTATTAGAATACTACTTTTAATTTTGTTTTTACTTTTTTAAAATTCAAATAATATTTATCAATTCAATTTCACATCATTGAGTCAATGTACCATTACTCATTGAAAATACTCCCTATGGCAAAGAATTAGCAATTATTATAAGAACATTTAAACCTCATATTAGAATAATTAGGAAGATTTTTATTTTTTTTAATGAACGAGAAATGTCTTAATAACTCTCTAAAAATTGGTGAGTATCAGTAAACTTTAGTTGCACACAATCATTAATAAATCACATATATTAAGTCAATTAATACGCCTATTACGAAACTCGAACTTAGTACGTACCATGAATTATTAATCATTAAAATTCATCATCTTACCAACCCAATATAAAACAAGATTGGAATCGAACAAAGTATAAGGTCAAAGTACTTTTGTACAAATGAGGGTCATTAGTATGGAAAGAGCAGAAGGTACCCTTGAAACTCATCTGAACTTTGTTACGTTTATTGATAAAAATTGATAAACACATCGAAAAAAATGTTATTATGGTATCAAAAATTATTAATTTTAAAGGTCACGCTATAGTTTTTAAAGATGAAATTACAACTGATTGAGGTTATTCATGATCAATCACAACATTTCATGATCGATTATGAATAATCTCAATCAATTATAGCATCACATTTAAAAAGTGTAACTCGACCTTTAAAAATAACTTAAACTCAGGGTGTTAATCGTGTCGTGTTCGTGTGACCCGCATGTCGTGTCACTATTATTCGTGTCAAGATCCACGAAAAAATATATATATTTAGTGTGTTCTGAGTATTAAACATTAATCTATACTATTTATTATACGTATTTAATAATAGTGTCAATTTTATAATCGTTCGTATCGGGTTCATATCAACGGGTCAGAATTAACACCCTTAGACTCTAAAAGTGATAACTTTCATGACCAATCATAACGATCGTGTCCTTTGCAATTACGATTTACACTCTGAAAATTTATAATTTGACCTTAAAAAATTATATCGTTCCTTAGTCAAAGTGATGGTCATCATGGGCTAGATGGCACATTGGTTCCAATATATTGCATTATGTAGGCTTATATGGTGTGGCATTATAGTGTGAAAAACGTATTATATTAGCTTTTTTTAGTAGTTTATAATGTATTATATTAGTGACTTTATATGAATTCCTTATTAAGATTATGTAAAATGTTGGACAATCGCTCTCATGAAGCTGACAACACATGTTACACGTCACCAAGTAACCTATCATATTTGAAGTAACGTGCACATTTAGGTGCCATGGCTCCTTCCACAAAAACATATTTAATTCAAGGGTAATTTATAATTTATTTATGCATTTAAAGTATCCAAATAATTTTTATTTGATTCCTAAAGTTTTAACAATTACCGGGTTTCAATTCAGTCAAATGATCCAGATCTATTAATTTATTTCGACAAACGGACATCGCAAGACTTGCCCATAAGGGGTATATTCGTCCAACAAAAAATATCTCTCTAAAAAATATTGGAATTTCTCGCTCTGACTTACAATTTCTCTCAAATTCTCACTATGCATCTTTTTGTATTCTCCAAATCAGATAAAATAAAGTAAGATTTTTTAACCTACACGTAATTTTTTTTTTTCCCTTAATAAAAATATATATTTTTCCCCAATTCACGTGTTGGTCACAGAAAGTCATTCCATCATAATAAATTTGTCAATTAATTTTAATGTAAGGACTAACTTATAACACAATTAAAACTCTAAAGATTTGATTGTTATAATTGAAACTTCAAGAATCAAATAAGATATTTTTTTCTGGGTAAAATCGGAATACAAGATAATAAGAAGCTAATGAAAGTAAAAGACTTAAATATAAATCTACCAAAGATCTCTACTATACCAGATTAAGTGCATACTTTAAGAGTGTAAATTGTTATTTACCTTAAATCAACCACTCAAACAAAGGATTATATGAAAATTTATATAATAATACGAAAGATTATTGAAAGAAACCCTTAAAATCTCTTGAGAATCACTTGAATGAGAATTTCTCACTACTACAATATTGTGAGTATGAATGTTGATTTACAATTCACATGACTCAATCTTTTGAGAATAATTACGTTTATTCGGAATTTGTTTTGCAACCTCAAATCAAATGAAACGTACAATCGAAATAATTTATTGTGACCCAACAAAAAAGGCTTAAAGTCACAAAAGAAAGTTACGCTACAAGGAAAGGTGATTATGTTTTGCACGACTGGTGCTAACAAATCAGATTGTACTAGGTACTAGTAGCAGCTTTTCCAAAGGGAATCATTTGAGTAATTAAGATAAAAATTGATGTGAGCGTTTACTATCTCGGGATCGCAAGTTTAAGTTGTGTAAGACACGTTCTGATTGGCTCGATGTGTAAAATTTGAGAATATAAATTGTATCTATGAGTAGAGTACAAAAGATATGATTTGAAAGGTTCTTGGTTTACAACAAAAAATCAAGTTCAAAAGGGACACATTATGCCCTAAAGTAAAAGTACCATATCCAAAAAAATATATTTTGATACTGTAATGGAACTCAAGTTTAGCATACCCTCCAAGGTTGAATCATATTTTGAAGTTTAAACACAGCAGGATCATTAAGAACTATGGAGGATATAGAATAACTAATCACTTTAGTCAATCGTTTAGCTCGAAGAAGTAGTTGACGCAAGTCTGGACACCTTATAGTAAAAAAAAAAAATAGCCATAACTCTGTGTCTGAAGACACTCTACAATACCAAAAATAAAAAATTGATCTTGTAATATTTTATATTTGAACTTAGAGACAATAAAAGAAAGATAGGGGATATAGAGTTATATGAAGATTAATGAGGATGTTTGATATTTGAAAGTTGTGTTTGTTGAATTGTGTGACATTAGGGGTCATGTAGAAAAGAGGATGTTTCTGAGCAGAAAAGAAAGGTTTGAGATGAATTTTGTACCGTTAGATTAAAATAGATAAAAATTGAATCAATCTTGATCATTGTTGTTTTTTTATATTTTAAGGATTTAATTTTCTAACTGTAGGTGAGGTTGAGTCGGGAAAGGAATGAGATAGAATAATGGCCCTATGATTGAAGTGGGCAGCCCATTATCAGCCCCAATGCGAGGCCCGTGGGCTAATCTCATTACCGCCCATTTTTTTATCTTTGGACTTGGTCTGAAAAAATGTATGCATACAAACAATTATGTACCTTTTTTTTTTGGGTCAGAATTATGTACCGTTTGGGAATTTGTTTTAAGTACTTTTTTTATTTTTTAAAGTATCGTTTTAAATAATATTTTATTTTTGCATTTTTTTAAAATTTTTGCTCCCTTCCTCTAACTAATCATTTGTAAAATAGCATAAATATGAGTGTATATAAATGTGTTATGAATTATATTTAATTGATGATGAACAAAAGTGAGTTTATACAAAATCAATCAAGGATGAAGTAAGAGGGTTTAACATAAGCAAACACAAAGATTAGGTGGTTCGGTCTGAGTGACCTACTTCATTGGGAATGGCTATGGTAGCCGGAGAATCTTATTACTCAAGAGGCGTAGTGTGCTGAGATGTATGTGTGATGACCCTCATGTGTAGGTGAGACTTATAATTTATAAGGGAATACAATCTTCATAGCACCCCAGAGTGGGCTTTAATGGAGGCGCTATCGTGGGGAGGCTTGATTAAGGCGTCACCCTTATGACGGGACTGAGTGGCTTTGTGATGTTAGCGTAACGAACGAGGTGGTTGAGACTTGTGCACCCTGATTCCCTTTCTGCATCACTAGTATACTGGGTTTTCAAAGACGATGGACTTGGTCCTTTTTTTTTTTTTTTTTAAAACAAAAATTTTATTGAATGAATTTCAGAATTTACAAGAATCAAAAAACAGAAAAAATCTATTTTAACAGAAAACAGAAAACTGTTACAAAAGAATTCTGTTTCATAACAGAATTCTGTTTACAAAAATTTTGTTCTGCCTCCTATCACCTTTACTCTTTCAAGCATACATCATCCATCTTCAGTCCATCATTTCAGCAGCAATCCAACTTCATTACATCCAGGCATCGTCTTCATACAATCCAGCACAACACATCAGTACATCAGACTGCACATCAGAGCCAAAATTGCACAGCAGTATAGCAACCCGTAGCACATCAGACTGCTATAGCTTAGCAGAAAATGCCTACAATCACAAAAAAATCAACCTTTATCATAAAAAATAATCATCCTCTTCTTGCGTACAACAGGCAATCTTATTTGGTCTTGCATAAGCATCCATCTCACTGAACTGGGCAATGCAGCAGAACCAGAAAAAACAGATAAGAAACCATCTTTCACTGCTTTGTTAGCCAAACAGTCAGCCACAAAGTTGGCTTCTCTGTATACATGTCTTATTTGGAAGACTAAGTTACCAAGTCTCTCCTTAATTTGTGCCATAAAGGATCCCAGAAACCAAGCACAATGAAATTTGTCTAACACAGATTCAACAAGAATTAAAGAATCTGACTCAATTAAAATTTTATAATCACTAAAACCATACTCCTCCACCAACTTTAATCCATCAAGAAGAGCTCTAAACTCAGCCTCCATATTGGTACAATCACCATAGAAAACAGAGGCAGCAAGAACCATTCTTCCCAACTCATTCCTCAGCACAATACCCCCACCTGCAAGACCTGGATTGCCTTTTGAAGCACCATCCACATTAAGTTTCAACAGGTCTGCAACTGGAAATTCCCAACAAACTCATATAGCTTTATAAACAACCTGGTAAGAAATATCAATACCAAGCTGCTGTAAAACCATACTCCTGAACCTTAGGTATGATATTTCTGACTTGATATCTCAAAATACTGCAAATTTTTATGAAAATAGAATATGAATGCAAGAACCCTTCCCCAACCCTCCTCCTACACCTTTCCTTCCAAATTTGCCAATAAATGAGCAAAGGAATGCTCCTAACCAACCCCAAACCAACTGATCTTCTTTTAAAGACCCTACACAATCTCCTCATTCTAGCTAATGGATGCTCATTACAGACCAGCTGCATACCAAACAACCCAGCCAACCTTTTTCAAATTGTATCAACATAATCACATCCTACAAATAAATGCGCCATACACTCCTCTTTGAAACACATACAACACTTGCTTACCATAGGAAAACCTAACTTCTAAATTCTAGAATCCAAAGGCAAAGCTTCCATGAGCATCTTCCATCCCACCAATTGTGCACTAGGAGCTATAGACAACCCCCATATAACTGAAGCAGACTCATTAAGTGCCCCCTGCTGCCTAATCAAATGCCAAGCAGACTTGGTTGAAAACAATCCAGAAGTTTATTCCTGTCATACCAACTTATCAGTTTGTCTATTTAATCTCAAACCTGAATTGACAATTTAATCTTTAAGCTGCTCAGATAAAAGATTAACCACTGCTCCTAGCTGTCATTGAGAACTTGTAATCAATTCAGCCACCTTAGGGAACACCTGAGGTAACACCTCAATTCTTCCCAGCAGAGGACCTCCCTTCAACCAATTATCACACCAGAAATCAGTGTGCACCCCATCACCAATCACCATCTTAGAATGCAACACCACAATATCAAAGAAAGGTTTTAATGTCTCCAAGCAAGCTAAATGACTGCTGCCTTTACATCTCAAAATGTCTCCCTCTTAGAAACTTAGCAGAAAAAAATTTAGCCCACAATGAATCCCCTTTCAACACATTCCAAACTTGTTTCATCTTGAAAGCCTTCTGCACATCCTCAAATCTCCTCAACCCCAACCCACCTTCTTGCTTAGGCAAAGCTATCCTCTTCCAAGACACCCAATGCCTCCTCTTTTCATTCACTTTGTTAGACCAAATGAACCCAGCAATAAACAAATTCAATTTATTAATCACCCCCTTAGGCAGATTTAAGCAAGCTAACAGATGAACAGGAACAACACATAAAGCCTATTGCACCAATAAAACTCTACCCATATTTGACAAGAGCCTAGCATACCAACCCTCCATCTTCTGTTTGAACTTCACAAGCAGACTCTCAAGATACCTCAATCTAGTTCTTCCAGCAATAATTGGACAGCCCAAATACACAAAAGGGCATTGCTTAAAAGATATACCAAAAATACCAGCTAATACATTCCTCCTACCAATAGAAATGTGCTTTGATCCAAACATAGAACTTTTCTCTAAACTTACCTTCTGCCCAAAGCTTCCTTCATAGAGTTTAAGAAAACACATCAAATTCTCAAAAGACCTTTTATCCCCCCTCAAAAAGATGAGAGTATCATCTGCAAAAAGCAGATGACTGATCAACACAGTACCCCTGCCCAAATGATAACCCTTCACTAAACCAACCTCAAATATCCTTCTCAAACCTCTACTTAGAACTTCCTCAGCAAGAATGAAGAGACAATGAGACATAGGATCCCCTCGCCTCAAACATTTAGAAACAGGAAAGAAACCATTTCTTACCCCATTTACACATACAGAAAAAATATTGTTGTGCTAAACAGTTAGATATAAGCTTCACAAACCAATCAGAAAAATCAAACTTTGATAGGGCTTTAAGTAGAAAGTTCTATTCCAGCCTATCATAGGCTTTCATCATGTCCAATTTCAACACCAATTTCCCTGCCTCCACTTTCCTATCCAAATCCTTTATAAGCAGCTGAGCCAAAGACACATTCCCCAATACTTCTTCCCCTCACAAACCCATGCCGCTCCAATGAAATTAGAGAAGGTAACATAGGTCCTAACCTTAAGGCCAATAGTTTAGTAAAAATTTTATATAAGAAATTACATAAACTAATAGGCCTAAAGTCAGAAAAAGACACAGGGTTCAACTTCTTAGGGATAAGGGCCAGTAAAGTTGCATTAGCAGACCTAGGCATCTCTCCTCCTTTAAGAAAAAAAAGTCACTGCACCAACTACATCATCCTTAATAATATCCAATGCTACTTAGAAAAATTTCCCTGAAATACCATCAACACCAGGGGCACTCTAAGCAGACATGGAATAAACCACCTCCCTTACTTCTATCACAGAAGCCTTCCTAGTAAGCATCTCATTTATCTAAGGACTTACCAAAGAAGGGATTACAACAAACAATTCATCCCTTAACTCATGTTGTTCTGACTGATAAAGAGTAGCAAAAAAACTAACTGCCACTTCTCCAATTTCTTCCTCATACTGCACCCACACACCTGCTACATTTTGAATTCTTAGAATCCTATTCCTTGTTGTTTTCCCCTTTGCCAAAAGTATGATAAAATTTGGTATTTTTCTCACCCTCTACAGCCCACTTAACATTAGCTTTATGTTTCCAATAAACCTCTTCCAACCTCAACACACCATCAAGCTCCTTCTGCACATTTTCAAGAGCCAAAACATTTGTTGCAGTATTATCCTGCTCTACCAGCATCTCAGCCCTCTGCAACTCACCTTCCTTATTTCTTATTCTCTCAAAGATGTTACCAAAAACCTCCTTATTCCATTTTTTCAAATGAACCTTCAAATATTTCAATTTTAAAAAAAATGTTCTCAATGAGATTATTAGAATACTGTCCTCCCCAATGAGCAGCAACAAGAGGCAAAAAACATCATCCTCCACCCACATGTCTTGAAATTTAAAATAAGATATTCTCTGCTGAGAAAGGCAAGACACTTGAATGAGCAAAGGGGAATGATCAGATCTACCTCTCCCCAAATGCCTCACCTATGTCTTATCAAAAAACAAATTCCAAGATGTATTAAGGAAAGCCCTATCAAGCTTGGTCCTAATTCCCTTATGCTAATGACAAAAGAAGGATGCAAGTTGAAAAGATTTGGACAAAATATTCTTCACTTAAACATAAAATGCAATCCGCTTAACGTTGAAAAATATCCCCCTGCATGGGTATACTATAAAACTAGGAGAAGAACAAAACTAAACATGTTACTTCCTTTGATCATATACTCCTTTTCAATGGCAAAAGTAATATGTTAAATACTTCTCACTATTTCAAATAACAAATAATTAAAAAACTCGAGCATTTAAGAGATGTGTGTTATAATATATCATTGCATCAATATAAAGTTTAAACTTTATATATATATATATATATTCTGTTTTCATTTAAAAAAAAAAAAAAGAACTAGTTTTTATTTTTTCTATAGTCTAAAGTTAAAACAACAAACGTGGTTGATTACATTTTTTGTTTTCAAAAACCTAAAAATTAAAACAAAAAATATGTTTGATAACATTTTATTTTCTATAATATAAAATGAATACAAAAACACACAAACACACAGACCCACAAACGAAACACAAACACAAACGCAGAACTTTCAGATCTACACAAATAACCTCATAATGTAAACAAATAATTGTAGCATAACACACAAAAAAAAAAAGATCTAAATTAATACCTCAAATTGCTAAAAAAAAACAGATCTAATCTAAATCAGATCTAAAAAAATACCTCAATTAGCTTTTCTAGGACCTTCGGGTATTCAATAGGGCTGTCAAAATCCGACACGACACGAATTAACACGAATTAAGCGGGTTTGGGTGAGATCTTAACGGGTTTGGGTGATAAACGGGTTGACACGCTAAACACGTTTAATAAACGGGTCGTGTTTGGTGAGACCTGTCAAATCGTTTATCACACGTTTACCCGTTTAAATAAAATTAATATAATAATAAATTAATTATTATTTTAAAAAAATTAGCAAGAAAAAAAGAAGTAAAGAAATCAATACAAAAAAAAAAAGTAAAGTAGTAGTTCAAAAGATAAATGAGGAGAGATGGGGAGTACTTTAAAGACAAAGGCAAACCAATACCTAGGGGTGTTCACCTTACCCTACGGTAGGAATGCGGGTAGGGTAGGAATGCGGAAATGGATGGCTATTCCGCATTCCTACCCGATTTAATCGGAAGACCAAAAACTCTTTCGCATTCCTATCCAATTTTTGCGGCTAACCGTTCAGTAGGGTAGGGTAGGAACTTGCGGCTAGTCGAAAATTTGAACACCCCTACCAATACCTTTTGTTTTTGTCCCACATTGACAAATGAGGGGAGATGGGGAAGGTTGAGTTGCCTATAAAAGACAATGGCCTCTTGCCTTTTTTTTTAAGCCTTCAAGTCTGATTTTTATGAGATTTGGCTACAAATTCCTCTTTTTTGATGTAAGTACAATTGGTAGTAAAAAAAAGTGGAGTATTAAAATTTGTTGATTTAATTTTTTTAAAATTAAACGGTTTAAACGAGTCGTGTCGTATTCGTGTTGAGATTTTTCACCCGTTTATTAAACGTGTCGTGTACGGGTTTACATATTTTTCACCCGTCACCCGTTTAACCCGACACGTTTGACACTCCTAGTATTCAACAGAGAGAGAGAGAGAGAGAGAGAGAGAGTAGAAAAAAGGGGGAAAAGAGGTAGTGAAAGGGGAAGGGTTTTTATACTGAAGTAAGAAAACTCATTTTTTTTTGCTAAAGAGGATCGAAGCTGGGATCCCATTAATCCTAAGATGAAGTGCATGCCTGCTTTTGTTTTTGGGTGTTTATGAAAACGATTTTTGTGTGTTTTTATTTTTGGCCTTGTTTTTAAACCATAGTTGCTAAAAAAAATAGAAACACATTACAGACATATTTTTATTTTATTTTTTGGCAAAAAATTAACAACAAAAACAGAAAAAAAAAAAAAAAAAACAGAAACAGAAACAGGTTACCAAATACAACCTTAGAGTGCAAATTTTATATGGCATAATATAAATAGGACAAATGTCAGTTTGGCCCCAAACGATCTTCTTATTCTCAATTTTACCTTAAAAATTTTGAATCTTTCTATATTGCGCCCCCAATGAAACAAAAAATAATAATAATATGATCCATTTTAAGAAAATTGAGTAGAAAAATTCCATTGAAAACACTTAACATTGATTATTATGAAAATAATTGTGTATACAAATATGATGATATGACAAATATAACAAAAAAATTATAAAAAAAGATAACTAACATTTAGTTTTAAACTACAATGCTATTGTTTTATTTGATCAAGAGTATAATATAAAAAATTTAATCTTTTAAGATATAAATTAAGAATATAAGAATCTTTTACGGCCTATTTGGTTGGATTGAAAATTAGGTGGATGGAAAAGAGAGAGCGAAAAAGTGGGTGAAAGGAAATATATTCTTCTGTTTAGTTTAAAAAGAAAATGAGATGGAAAGGAAAGTGGGGTGGATTTATTATCCCTTCCGCCTAGGGGTGATAATCGAGCTTAATTCAAGCTTAATTCAAGCCTAATTTACACATAAACAAGCTGGCTCGTTTAACTATTTACACATAAACGAGCTTAAAAAAATGTTCAAGCTTGACTTGTTTAACAGCCCTACTTCCGCCCACCAAATATTTTTTCCCCAATTTTGGGCGAAAAATGGTGGGAAATGGAGGAAAATGAGCTGAAATTTATGATTTAACGGTTTTACCCTTTAAAAGCATCATTCACCATTACCACTGTCAATGGATGTCATTACCGTCAATCAACATCAATAGAAAAAAAAATACTCACGTGTATCAGTGGGTGGTGTGTTGTCTACATATTCACGTGTATCAGTCTAGCAATTTGTAATACTTCATAATTTTTTTTCTTTTTTCTTTTCTCTTTTCTTTTTCACCTCTCTTGTTCACTCTCTATCTTTCCCTCCATTCTCTCTCTGTCTCTTCCTCCAACCGTCCTAACAAAAGTACAAAATATGTGAAATAATATTTATACAAAGTTTAAAATCTGTTGAAGTACGTATTAAAAAAATGAGTAGTTAAAATAGAAAAAATATAATTTTAGATAACTAAAATACAAACCCTTGTTGGAAATTCTCTAACACAACCAGTACCCACCTCCTCTCCCCCAAACCACGACGAAATCCTCACAGCCACAAAGCTCCATGACACAACCACCTAACAAATGTGTCACAGATCTGCATTTTACATTTTCGATCCTTAATTCCTGTACAATTTTAGCCGGTTCTCTATATGTGTTTTCTTGTCTTCTCTCTTGCCCATCTCCCACTCAAAGTGAGTCGTCTGTTAAGTTTAATAATTTTTATTTAGAATTTATATGTTTGTCTATATATATATGTATGCATTCATATTATTTGTTTTTTTTTATCTTGTTTAGATTTTGTGTCTATACTTGGTTTTTTTTTTTTCTTGTTTGATTTTGTGTCTGCATTTGATGCTTGTTTTTTTTTTCATATTCAGTTTTGCATCTTATAGTTTTGTTTGTTCCTTTAATCTTTGCTTGATTTTTTTTCCTTCTTGTTTCGGTTTGCTTTTTTTTTTTTCTTGTTTCGTTCTTTTCTTTTTTCTTGTTTTGATCTACTTTTTTCTTTTTTTCCTGTTTCGTTCTTTTCTTTTTTCTTATTTCAGCATGCTTCTTTTTTTTTTACTAGTTTCGTTTTTGTTTTTTTTTTTGTTTCAGTTTTACTTGTTTCTTTTTTTTCTTGTTTCGTAAATATATTTATGCATTCAAATTAATTGTTTTCTTTCATTAATTTTTTTTTTATTACGATGACTTCTTTTTCTTTTTTCATAAATATTAGGTTACTATTGATTTATATTTTTTGTCTATAATTTTGTACAGGTGTCTTTTTTACTTGATACAGCTTATGAAATCGAGGCGATAGCGAAGAAGCTTGATCAGGGTTCCAGAACTGAATTTGGTTGACTTTCATCATTTGTACTTTTTAGCTTTGTAATCAACTTATGACTTTTTTGTTTAGATGCAATGGCACTAAGTCCTCCAATGTCTACATAATCACCATTACTATTTTTACATATTAAACCTTACACTCATAACAATAGTATTATGGACTAAACAGTGAACTCAGTTCTATATGGATTCATGACATCTTTGCACAAAAATAAAATTTTACTAATGTAATTTCCTATGAAGGATGCCAGTCATTTTTGTCCATGGAATTGGCCTTTTGTACCAATGGACTTTTGGTCTAATAGTACTCTTTACCTTTTGAACACTTTACTTCTTTGAGGTCAATGGTTCAAACCACATTCTCCCTCCCCCCTCCCAAAAAAAAGATAAAAAGAAGAATTGGCCTTTTGCTTACTTTTATCTCCAGTGTTTGACCACCGTAAAAAGAAATTGAATCCGAAGGACAAAGAAACAAACCTGTTAGGATATTTGCCAGTATTAATACATAATTTTTTTTCTTTTCTCGTCATTGTGATGCAACATTGCATAATAATACTCTTAATTTTGATATTTGATATTCAAGTTCTATTTATAATATTGCTATTTTACTGGACATCAAATACATGATTCAAAAGTTGAAAGATATATTAACATGTTAATGGGGTGAACTTAGTCATTAATGGGGTGAGTTTAGTCACAAATTGATAGTTACGTAATAGGGTGGGCTTAGTCATTAAATGGGTATACATAGAATGAGTGAGTTTAACTATAAATAAAGTGTATGTAGTATGAGGTGGACATAGTTGGTAATGGGGTGAGTATAGAAGTGGTGAACTTAATGGTTTGATATGAGAAATTAAATGAGTGGGAATAGAGATTTGTGGGATGGGAATAGCCCCACCCATGGGTAAATTAGTGATCAAAGAAGAATAAAAAATTGTATGTACATGACACGAATTGGATAAAATCAGAATCTGATTATGGGTAAAAGTTAAATAAATTTAACATGATACGAACTTAATATGTTACGAAATAACTAATTAATTATGGCCCGATCAATTTTAAAAATTGCATAGCATGATTTGACGTTGAATCAATCAATTTTTTACTATGTTGTATTGGGTTAACCTGTGACGCAACAACCTAAGATCAAAATTACATGTTGAGTTTGTATCATCTCTATCATATCATGTCGATAATTATCACTCTTATGTATTAAACAATTTTTTAGTATATCCCTCACTAATTAATTTCAATAAATTTCTCAAAAACACAAACATTATATTTTAACCCATGTATTTAGGATCCCATAAGAAAGTGGACGAAAAATTAAATATATTTTTGTATATATTTATTGATTTTTATAGCAAATTGGAAGGATTTTAAGCATTTTAAAATCTTGAAAAATCTACTCGCAATAGAAAAAAATGTGTTTTATTAGTGAGGGTATAGTGGTAAATTAATTTTGAATGTGTTTCCTTTCTTTTTCTTTTTCCTTCTACCATACAATGAAAAATTAATTCATCAAACTTTTCATCCATCATACCAAATAAAAAACAGAGAAAGTGGGTTTTCTTCGTTTTAAAGATGAAAAATCTATCTTTTATATCTTATATCTTTTCCCTTTCATTAATTATTGACAATATTGAACCCAAAGTGAAAGATTCACCCCTCTTGCGGCGATGCAGAGACCAAGCAAATAATGGAAGAGGCTGTGAAAATTGGATTTGGCTACGGTATAGAAATTCAAAATTTTGGTATATACTAAAATTTATCATATTTATGGTAATTTTTATCTCATTTGTGGGTACTTTTGTTATTGTTGTGATACTCAAAAAATGGTAAAAATAATTATCATAACAGTGATAAAAACATCCAAAAATATGATAAAAATACCCACAAATGTGATAAATGATCCACCGATAATTTTTTTTTGTAAAAAATAGTAAAAATAGTTATCACAAATATAGTAAAAACACTCATAACAGTGGTAGGTTTTTTACGCTAAGACCTCTTGAAGTTTATTACTTAATCATTTAAACCCTTAATATTTAACATATTACACACATATCTCTAAAGTTTGTACACGCATAATATTTAGACTCCTGTTGTTAATGTAGTCTAATAAATTACACTCAAATCCCCTAAAAATTTTAAGCATGTGATATTTATACCCCTCAAATTTAAAATATTATATTTAAACTAAAAATATTTCAATCAAAAGTAGAATATCAAATATTTTAAAATTTTCAACCAAAATTCATATTCTATTATGTTATTAATTGAAATGAAATCAAAAATAAAAATTAAATTTTTTCTTTAAAAAATATAATTAATATACAATTATACTGTTTATTAGAATAAAACTAAAAAATAAAACAAGAGGTCAAACCGTAATGAACAAATATCTTTGATCTTTAATTACAGTAATTTGATCGTTTAATATATTTCGTTAGTTTTATAATTAATAAGGGGTCTAAGTATAATATTTTAAATTTGAGGGATCTAAATATTACACACCTACAAATATTAGAGAGTTTGAGTGTAATTTATTAACGGATATACTAATGGATATTGACGACAAGGGTTTAAGTGTTATGTACATATAAATTTTAGGTAGTCTGTGTGTAATATTTCAAATACGAAGAGTTTAAGTGATTAGTTGACAATTGTAAAAGAGTTTAGATGTAATTTTACCAAAATATTTATGAGTACAGCTCAATTGATGAAGACAATTGCTTTATTTTTGTTTTCATCCCAGCTTGGGGGTCAATTTTATCGTGTTTGTGTGACTCACATGTCGTGTTATTTGTATCATGTCATTGTTATTCGTGTTCATCTTCGTATCAAGATCTACGAAAAAAAAATCTATTTAATGTGTTATGCATATTAAACATTAATCTAAATTATTTATTATATATATATTTAATAATCATATTAATTTTATAATCATTTGTGTCGGATTGGTATCAATTTATCAGTGCCGACACCCCCACTTTCAGGACATAAGAAAAACCCAGCCATGCAGCCAAGACTGGGTAAACAAAGGCTTTGCTCACATCACAATTATTGAATTATTCCACTAAAACACGAATGTCTGTGGCACATACAAATCTTGACTTTTTTTCCTAACAACCCCTTTTTTCTTTGGTTGCACTGGCTTGAGGCCTTAAGCAGCTTTGAGATACAGGAAACCCATCCTTCCCAAATCTACTCAACTTGAGAACAATGGCTATAGCAGAAGTATTTCTTGGTGCGTTTATAACTGTGTTGTTTGAGCGAATGGCCTCTCGCGAGTTTTTGAACTTTGCTCGCAGCGAGGGAATTCATACCCAGTTGGAGAAATGGAGCGAAGTGTTGATGACAATTCGAGCAGTGCTCAACGATGCAGAGGCTAAGCAAATAACGGAGAAAGCTGTGAACTTGTGGCTGAATCGTCTCAGTGATTTGGCTTATGATTTGGATGACCTACTGGACGAAATTGCCACAGAAGCTTTGGCACATGAAGTGAAATCCAAGCCTGAAATAGCTACCACAAGTAAGGTACGAAAATTCATCCCTACTTGTTGTACTAATTTTCGTAAATCTGTTACGCTCAAAATAAAGATGGGTCCCAAGATTGAGAATATCACTTCTAGATTACAAGATATTGTAAAACTGAAAGATGATCTGGATTTGAGGGTTAATCGAGAAGCAAGGTTAAACAGAGAATCAGAGAGATTACCGACAACTTGCTTGGTTGATGAGCCACATGTTTATGGTCGGGAAAAGGAAAAACAAGAAATACTTGGACTGGTTCTTAGGGATGAATCAGGTAATGATGAAACATGCGTCATTCCAATAGTTGGGATGGGTGGTGTGGGCAAGACCACTCTTGCTCAACTTGTGTACAATGATGAGAAAGTTGAGGATTTCTTTGATTTGAAAGCATGGGTGTGTGTTTCTGAAGAGTTTAATGTACACATGATAACCAAGATTATTCTTGAGGAAGTCACCAAGGAAATATGTGACTCCAAGGCCTTGAACATGTTGCAAGTGAGTCTCAAAGAGAAACTTTCTCGAAGAAAATTTCTTATTGTTTTAGATGATGTTTGGAACGAGAATTACGAAAAATGGGATCTCCTATGTGCTCCTTTTCGAGTTGGGCTACCTGGAAGTAAAATTATTGTTACAACTCGGAATGAAGGTGTTGCATCAACCATGGGTTCTGTTCCTGCTTACCCTCTGAATGTTTTGGCAGAAGAGGATTGTTTGTGTTTATTAGCTCAACATGCATTGGGTACAAGAAATTTTGATGCCTATCCAAATTTGAAAGTAATTGGCGAGGATATAGTGAAAAAGTGTGGGCGTTTGCCTTTGGCAGCAAAGACACTAGGAGGCCTTCTGCGCACTAAAAATAGCCCAAATGAGTGGAAAACTGTGTTGAATAGCAAAATGTGGGAGTTATCCGAGCACAAGAGTGGCATTCTTCCAGCTCTCAGATTAAGCTATCAACATCTCCCTTCTCAATTAAAGCAAATGTTTGCATATTGTGCTATTTTTCCAAAGGACTACGAGTTTGACAAGGATGAGTTAGTTTTGTTATGGATGGCAGAAGGATTTCTGCCACAATCAGAAGGAATGGAGTACATGGAAAAGTTTGGTGACCGTTGCTTCAGTGAGCTGTTTTCAAGGTCATTCGTCCAACGTTCAAGTGGCAAGGAATCAAAATTTGTGATGCATGACCTTTTGAATGATCTAGCTCAATTCGTTGCAGGAGAAGTATGTTTCATGTTAGATGATAATATGGAGACTAAGGAGCAGTGTAAAATTTCGCCAAAAATTCGCCACTCGTCATTCATTCGCCACAAATATGAGGTCTATAAAAGATTCAAGGCATTTCATGAACTTCAGGGTTTGCGGACTTTCTTACCTGTGCCACTTAAATCCAAACAGGCATTCTATTTAAGTAATAATGTTTTACTCAACTTATTGCCGAAATTACGATGCTTAAGAGTCCTGTCTTTGAGTGGGTACAATGTCTATGAGCTACCAGACTCGATTGGTGATTTGAAACATCTTCGGTACCTTGATTTATCTAGAACTTTTATTAAATGGTTACCTGAATCAGTGAGTACTCTGTACAATTTACAGACATTATCATTAAGGAGTTGTCGCGACCTTTGTAAGTTGCCCACAAATATTGGAAATTTGGTAAACCTTCGGCATCTTGACAATAGAAATACTCCAAAATTAGAAGAAATGCCCTCAGGGATCAGTAGATTGACATGTTTGCAAACATTGCCAAAGATTCTTGTTGGCAAAAGTAGTGGATTTGGACTCGGAGATTTGAATAGCCTATTGTTTCTGAGAGGGATGCTTTCTATTGTAGGGTTACAAAATGTTGTGGATGTGCGGGTTGCAGAGGAGGCCAATTTAAGTGGGAAACAGGATCTTGATGAGTTGGAGTTTAAATGGAATAGTGACATTGAAGATTCTCAACATGAAGGATTACAGATCAGTGTACTTGACATGCTACGACCACATAGAGAATTAAAAAGTCTTAAAATTGAGTTCTACAGTGGCATCACATTTCCTAGATGGATTGGGGATCGGGCATTCTCTAAAACAGTGCACATTAGTCTTGAAGGTTGTACAAAATGCGTGTCTTTACCACCACTTGGCCAACTGCCATTGCTAAAAATACTATACATAAGATCCATGCATGCTGTGAAAAGTGTGGGTGCAGAGTTCTATAGCGATGGTAGCAATTTGGAGATTCCATTTCCATCACTCGAGATTCTATGGTTTGACAAGATGCCAGAATGGGAGGAATGGTCTTTTTCTTACGATGTTGATCTTAGAGGACATTTCCCTTGCCTTCGTAAGCTTACTATATGCAATTGTCCTAAGTTGGCAAGTGTTTCAAATTTAAGGCTTCTCCATCTTCACAATTTAGAGATTGAAGAGTGTGACGATGCGATATTGAAAAGTTTCACTGAATTACCCTCATTAACCACATTGCAAATTCAGAATATTTTGGGACTAACTCATCTGCAAAAGGAGTTGATGAATGTCATGGTTTCACTTCAAGTTCTTGAATTTAGAAATTGTGCCTCATTGGTGACTTTGTGGAAGAATGGAATTACACCGGAAAACCTATCCCGTTTGAAACGCCTAGAGGTCTGGGGTTGTCCCCTACTTGTGCACTTGCTAGAAGAAGATCAAAGGCTACCTTGTAATCTTGATCGTTTGGAAGTGGGCTCTTGTCAAAATCTGGAGAGGTTGCCTTATGGCCTGAAAAGCCATACATCTCTCAAGAAGTTGGAAATCTTGAACTGCCCAAAGCTTGTGCCTTTTCCAGAGGCTAGTCTCCCACCCATGCTTAGACGTCTTCATGTTAAAGATGACCGTTCTCTGGAATCTCTCCCTAATGGCATCACTAGTCTTGAAGAGTTGGAGCTCTGGAACTGCTCGTCTCTGAGATCCTTGCCAACAGACATTCTGTTCCCCACCCTTAAGTCAGTTTGCATTACTAATTGCAAGAATTTGGTGTCAGTTAAACAAATGGTGAAACAGAACATCATGTTAGGACATTTTGGGATCAGTAATTGGCCGAATTTGGAGAGGTTACATGTATCCGTGGGGGAGTTTAAATATACAGTGCTTTATCAAATCGAACAGCCATTCTTAGGAAGTGGTTTGCTCACTCCCAATCCAGTAAGTCTTTACATTGTCGGGTGTGAAAATCCCTTTTCCTTTCCTAGCCAGAGTCAAAGCTTCACCCACCTTAAAGAACTGAGTATAACTGATTGTCAAAGACTTGAGTCCTTTCCTGACATCAATTTGCCCCCCAACCTAGAAACGCTATCTATCTGCAACTGCAAAGAACTTAAGCCTCTGTCAGAGTGGGGCTTGCATAGACTCCCTTCTCTTCAGCGTTTTACCATGAGACGTGTATATCCAGAGCTACTTTCCTTTCCAGATTCGTGTTTTCTTCCTGCTACTCTAAAATTCCTTTGTATTGATGGATTCTCGAATCTTGAGTCTCTCTCCAAGGGGCTCCAAAACCTGACCTCTCTTGAGCATTTGGAAATTTGCTACTGCCGCAAGATTGAGTCTCTCTCTAGGGGCCTCCAAAACCTGACCTCTCTTGAGACTCTGGAAATCATGAACTGCCCTGAGTTGGGTTTGTTGCCTAATGAAGGGACACTTGCCACACTTTCAAGCCTGGCCATAGTGGCATGCCCACTTCTTGAACGACGGTATTTCAAGGGTATAGGAGTAGATTGGCCCAAGATCTCTCACATCCCCCGTGTTCGTATTTCTAAGTAGAGGAGTTGTTGCACAAGTTCGGTCTGAGGATGAGGACGACGAAGGAGACCATCCTGATTCCTTCTCTCAGGTTCCATTCACTTGCATTTCTTTCTTTGTAATTATGCAGGGGGCATGTAACTGCCACCTTTATGTAATGTTTTCTGAGTAAGTTGCGAACTTGGTGTTGTATATAATGAATAGTATCAAGCTTGGATTGTTATTTGAGAATTAAATAAGGATTTTGCAGGTTTGCCCGATTGAGAATTGTAATTTTATTGTGCCTTGTTTAGCTATTGGGTTTACTTTGCAAAATTTTGATGATTTTTCGAGTTATTATTTGATCGTTGTAATTGGAAGGGAATGAGAACATGTATTAAAAAAGGGTTAATAGTACTTTTAGTCTTTAAAATATGTATTTTTTTATCAATTTAATTTTTATTGTATTAATTTTATTAATTTGGTCTCTAAAATATTCAATTCGTGTCAATTTGGTCTCTACATAGACGGACCATTAAATTTTTTTTGACGGAAATGATCACGTGTCATTTTTGTTAGTATTAGTGTCAAACACGAAAATTGACACGATTAATACGTTTAAGTAGTATTATAAGAATAAAAGGTCAATTTTTAATTATATTTTATCAAATAGTGACTTAATTCTTGTCAAAAAAAAAAAAAAATTAGTTCGATTAAGTGCTAATGAAATTTTAAACATAAAACTTATTGTTAATTTTTTATTTACGAATTATATGAGTCAATACGAACATAAATATGATACGAAAATAAATAGTTTACACGACATGATTAGTTAAATAGGTTGAATTAGAATTGACTAGTGTTCGATACGAATTTGAAATAACATGATACAAACACGGTCTGGAAGAATACGATTGTCATCCCTATTTAAAATTGATACAAATTGAAGAAAAAATGTACCTTCCTTACCTACGTACTGTCACTGGAGGGGTTCAAACCACCATGAGTTATGAGGGGACAAGCCCAAAACAGGGGATTCTTTACACTAGGAAGGTACGAGCCGACCTTGTTCCTCTTGCTCATATAATTTTATCAGTGTTTGTTGCTCAAAACAGCCTAGTCAACCTGCACGGATTGGTTGTGGTCTAATTAGGAACGAGGTGTAAAACTCCTATACACATGTTTGCGAGGATTATGTTATTACAATTGTAAGTGAAAGTTTAAATGACACGTTATTGGGATAATTCTCTTGTTAAAAAAAAAAAAAACATTAACATACAGTTTTAAGTGCAATATCTAATGAAATAGTAATATGATTCATTTTTAAAAAATTGAGTATAAAAATTCCATTAAAAACACTTAACATTGAGTATTATAAAAATAATTATATATAAAGATATGATAATATGAAAAATATAACAAATAAATTATAAAAAAAAAAAAGAACAACTAATATTTAGTTTTAGATTACATCGCTATTATTTTATCTTAAAAAAATATAAGAATCTTTTAGAGTACAATTCACCCTAATAAACAATTTAATTGTACCAATACGAACTGTACACAAAATCAAGCTCCTCCCGGAAAGTGGAAACTAATTGAACAGAGAAATCTCTCTCTCTCTCTCTCACACACACACAATGGCTCTCCTAGCTCGAAACGCCCAACGCATAGCTCTAGTGGCCTCGTCCCAACGGGCCGCAACAATCCACACAACCCTCCCAACTCTATCTCAACCACCGTCTTTGCCGACCTCCTATGCCCGGGCCCCACCGCCTTCGACTTCGTCTCCGACTGGGCTTCCGAAGGCTGCCGAGTACGTGATCTCCAAGGTCGACGATCTGATGAACTGGGCCCGCCGTGGATCCATCTGGCCCATGACCTTCGGGCTCGCTTGCTGTGCCGTCGAGATGATGCACACCGGTGCGGCCAGGTACGATCTGGACAGGTTTGGGATTATTTTCAGGCCAAGCCCTAGACAGTCCGATTGCATGATTGTTGCCGGCACTCTCACCAACAAGATGGCCCCTGCTCTTCGCAAGTACGTTTCTCCATCCTCTCAATTTTGTCTGTATATTGTATTCTATCGCATTTTTGGATTTGTTTTGGTATTTGCTAATTTTATCTCTGTCTCTTGTTTGTGCTGGTGCGGTTGTGATTGTTTGGATTTTTTCTTTAAGGTAGGGGGTTAGGGGTTATGGGATTTTGAAAAGGATGAGGCTATTTCCAACCAAAAATATCCATTTCCGTCCTATTTAATTTCTTATTATCAAACTAAGTCCACCCCTTCTTCTCGTAGTAATTAAGCCCACCCCATCCTATATACACCTTTTTTAATCAGCAAGAAAAGAAAACAAGGAAGGAAAATAAAGAAAAATGAAGAAATGTCGAAGGCATAAAAAATGAAACAAGCTTTCTAATTTACAAAAGCTATATAACAAAGACTAATTCACAAACGATACATGCTTGCCCAACGAAACAAGTTTTCTATTGAAATGACCTTTAATGCCATATTTAAAACAATCTAAATGCATATATATATATATATACACACACATACATAAACCATAAATAAAAAATTATTAAACTAGACAGTAATACCAAAACATAACAAAAATAATGAAAATCTACACAACACACATGAAATCATAGAATTAAATCGAGAAGTAATATTAACTTGTATTTCATTAGATAAATATATATTGAAAAAGTATTTTTATGAGTATATAAGATGAGATAATAAATGAACTCTAATTGTGAGAAGATATAAGGTAAACTTATTTATTAAAAGGATGTATATAGCACGAGGTAGATTTAGTTATTAATGAGGTCGGTATAAAAGGGGTGGACTTAGTAGTTTGATAATAAGAAATTAAAGAGGGTGAAAATAGATATTTGTGGGGTGGGAATAAGCCCATCTCTTTGTTAACCTATCATTGGGTTTTTGTAGAAATAGAGGAAATAACTTTTTGTTTTCTTTGTTGTTATCTTTTATTTTGTGGACAAATAACAAATGAGCAATGTTACTTGGACTTAATTGATTGACCTAATCATTTATAGCCCAACATTCATTCGCAAATCCTGTAGTAAAATTGAGACTGCACGACCTCGAAAGCTAATTAGTGTGTAGGCAGCGGTCTCCGTCGTACCGTTGACTCTATCTAATTAGGTCCAAATAGTGTTATTGATAACAAATTGGAAACAATTAAGCTTAGTGGAATTGAGAAAATATGCTTGGACATAGAATGAGAAATTTATGTAAATGTGTGCATTGTATGTGCATGTGTAGGTGTGTACATTTCTTTGCACGATGTATTACTGCTGTGCATCGAGAATACAAGTTGACTAAGCGTCAATGTTAGACACATTTCATGAGAGGACTTGATTGATGGAAGAAGGATGTTGTTCACCATTTTGATGGAGATATTGTAATTAACAAGATATAGAAAAACTGATGCAAGGGCATCAGTATTAATGGGCTTCTTAGTATGGTATCTAATTGCCCTTTTTCCGTCCTCTCCAAACACTAAACTAGTGAAATTGTTTACCATTTGAATGTTAACTAAGCTTTTCTATTAAATAAATTACATAACAGGAGTTAATTGAGGGAAAAAGGGAAGTTGTTCACCATCATGAAGAAGGGGATATTGTTTTTAACTTGAAACAGAAACCGTTTTGCAAGGGTATCAACCTTTTTTTTTTTTATGTAAAGAGGAACCACATGGTTATATTGGACCTATGACTGTCGAGTAAACCATGGACATCTTAAATTATCCGTAAATCATAGTTATTGGTTAAGCCTAGAAGACACTATCTAGAGTCGCACCAATACATCCGAGTTGATCGACTTGCCCGAGAGTTAACTCCGTACTACTGGGCTGCCCATGCAGGTTCAGGGGCGTTAGTATTAAAGGACTTCTTAGTATGATATTTAATGGACCTTTTTTCCTGTTCTTTCCAGCCACTATAAACTAATGAAGCACGTGTTTGTGAGTTTGTGCGTGAGAGAACGAGAGAGAGAAAGTGACAGTGTTGAATTTATCATTTCATATTATTGAAAACTATTTTGTGAATTGTAACCAACATAGTGGCTAGCCTGAATTTTGACAAGCTGTCAAAGAGAATAGAGAATAACCAGGAAAAAGTTGGAACCAAGATTCATATATAAATGGATCCACCTATTTCTTTTATGTTGCATATGCATTTACGTGATTGTATTTCTAAATTTGTATGCTTTTCTCAATTATTATGATGGTTTTTTTCCTATATAATATGGGATATTCTCTATCATGTATCTTTTTGGTCATCATTAGTTAGGTTGCAATTTCTTATTTTTTTGAGTATGCATAAAACAACGCGAACCAGAGAGACATAAGCAAAGGCCATTGTTGGTCAAACCAGGTTATATTTGGGTGCTTTTCTTTTCTAAAACCAAATTATATGTTTTTTTTTTAATTTTCATTGGTATTGCACCAGAAATGTGCTATGTTTCCTATTGCGCTTTCAGTACTAATTAACTGATGCCAATCGTAGTCGAAATCGAAATCTATTAGTGTTGGTATATTCATGCTGCTAACTAGTTTAGTTTGTTCATGAAGTGAATTTTTCAAGCTAGCTTTGAATTTTCAAAACTTAATACCAACAGAAAAATATTGTTGTTGGCTTTTTATTATGATTATAATATCCATAAAGCTAACACAATTGGACAATGCAAAGGAGTTTGTCTTTGGGAATGTGCAATTTTTGCCACTATTTGGGTGATTTGGTTTGAGAGAAATGTGAGAATCTATGAGGTGGTTGAAAGGCTATGGAACCTAATCTGCATTTTTGCGACTTTTGGGGCATCAGTTTCGAAGGAGTTTGCAAGCATACCTCTCTTCGGAATTGTTGTGAATTGGAATGCGGCTTGTGGCTGATTCATCATAATATTTTATGTTTTTGTCCTTATGCAGTGCTTCTTGATGACTTTCATTATGGATGGACGATTTGTCCATCATCAATCTGAATTTGTACTACATCCTTTATATTTTCAATAAAATTTTTGTTAAAAAAAATTTCCCTTTTTTCCCACCCAAACATGAGAGGACACTGAGTTTTAGATGCATATTTTTCTGGTTAAAATAAATTTATATTCGCAGGTATTTCTTGGAAAATAGTGTTTACAAGTTCTTACTCCCCGCTTTGCTCTTTTTTTTTTTAAATTTTTTTTTGGGGGGGGGGGGGGGAGGGGGGAGTATTTTTGGAACTGCCGTCTTGATCTTGGTGTTTATTTAGTGTGTTTTGGTCCATAGGTGTCTTTGGATTTCTTTGCAGTTGCATATCCTTTTATTTCTGGGATTTCTCATACTATACATTTCCAAGCTTTCCTTTGGTTGGTTATCTCCCTATATATGTAGGTGTCTGTATGTGTGAATACTATTTTTATCAGAGGATTTTAGTTTTGGGCTTTGTTTGAGGTTCATAAACCATATTGGCCTAACCATGTCCTATGTTGGTGCTAGAAAGGAAGAAGCAGATAGAGAATTATGTGATTTGGCCTCTACGACCTACATTCAATCCCAAAAGACTACATCCATTAACTAGACATATTCTCATACATCGTACCACTGATATCTATCAGGAATTACAGCCATAAAGTAAGAGTTGAGTTGGAAAGTTATTGGATAGGTTGCATAGACCTGGTATTTGAATCCCGTGAGAACCGCAGATATGGAAATTCATTTCTATTTTTGAATAAGGAGGTATGGAAATTCAATTATATAGATAGAAGAAATTATGTTGTTTTTATCGCCGACAAATTTGAGTTGGGTTGCTTAGTTGACTTGTAGATTTAACATTCTCATTCAAGTTGATGTACCAAATTAGAAATTCAAATTGAGCTAAAATGGTGGGTCGGATTTTCAAGATGTGCTGCTTGTTTTGGTTTGTGACAATCTGAAGTTTTCAAGTGCTAAAATGTGGTCACAGAAACATGACCCAGAAATTTGTTCTAATAAGCCAACTAGTGTATTTGAAGGCATAGAAATAACATCACGACCTAAACAAAAAAAAAGAAAAGGAAAAGCCCTTTATGAATTGGAGAAGTTTCCCTTTTATCTTTGTCACACAAATTCCATGTTGTGGGAGTCGGATTGTTCTTCATTATAGTAGGCATAGACGTAGAGAATAGGGTTTATTTGTTATTTATTACTTTTGGGGGCATATTTTGTCATTTGGATTGTATATTTGCTTTAGGATATTTATATTCCTTGTATATAGGGGAATACGGTATTTGTTTTGGGGGACTTGGATTGCTGATTAATTGAGAATCTCCTTTTGTAGATCGGGAAGGAGAAGATAAGGAGGGGAAGAGAAAAGGAGGAGATTAGGGCAAGAATAATAGTCTAAATAAATCAATAGGAACTTGTGCTCGTGCATCTGCCCCACGCTGTCCCGTGTGGGCTCGGTCTGTTGACGCCGATGTTGGGACTGGGGCTATCCCACATCGGATAGCCTTGGGGTTGTGTGTGTGTGTATAAGGCCCTACTCCACTACCACTTTAAGTGGCGGTGTAGTAGTGGTCCTGTGTGTGTGTGTGTTTGTTTCATTCCAAAAAAAAAAAAGCCCCCAAAACAAGTACCTTGTTCCTTAATATATCGGTGGTATGAAAAACCTAAAGTAAATAAATAATCCAAATGGCAAATAAGTGCCCGAAAGTTTAAACAACAAATATCCTTATGTCTATGTCTACTGCAACAAAATATGATCCAGTTCACATCATTCCTTCCCAGATGAGAAAAATTCATGTCCAGAGAGATGCAGTTGTGAAAGTGCTCTGAAGTAATTGGATCAAAAGGGCAGAACTACTCCTTGGTTATCCAAGAAGCATCTTTAACAGTGATGTCTCTTCACCAAACAAAATAACAGCAACACTCTCCGTTTGATGAACTGATAATATGACCCTTGAGAACATTGCTATATGTTCAAGAAAGTGCGGCAGAACTGGAGGAAGAACTGGAACTAGAGATGGTGCCAATGGGGGAGCGACTCTACCTGTAGGAACACCTTTCGGCAACACTTGAGGCTCAAAAGTATCTCAATTAAAAAGTAAGTCCTACACATTGAAAACAAGAATAATATTCATATTTGAAATTGCCCTAATCTCCTTCTTTTCTCGTCTCTTCTCCTTATTCTTCTTCTCTTCTCCTCACCTAATGCCCTACCAATCCCAGCTTACGTCACATGGATGTGCAGTAAGGCATAGGGAGGATAGGATTCGCGAAAGATTTTCAAATTTCTAGGAACCATGTGAAGAGCAATGGTTCAAAACATACATGTTGACCCCACTATTCCATTATTGTTCTCTCTCTCTCTCCAAGTCAGGCATGGATGTAGAGACACACAGCGCGGCTCACAGACACGTGACTTCTCTTTTTGATACTTGTGGCTCAAAAATTGGTGGTGGAGAAATTCAAGGAAACCGCTGGTCACAAATAAATTTGTATGGGTAAAATAAGAATAAGTAAATTGAAAGGAGAAAACAATTGAATGTTTGATTTTGCTGCTATGGGATACATCCACATTACAAAGCCAAGAAGGGGTATACTACATCCACAGCACAAGGCCAGTAAGGGTTATACATTTTTTCATTCACTTGACTGAATCTTCCAAGTTGAGCTATTGATAATTGCATATAGTTGGGGCCTAGCATTAGGAGATGTTTATAGCGTAAATAGCGTAGGAGAAATTTGGCAGATGTTGAAATCCTGAATCCCTTAGTTTCTGACCGACAAATATGAAGTAGGCCATGTCAGAAAGTTGGGTCGATTTTGTGAACTCTCACTTTCTCTATCATTTTGGATGCCAAAAGCAGATTGTGAGAAAGGAATTCAAGCAAGGTTTACTTGCTTATGCATGGTCCTACTCAGCTACACTTAATACTTGTACACAGATTGTTAATGTCAAGCAGAGTTATCAATGGAGGCTATCATGTTAAACATTATTACGGGCTGTCTGTTTAAATGGGCGACATCCCACTATGTCCCAACAGTTACGCGGAATTTGGACTGGCAATGATTAGTGGAGTCTCTTGGCTATGTGGGCTTATAGTTACTACTTTAATACGACCTTTTGTCTCCTCAATCAGAGAATTCATGATCTGATAGCTTATTCGGATGTATAGCTGCTGGAAAGCATTAAAGAAACCTAAAAATGAGTCTCTATTTTTGGGCAACTACCTGAGCTCATGAAATGTTCTCTTACTTATAATATTCTAGATGGGTCTTTCTGTAATTTCATGTTGTTATGTATTTCCGTTGGAAGGTGCTGTTGTCGGTTAGAGTAAAACAGACATGAAAACTATGGTCCGCTTATATTGTGGGATGATACAACTTGAAATTTTCTTACAGGGTCTACGATCAAATGCCCGAGCCCAGGTGGGTCATCTCAATGGGAAGCTGTGCAAATGGTGGAGGATATTACCATTACTCGTATTCTGTTGTTCGTGGCTGTGATAGGATTGTCCCCGTTGACATTTATGTTCCGGGTTGCCCACCCACTGCTGAGGCCCTACTTTATGGACTGCTTCAGCTGCAGAAGAAGATCAACAGGCGCAAGGATTTCCTGATGTGGTGGACCAAATGAGGGTGTTCAATCGACTCCTGGTCAGCTTTGGCTGAATGCTTAGTAAGAATAAACAAAATGTGGTGGCTTCCCCTTGGCCAGGTGCCATTCAGAGGAAAAGATTTCTCTAGTACTATGGCTTGCATGAACCTGTGTATGTTCTTGTATTTTACCTACTTGTGTATGGCTTTTCTTCAAGTTTGGATTTGATACTAAGGATTGCTCATAAATTTTGTGCAATTTGTAGTTGGGCGATTGAAAGTGGGAATTTATTTTGATTATGCTCGTCTTGGATTGTTGTGTAGTTGCATCTGATCTCACTCAATAAATCTCTTCTGCCACATCTTGGATGTCTGGTAGCGTTTTTTCGTCTCTTTTTTTGTTGATCTGATGAGGTTAAGCATTGTGGCGCGAGAAGGAAATGTTAAACTGGTTTAGCTATTCACAAAATGTGTACGACATGGTTGCCATGTATCTTCAACAGATTACAACTCTCTAATCCCCGGAAAAGCAGGTAGTAGCTGCCTTATGGATGCAACATTTCTCAAACGGTAACAGACTACAGAGGCTGTTCTTCTTAGGTAAGTAACTCAATTGATGACAACGCAATATGCTGGCTTCATGTTATTGTCTGACACAGCAAAACCCCTATATGGACAGCGTTAAAGTCTGGGTGTACTTTCCAAAAACGTTTTTGGTTTTGATTTTTATAGGTTTGGGACACTAAAGTTCGGACTTAAATTCTCCCCAATACATTTTCTCTCAATTTTGCTCAAAAATGAAATCTACATCTACGTATGGTGAAAATTGTGCCATGGAAATTTTTTTTCCTTTTTGCCTTTTGGGCCATTTTATAATCCGGAAATTTGGTAAGAATATTTGCTATATATACAGTAAACTAGGTGTAACCGTGTCTGAAGACATAGTGCAATATTAATGGTTTGGAGAGGCATGTTAATGGTCATTAGATGAGTTTATTTGAGACCGTCGAATGAACTTATTGAAATATGTTCTATTTTATATTATATTGGGTGCAAAAGTTATATCACGTTAACATTGTTACATGGTGTATAACTCAACAATTAGATCAAATGGACCCCATTCTTTCAAATAACCACTTAGGGTTCGTTTGGTTGCAGTATTAAAAATTGATGAATTAGATAAAGTAATTCAATCTAATACAATACAAAAGGACAAAAGACAAGATTAAATGGGATATTAGAATAATACGTAATTTTATCTAGTGTTTGACAATATACAACATAAAACGTTAGATAATAGTTATTTAATCCAATCGGTTGTTTGATTATAAAAATACTCTCAATCTGTGTTTGTTACATTGATGACAGCTTGATTTTTATCAGTTGGGGGTTATAATAGTAAATGTGTAGAATAATACGTTTGAGTTGGATTATAATACCACCTCTCTTGATGGTATTAAAATACCTCTATAATACAGGTCTATCGTACAAAAAATATACGTTTTTGAAATTAATATGATATCAACTTTGTTTACCAAATAAAGTATTAAGCCCGATTAAATAAAGAATAATACAATTCAATATTTAATCCGCTCATAATACGTCTACCAAACGAGCCCTAAATGTAAGATAGTAATCATCATATATTCAAAAAATAGGGGTTACTTGCTCAGTTATTTATTTATTATTGGACAATAATATTACGTGACAACTTTGTCGTAGTGTAACCCAATATTTACTCCTAGGTTAACATTGTTAAAAAAAAATTTGGACAAATTACACTTTTATTCCTCAATTATGATCTTTTTCCACTCAACAATTATATTTTGCAACTATGTGATTAATTTTACATGAGCAATAATATTGGGACTTAATTTACTAACTTAATTTATTGACCTAATTCACTATAACTTTTGGATTGATTGTAGGTTCCATCAAACATTGGGACTTGATGTTAATCCAATGGTTTCAATGAAGCCACATCATTAGGTTAACAAATTATGTCAGATTTTTAAATCCAAATAGTATTACTTATTTTATATAGTGTTAACTATTAATATTTGTTATAAATTTGATAAAAATTTATTTATTTTATCCCTTAATTATATGAATTTTTTTTATCTTATCGTGACACGATGTTTGTGTTTGGGATAATGCGAAATAATTCAAGTAATTGAAGGAGCAATATAAAAAAATTAGTTATTTTTCGTGCTTGAAGACACAGAGTAATAAAAAAAAAATAGTCAGCATATTTGTATTTACACCTAAAATTAAATCACAAACATAGATGAAAGATAAAGAAATTGAAGCATAGATTGTAGTGAGGGTAAGTGGTGGTGGGCGACAGTGGTGATGGTGGGAGACAGTGATGGTTGTGGTGGGTAAGACGACAATCGTGGGTGGCAATGGTGATGGTGATGGTGAGTTTTGAGTGACGATGATGGTAGTGACAGCCGTGAGTAGAAACGATGACAGTGGTGGTGGGAGTGGGTGGTGGTGGACGATGGTGATGGTGGTTAGCAACAGTGGTGGTGGGATGACGACGATGGTGGTGGGCAGTGATGATGGTGGTGGCGGGCGACGATGGGTGCTTCTAGGCGACAATGTGATGAGTGGTGGCGAATGACGACGGTGGTAAGTGTGGTGGGGGGTAGGTGACAGTGGGTGGCTGTAGTGGTGGGCGATGACAGATAATAGTGGTTGGTGGTGGTAGGTGTGGTGGGGTAGGTGACAGTGGTTGGTGGCAATGGTGGCCGACGATGGATGGTGGTGGGTGCTGACTGTGGGCGACGGTGGTAGTGGGATGATGGTGGTAATGATAATAAATATAAAAATAAGATGACGATGGTGGTGAGTGGTGGCCATGTACGACGATGGTAGTAATTGGTGGTGGGTGGCGATGGTTGTGGTGGTGGCCGGTGGTGGGTTTGACGATAGTGGTGGTAGTTGTGATGGTCATGGGAGTAGTGAGGGTGGTAGGGGTGATGGTGGGATAGTAACGGTGGTGGTAAGGTGCTACAGCGGTGGTGATGATAGTAGGGTGCGGCAGCAGAGGTGGTGGGGCGGTGGTGGTAGTGGTAGTGATGATGGTGGGAGTGGTGATGGTAGTGGTGGACAGTGGTGGGACAATGGAAGTGGTGATGGTGGTGATGGTAGTGGTGGGACAATGGAAGTGGTGATGGTGGTGGTAAAGTGGCGGCAGCGACGGTGGTGGTGGGTATGGTAGGGTGGTGATAGTGATTGTGGCGACGACGATAATGATGGTGATGGGGGTGGGGGTGGTGGTGGTAGCAATTGTGGTGGTAGTGGTGATGGTGGTAGAGTCGTAGAAGTAGTGGTGAGACGGTTTCAAACATTAAATTTTTTTTTAAAGTACTTATGAGAAATAATTCATAGAAGTACTTTTAAAAAGTCAATCCAAATACATCATTAAGAGCTTATTTTTCCTATTAAATTTGGGGTATTAATATTAACCGTTAGATTAAATTTAAAGTAAAATTGAAAGATATATCAACCGCGAATAACAAAAGTCATTTTGTTTATCTTTTGAGATTTAAATTGTATTGTATTTTATTATATAAATTTAATTGTTAAAGAGGCAACGTAAAATCAAATCCATAGTTAAGGAGACCGAAGTGTAATTTGCCCAATCTTTTCGTCGGCACGACGGTCTACGCTAGCCCATATATAAACACCCAACGCAATCCTTAACCCAATTCTACGCTTCGCTATATCTAGGGTTCTCACTACTCCCGCATCCTCCTCACAGAGAACAATGGCCGACGAGGTACAGTACGGTTCCGGTGCGGACTCAGCGACCAACAAGCGCAAGTACGAAGACCAAACAACGCCGTCTCCGGCCTCATCCGGTGGACGGAGGCCTACTGGATTCTCAGCTCCGATCTCATCTCAGTCCCCACCAGATGCGCCTCCGTCGTACAATACGGTGCCTCCGCCCGTCGATGAGATCCAGCTGGCAAAGCAGAAGGCGCAAGAGATCGCTGCACGACTCTTCAGTAACGCTGAAGTTAAGCGCCCTAGGGTTGAGAATGGAGGAAGCGGCTTCGATTCCATGGAGAACAAGGGTTTTAGCTCTGGTCCTACTGGTTCGTCCCTTTCTCTCTCTCTTTCAAGTTTCTCTCAGCACTCTCTTTTAGTCTCTCTGTGGGGCATTTGGTTAGGAAAAAAAATGATGGAAATTGAAAATGATAGAAAGTGAAGGGAATGAATATGTTGTATATATACTAATGTTTACTAATAATGATAAATTATATTACTAATTACTTATTGTTGGTTAAAAGTGACTCTTGAAGACAAGAGTTACAACCTTTTAAATCAATGTATCTATTGGCATTTAAATGAAGAGTTACAACTCTTCTAAAGAGGAGTATGGAACACTGTAAATGTAGGTTTCTATCCTTGGCCATAAAAATGAAGTCAGTTGTTAATTTCTAAATCTATTATCATTTTGCTGAGATTTTTTTAGAGTTTTATTTGGGTTGAGTTTTGGTCCAAGAAATGCAGTCTTAGTTAAATGTTAGGCATTGTATCGTGGGGATAGAATTTCCATGAGTCTATCTATCTCGAGATAGCGATTCTCGACTTTTTTCTAACTTTCTTATTTCCGTTGTTTTGATTTCTTGTACCACCGGTATATATACAACAATTTCGAGGTAGTAACGTTTCCATCATTGAATTTTCCGGTGGTGAGGAAGAACCAAGAAAAAGTTCGGTTGCTTTTCGGTTTGTCATAAAATCGCTTTGATGAATTAGAAGACAAACAGTGAATGATCAAATAGTTTTGAGACTCAGTTGGAATCTTGTCATTTCACTGGGTTCTTGCATTTTGTTAAAATAAGGGATGTGATTAAGAGCACTTCGGTGAAAGTGATGCTAGAATTGATGCATTGTACAATGCAACTGAATCTTAAAGTTAATTATTGGGGTTCTTTGGACTTTAAATTTTTAGTCAAATACGAAAACATTTCGAGATCATTTGGTAGTAGGTGACTTTATCGACGGGAAGGATCCGACACCTAAAAATCAATTTTTGTTTCAATTCAAATCAGAATTTTGTCTTCTATATTGCATTTTTCAGTGGGAAAATCACATATGAAATATCCTGGTGAAATCAGAAGGAACATAACAAAAGATCACGGAGTGGAAAAACCAGTGACCGTTGGAAGAAGGAAAAGTGGTGTCGCTTCCTTAACCGACAGGCACAAACAAGAAAGACGTCAAGCCATCGTTTGATCAAAGCGGCAGAAATAACAAAGACGCCTAGAGTCGGTTCATTTACGTAGAAAAATAACTCTTGGAGCTGAAGCTATGTGCCTTGATCAAGTGACCAATGTTCAGAATTGGCATACTCACCGTTCAAGGGACTTTTGAAATTCAAAGTGAAGACAACAATAACATGTGGCATCGTTTCTTTTGGGGTGTTTACTTAATATGGGACCCATGCTTCCTTTGCAATGTTCACTGGTGCTTTCAAGAGGAAGAAGTATATTTGGTGTTTTTGGCTCATTTGGAAGTATCTTGGATATACTGACCAACATGAAAATTTTAAGAGGATTCTCGTGGTAAAATTTTATTGATATGTATATGTGCTGGTTTGAAATTCACACTTTCCTAGTTGAGACAATCTTTATATTTTTTAAAACGAAGAAAAATTGAAAGGAAGTGATACACATTCTTTTATTCAAATAAAGGTTTGATAGGAAGATGATCTTATAGATTTCGTCGAGCCAATTGATGGAACGAAAGTTTCATAAATGTTTCAAAAGAAATTTGGATTTGAACGAGATGCATACATTTTACAGTTTGCATTAAAGTATCAAGCATGTACCAAAATAATGAAATGAAATCACAGATTTTCTTGTTGATTAGTTGCTACTTAATTTAAAACATGCATCAAAGAAATGGAACAAAGTTCTAATCATGTGATTGTGTCTTATTCCTTTAAGCATCATAATGTTATTAAATGCATATAATAAATGGTATATGATATGATGCTTTTAATGCTTGGATGGCTCTCCTGTATTTGAGAATAACCTGATATGATTAAAAAGGGAATGAAACTAAGGCATGTTCAATAAAGTTGATGTGTAAGATGTAGAATACAGTGGCGGCTATGCTTTTTCCAAATACACTATGATATTTTTCACATTCAAGAATCTTGAGTATGATACACATTTGACTCTAGCATTAATTTGGTTAGAGTAAATGTAAAATTTAAACTTTTGCTTGTGTTATGTGAATATTTTGTAGATCACAAATAATCCAAGTTCTGAATGTGTGAAAGAATTGAGTAGTATTTTGATATTATCTATAATGTTTTTTGAACTTTGGATTACATAATTATTGCATAGGCTATATTCTTGAATGCAATAGTTATACTAATTTGGCTTGTGATAGAACAAATTTTAAATCAATAGTGATTTGTTGTTCGCTTAAAAAATGGTGCTTGGACTTCTAAGAAGTATTCTTGAGTTGTATTTCATCCATGAAATTTGATTATACTATTGTATCAATATCTAATAAAGGTATTTTATGGATGAAGAATTTTATAAAATGCATTCATTTATTGATATACTTTGAGGATCAATGACTTTGCATTGTGACAGCCAAGCGACATTAAATTATATCAAAATGCTTGTGAGGAAAAAGGTGAAGTTATACTTGAATATTACCTATTGATTATATGAGTGGATCCATATTAAACAAAACCACTAAGTGGTCAAATGATCAGAAAAACCGTGATAGGTAGTATCGATTCAATATAGATAGTCTTGACTGTAGACCACTCTAACAAGTTGATGCTGACATGTTTTGAAAATCTCTTAATTAGAGTTTAAAGGAAATTTAGTCAATTATTATCCGATAAATGTTAACGCGACGTTGCATTTCCGGTGCATTGCTTATTTTAGGAATAGTGGGGGTAAGCTTATTCCAAACTAAAGTCTCATATCTGGTTAATGCACTGCTTACTCCACAACAAGAAAGTTGGAGTTTGTCCTTAACAGAACTCATAGCTTATAGTGGGAAGATAGAGCGGTTGTGGAACGCCTTTGATGAGTCTGCCTTTGTGAGTGTGGAGGTGACGGTCGTTCGTTTCCTACGGGTTTTTGGTAAAACTTTAAAGTACTTAGTAAGCGGGATCAGCGCATGACATATTAATGCGTTGGCTTGAGAAGATCGTGAACTATGTGTATAGTGCGAATATGTTTCTTAAACTTTGAATGCATCAAGATCAAGACTTGGTTCTTTTGTTCATTTAAAGTTCATAGTTTCTTGTTCAAGCCTACGTTCAAGGGATCATCCATCTCAGGGCATGCATTATATTGTACCCGAAACTTTTCTTATTACATCATTTTTAGTAAATAAGTGGGGGATTGTTGTATATATATGGATATATACTAATAATGATAAATTATATAACTAATTATTTATTGGTGGTTAAAATGACTCTTAAAAACAAGAGTTACAACCTTCCAAATAAAGGTATCTATTAGCATTTAAATGAAGAGTTACAACTCTTCTAAAGAGGAGTATAAAACACTATAAATATAGGGTTCTTATCCTTGGCCATAAAAATGACGTCAGTTGTTAATTTCAAATTCTATTATCATATTTTGTTGGGATTGTTTTTAGAATTTCATTCGGGTTGAGTTATGGTTCTAAGACTACTAAGAAATGTGATCTTAGACAGTTTTAAATGTTAGATATTGTATTCTGAGGATAGAATTTCCATGAGTTCATCTATATCATAGTGGGGAAATTATTATCTCGAAGATAGCGACTGTTGTGTCTTGCCTAACGATTTTTTTCTATCTTTTTTATTTCGATTTTGTCTTCTATTTTGATTTCTTGTACCATCGGTTTATTTACAACAGTATAGATGTGCGTATGCTTTTGGTTGTTTAATTCAAATGATAGTGTTGGGTATCAGCTTGCCATTCCAATTGTTAGATCTCTCTCTAGATTATTTTTGTTCTCTTTGATGGCTTGGATTGATTGTGCACTCTCCGTATAAATAGCTCTTCTCATACACAGGCGTGTGTATTTGTATTTTTGAGTACGAATGTATGTATTGGTGATGTGTGATTTATGCTTTGTGTATTTGTGAATGTGTATACGTGTTGACGTTGGATACGTATATGGATATTCATCGTGATACAGGGGCACACACACGTGTGTGTAGTATGTGCAAATTTTACTCTCTTTGTTTTAATGTTTCAACCATGATGTTTCTTCTCTATATACTCTGTCAACCATATTTTCTCTAAGCATATCTGCAGTGAGGCTTTTTCTTAATATACAGATGTTCAATGCGTTAATACTTATTAATAGTATGTCTTGTGCCGTCTTTGTTGTACCTAGTGGCATTTGGTGTACTTTGTTATGCAAGTTTTTGCATGATCATAACAGTGGGGTTTTGGTTATTGTTTACCTATTCTCTTCTTAAATTGTTTTGAGATTGGTTTTATTTGACCTACTGATAAATGCTACGTGGGTGTGTGTTTATTGAACATAGACGTAATCCTAATTTCAGTTATTGGGATTTGCTTGAATGCAGATCTTGGGCAGAAGCCTACGTATTCGACGCCTTTGATGACAGGTTCATATGGTTTTGGGGGTAGGAGCAAAAAAATAGAGATACCTAATGAGAGAGTTGGAGTGGTTATTGGTAGAAGTGGAGAGACTATTAAGTATCTACAGCTTCAATCTGGAGCAAAGATTCAGGTCACCAGAGATATGGATGCGGACAAAAATGCCTCTACTAGAGGAGTTGAGCTCATGGGTGATCCAGACCAAATAGCCAAGGCTGAGCAGTTAATAAAAGATGTTCTCGCTGAGGTAACACATTTTCTGTGCATCATTAACCAATTATGCTATTTTTTTCTCTGTATTTGCTGTAAGCTTGCTTTTGTCAAGTTAGATTTTGCACATTAGCATTTCATTTTTGATGTTGATGTCTAAAATTTACCAACAGTTAACGTACTGATGAAAGCATTTCACATATGCTGTTAATCCAGCTGTGTACTACACGATGGATAAACTTCTGACTGTTCTTTTTTCTCATTTATGTCATGTTTGAAACAGGCTGAATCAGGTGGTTCTGGCGTAGTTTCTCGAAGGCTAACTGGACAGCTAGGTGGAGCGGAACAATTTGTCATGCAAGTCCCAAACAATAAGGTTCAGTTCTGTTGAAGTTGATTGGGTATCTGATGTGGGCTGTTTTGAGTGTATGATGTAATGAGGTATTCATTTTCAGGTTGGTCTCATTATTGGTAAAGGAGGTGAGACCATAAAAAATATGCAAGCATCATCAGGAGCTCGTATTCAGGTGCATTATAACTTTTATTCACTCCTGATTCTCTTACAGTTGATTCAGATTCTTTTAGTAATGATTTGATGTTATAGAATTTTTGGCTTCAATTTTGTATTGTTGTAGTTTTATGGTGCTATGTGGGTTTTAAATTGGTTTTTCTGAAGTTCTGCCACCGGATTTGCCTATGCCATTTTGTTCAGGTGATTCCTTTGCACTTGCCCCCTGGTGATACTTCAACTGAGAGAACATTACAGATTGATGGCTCCAGTGAACAGATTGAGGCTGCAAAAAAGTTGGTCTTTGAAGTAATCAGCGAGGTATGTCTAGTTATATAATGTTGCAAGGTCTTTTACTTGTGGAAGAAAATAGGCAGATTGGATATATATTTTAATATGACTTGTATTATCCATCTTTGCATGTATACATGTGTACGGGTAAAGCAAGCTTGGACTTGGTTTCAAAAAGCATGTATTAGATTCCACTTGCAGTAAATTTTTTAGTATATTTTGTATATGTTGTGAACACTGTAGTTTAATGTTTAGACTTCAACATTTATAAGTGATGTTAATTCCTGTGTCGTTAGATTTTTGTTTATCTGTGCAACTTTTTAAGGAAAAAGGTTGTCCACAAGCCTCTTGTTTCTAGGAACATCATCAGTTATTGGTTCCAGGGTAAGGGTTTCTTGTTTATTTTGTCAATTTCATAATCTGTTTTAGGTATTTCAATTATTCCCTCCAGATTTGCTTCCTTATAAATATTTTGAGTCTAGTTTTGGTTATATGTACCTTGAAGGCATACTTTGACTGAGATCTCTTGTATTGTTGTTTTCCTGTGATTCATAGAACACTGCATTGCACTCTTTTTATGTTTTCTTTTAATAAATAAAATTGAAGCATAATTGCATCTTTGTCTAGTTGTGTGGCACCCATGTCTTAATATTGCGCCTTAATAATTGCTGAGGCCCTTTTAATGATATTAGATGCCTTACCTTCATCTGTAATGTAAACATTTATGTGACTCAACTCCTAACCCCCTTCTTTTTCTGCATGGTCTATTTATGTTTATGGTTCCTTTTCTATATTTTCGTTTAGGTTGGTGGATGTGTCCTCTAAAACCTTTTTAATTTTTCCTATCAAAAAATAAAATAAAATCTTTTTAGTTTTCTTTCTATATAGATCAGTATGTTTGAAGTAGAATCTATGTCTGCGTTGGTTGATTGGGATTTATAAAATAAATTCTTTCAGTCAGTTGTGACTGGTTTAGTAATGTTGATAGTGCTTCCCAGCTCCTTGCTTCTGGAATTAATAATTTAATAATGTCCACTGTCAGAATCATCTTTTATGCTTCCAAAGTTACTGTGTTTAATTTCAAGAGACTATTGCTTGTGGACCTCTATTTCATAAAGCGATTTCTTTTTCCCCCAACGAGCTGATTATATTTATGCTTTTCTCACCTGGATTTCTTCCCTACACACTGCTTGTGAATCTAGTGGATTGCAGATATCTTCAACCATTTCTGTGTTTACATTTTCGGCCTGGTTAAATGGGAATTATATGTTTCAAAATTATTATAATTATTGGATGGTTGAGGCAGGCCTCTGTTGTTCATGATTCTTTGAGAGGGAGAATTCTTTTATGTCACTGATACTGTGCTGCTTTCTAGCTGCAAAGTAGGAACTGGAATGTTTCTGCCTGTATGCAAATAGATGAACTTGTTCTTTGTCTGTGGACTGTCTCACTGCAGGAGTTGACTTGTCACATGTATAGATTAATTTTATCTGCAGTTGGTTTCCTCTTAATATATCAACTGGGATTGATGATCGATAGAAAGGTTGAGGATTTGGTCAGAAGCGAAATTTAGTTTCAATAACTGGTGATATTTATTGATCTCTGTTATATGGCTTAAGCCCTATATTGATTGATTGGACATTTGGAACTTTGGTTTTATGAGGCAGGTTACATGAGCTTTGCCACTGAGGTAATTAAGGCAGTATAAGAGTTTCCGTAACATTTGGGATATATCTGAATAATTACTAGTCATTCTTAGTTGAATGCTCAGTGAATATATTTGGATTGTAGCATGCTCTAGTGTGGAATGTGCTTGCTAATTGTGTACCTGATTACTGATGTTGCCATTGGGAACTATATTGTAGGGGTTAGTGGGTATTGGACTATTGGTGACACCAACATGGAACCCCTTAGTGTTGGTGTTCCATCAGCATTGTTCTGGTATGGTTCTGAACCTCATTTTCTGATTATTGAAATGATATTATGGAGAAAAAGTTGAGGATCTACTGCTGATGGGGATAAAAGATTTAAACCTGCTTCTATATTGGATATGGAGTGTTTCACAATGATGTAGATATGCATATATCTGCTAGGCATTTGTTAATATAGAATGCTTTTAGAACAGTAATTCACGATTTTTATCTCCTTATTTTTTGACATTTGGTTTGCTCTGTGTGTGTTTAGAGGAGGAATTTTCTGATTTTATTCTGTCCGCAGAATACGTCATAGTGCTTCCTTCGTACTGTGACAGCTATATTATAGTCTCTCTCTCTCTCGCTCGCTCGCTTAAGTTCCATATTCATCGTTTCACTTAGTCTGTGAACTGCTTTAAACTTTTAAGTTTTTGGCGGCTTTCAAGATTATTTCGAGTATTTATTTTTGTTGCAAATTAATTTATAGCTTTTGTTATCAGACTTGGTTAATATGTTGGTCTTGTATTATTTTCAACCCATCAGTTGGATATCATCTCGTATCTATTCCTACTCTTTTGTTTCAATATGTTGACTTGGGTGTTCCTGCAATATTCCTCTCTGTTAAACAGGTAGTGGGGGTTTCTTCGTGTGAGTACTGGATTTTTGACCTCTTAGCTTATGTGGATCATAAACAAATTTTATGTCATTCTGTGTCTGTACATCTGAAACCTTTCTTGTATAGTCTCTTTGTTGATTTCTTCCCTCGCTTGTTATTGTCCTTGAAGGACTCCTGCAAGTACCTTAATAGATTAGGGGGCTTTTGGAAGTTGGGCGTTGATCTGGCTTTAATTTTTAAAAATCTTTACCTTTGAATGTATATTGTATCTGCCTATTTTTGTATGCACGAGATCTCACGATAAAGTTTTTTTTTCGTTTGACTTATTATTTGAACTCTTTAGCTTTCACATTATGTAAAGATGGCGAGAGAATTTATCTTCTACTCATCTTGGATGGATCTGAATTAGTTATATTTTAGGGTCGTATTGTTAACTCCACTGGATGCACATTCTATATATAGATGCTTCTGTTGATTATACACTGCATCGATTAGATGGATGTTCTCTATTTATTGGGTGGACAGTTGACCATGGGACCTGTTGCCTTCATGGCAATGAAGTTTGTAATTTCCTACTTCAGTGGAAAAACTGCTATGGTTTTTGCAACTTCTTTTTGCACCCATTCACTTCAAATAGGTAGAGGATGGACTTCTGCTGGAGTAAATCAATAGTACCACCCAACCAGTACGGTATGTAGGTGCCTAAACTTGTCTCGATACAATTGTGCTTGTGCAATGTATAACCTTGTTTTGTGATAATTGCATATGACATACTTGTGATATCGTGTTAATTTCTGGACATGTTCTTCTAGTTATGTGTACCCAAGCATACTCTGCTTATCTTTTGTAGATATTTCGACTGTTTATTGGATCATGTGTTCTTCGTTCATTTGAGATAACAACTTGGTGCAGAATCGTCTTAGGAACCCAGCTGGAGGATATCCTCAGCAAGGTTACCAAGCTCGGCCTCCAACAAGCTGGGCCCCTCCTGGTGCACCAATGCAACAACCTGCATATGGCTATGTTCAGCCTGGAGCATACCCTGGCTCAACTCCCCAGTATAACATGAGTCAACCACCTTATGGTGGTTATCCTCCTCAACCGACTTCTGGTGGATATGCCACTGGTTGGGACCAGGCAACTGCTACACCAAACCAGCAAACTACTGCTCAGGGAGGTGGGTATGATTACTATAGTCAGCAGCCACTTGTGCAACAGCAGCAAACCCCTGGTGGTCCCGTAGCCCCCACAGATAATACCGCCTATGGTTACAATCAGCCACCAGTTTCTGGTTATAGTCAAGGACAAGGTTATGCTCAGGATGGCTATGGTGGATATCATGCACCTCCCCCTCAATCTGGGTATGGTCAGGCACCAAATCCTAATCCAGGGTATGATCAGCAGCAAGGTTATAATTCTACAACTGGTGGATATGGTAATGTTTCCAACCCACCGCCTGATGGACACGCTGCTTCATACGGAACTCAGGGGGAAGCCAACCAAACACCTCCACCAGTCCATTCCACTGCAGTGGGCCAGCAAGGATACACTTCTGGTCAGCAGCCTAGTCCTAACCCAAGTTACCCGCCTCAGGGTTCGACCCAACCGGGCTATGGAATGCCCCCAACTTCCCAAGGTGGTTATGGGACTCAACCTCCTTCAGGATATGGGCCCGGTTATGCACCACCTCAAGGTCAGAAGCCACTGGCTGGTCAGCCAGCTTATGGGCAACCCCAACAGTCACCTACTGCCCAAGGAGGCTATGTCCAGCCTGCTTCTGTACAGCCAGGGTATCCCCATTCTCAGCCACCAACTGCTCAATCTGGTTATGCTCAGCCGGATTCTGGTGCCCAACGAGCTCCACCATCCGGCTATGGTACTCCAACTGCTCAGCCAGGGGCATATCCCTCACCATATGGTGCACCACCTGCTACTCAGCCAAGTTATGGGCAACAGCAACAACCAGCATACAACAGCCCTTATGGTACTGGCTATGCCCAACCTGCTGTGTATACAACTGATGGCAATGCAAGCGGGAGTGCTCGTGGAACCTATGATGCTACTCCAGCTGTACAACCTGTTCAGCCTAGTGGGGTTGCTAAAACCTCACCGTAGACTGGATGTGTGGTTATTGGGGAATAGTTTGGAAAATTTGATATTTTGGTGCCTATTAATGTCTCTGTATGACTGAACTAGGGTTAACTTTTCTTTTCTTAGTGTATCGGTCTTAAACGCTGTTTGATGTTATGGCTTTTTGGTTATGAATGGTTATCGTTTCAGGTCTGAACTTTCCTTTTGGGCTTTGTTCCAAACATTATCCTTTCAGTGAAGTACTAAATGATGTTGTGGATAATTGCCATTTTCTTTCGATATTTTGTTGATTGGGAACCAATTCTAGTGGTTTGTTACTTAAATAATAGTAGTGATACCAATAATAGAGTTAGCATAGCCGATTACTTTTTAAACATAAGACTTATGTTTGATAGCAGCTATTTTTAAAGGTAATATATGTGCTTGTTCTTGAGGTGATATAGGTATTTATATATACATACATACGAGTACAACGCATTGCAGACCTTTATAAGGATGTCATCAACCACTTGGGGGCAATTAAAATCGATGTATTTGCTCCCTAGTAGAGGTGATCTTGAGTTTGCCAAGAAATTTTGAATAGACTACTCTATTATCTAACAAGCTCCGGATCGAAGAGAAGAAGTAACTGATTGGACTATGCAAAAGTCTTTGTTGCTCAACTAAAAAAAATCTTAAAACAAGTATGGATGGACCGATCATGGCACTGCACCTTTCTAAGATTGTCAAAGAACTTTTGAGGACCTAAAGATTGTAGTGATTGATGATCCTTGAGTTGTTGGATTACAGATTTTCGTAGATTGTAATGATTGATGATCCTTGAGCTGCTAGATTACAGATTTTCGTTTAACTTATCCTTAGTTCTCAGTGTAAAGTCTTTGATTCTCTAGCTAGCTTTCGATTGATTGAGTTAATTAAAAAAAAAAAAACTTTAATGGTTCCTAAAATTCATAGGGTCAATAAACTGGTCACGACTCTTTTGAAGGTGTAATGTATTACTTTCCGTCCACTTTCATATTTTTATGTAGTCTTTAAATACGTTGAATCCTTTCATAATTGAGTTTATCACAAAGGGGCGAACCTCAATCCAAAAAACAATGTAATTCAATGTTGGGTGATACTTTTACAAATAATTTTGTCAATAAACAAAACACGTTTGATTATTATGTTATCAAAGTGATTTATATGCAAATAATATCTTTATATTTGGAAATGCTTAAAAAAATAAAAAATTAAATCAAACAATACTTAATATTTTTAAGAAAAATACTTTAAAAAATATAATAAGTGATGGTTGTTTTGTTTTGGAAATATATCTATGTGAGAGATATAAACAGAAGGAAGGGAATATCGCTCCCCCCCTCATTTTTCGAATTCCTTCATCCTCCTAGTGGGCTTCGATCCAGCCCATCCGAACCACACGTTGGGCCTAGAAGCCCATGAACATACCATCCATCCTCTATTACCGCTTCTTTGATAGCGTGGCAAAATCATAGCGCTTAACTGTACGACACTTGAGAGAAATTCACCGTAGGAGTAAAACCTAAACCCCCAGGCCCCAACTGATTTATAGAGCGCAGAAACCCCTCTCTCTCTCTCTCTCTCTCTCATCAGGAACGAAGATATTACAACAACAGGAAACATTAGGTATTCCTATCCGTCCTTTTGATCTGCGATGTAATTCTTGATTTATATATATATGGGTGTGCGTGTGTGTATTTATGTACGCATATGTATATGTGTGCTGGAACTTATGTGTTGGTTGGTTAGGATGTATGGGTATTTGGCCGATGAATTAGGGTTATTATGTTTCATGTGGTTGAGGTCTTTGATTTTTCGGATTGAATTAACGGATTACCACACTCATGATTTAAACTAGTATTTGTTAGCGTTTTTTCATTTGATATGAATTTCTCTGTGATATACAAACTGTATATTTTAGGGTTTCGAGTATTATGTGTAATTTATGCAACTTTGATCCTTAGAGTTGCCATCATCGGACCTGGGATCCTTATTTTGTGTTGGTATATCATTAACATGGTAATATTGTTGCATTTTCATTGCAATTTGAATATGTTTGGCAGTTTTAAATCTGCATTGAGATTAGGATCAGAGGAAAACCAAATTCAAATTCTGAAATAGTTTTCTTCCAATTTCAATGAAGAAAAAATCATTCTCTTGCAATTTATGTTAAACTACTTGGTTAAAACTCATAATGGAGCGACCCCTATGATGTTCTTATGGTTCTATTTTGAATTTTCTAAATTTACGATCAATGGTTAAAGGGTTAGCCGGCCCCAAATAGTTGGGATGAAGGATATGCTGAGTTGAGTTGGGATTGAAGGGTTTAGCTAAGGAAGTATATTGTGCTTTCCAAATGTTTTGTTGTACTGTGATTCTGAATTGTTGTATTTAATGCGCCCGCATATATTGATGTATGGGATTGTCCTTTCAAATAACCTTATATATCTATTTATTTAGAGAGGAAAAAAAGAAGGGAAAGAAAGGTTTGCTAATGGTGTGTATATAATTGAAAACATATTGTGATTTCATTGTGGTCAAATGGTCCATTTTCTGAGGTGATCTGCAGGTACTGGAATTTATGGCTTCAAACCTGAATCTGGTTCGAGCAAAGGCTGCTGAAGCCTCAAAGGTTGTAGCCAAGAACGGATCTTCCTACTACAAGCAGCTATTGGAGCAGAACAAGCAATACATTCAGGAACCACCAACTGTGGAGAAATGCCAGCTTTTGGCAAACCAGCTGTTTTACACTCGTCTTGCCAGGTTCCCCACTTAATCCTATTCTTACTCCCATTTTTGTGGCTATGTTGTGATTATCTAAATTGTGACACATTTACTTCTTATTCTAATTAATTGTTAAGGTCATTTCATTAATGCACAGAAGTTCATGGCATTGGGAAGTTTGATACCTTTATGGGGTGGCGGTCGGTGGCACTAAGAGGCTCTTCATGTTGCACTTTCCTCGTCACTTTCAAGCAAGTCCACCAACAATGCCTTGACAACAAATAGTAAGTAGTGGGAGCAAGAGCAGGGGGAAATTAAGAGAGAAATTTTATTAGTACCTTAGAATGATATTATGGCTCACAATATACATAAGCTTAGAAGCCTTCAACCTAGCACAACAGATAGGGAAAGGTCAGTGATGCACATTCAACCCTTGCTATGTTTAGTATAAATAGGGGTGCATTTCCTAATTGATTACCTTATTTGGCTGCTAGAATAGATTTGTACCCATTCAGGTTATAATCTATGTGGGCTAAGTTGCACCAAGCTTGGGCTTGCCGGAGCTCAATCTTAGATTTCTAGCATGAAGGGAGGTTTTAGCAGAGCTCAAGTAATCCTCGCAGGAGGCCTCACTTTTTCCTTTTGATTATCCATTCTCTATGAGATAGTAAAAGATATGATAGCTTACAGTTTGACAAAAAATATGACTCTCGATATAGCACAATGATGAATATGATTCATAAGGCTTAGTCAAATTGAGTTGTGTTGAATAAAATAATGTACTTTACATTAGATCTTTAAGTTGTGTAATTACTTTTGGGGCCCGTTAAATGTGGGCCTATGCTTCATTACTTAAAGGTTCCAATTTGGCTATGTTCTACATTTTGGATATAGGTTGACTTGGGCCAACCTAACTTGCACCTCCCGTCGTCCTGCAACTTTATATGAATAAAATAGTAGAAGATTCACCCAAGTCCCACTGCCAGTTCTTCATTTGCATTGTCCAGCATGGCAGTTTTGACTTTGTGATGGTCATTTCAAGCAGAACTATCTTTCGGGTTACCCTCACTTTACTCATTCTAGCAAATATGTGGACGAAGAAGTGAAGTACATATTGGTTTATGATATGCTTCGCGCATGGTTGAGTCTGGTCGGTTGGCGTGGGCACCCATTTTGTTGTGGGAAGATCTTGAAAATTCTTGTTGTTACACAATTCATCTGCTTTTGATCTTTATCCAACTGAAGGGGATTCCTTCAGTTCTTTAGCCTAATATATGGGTTGTCAGGAAGAGTGAATTTTGTCTTCGAATAATTTTTTCTGTATAATTGGGGACCTACTTGGGGCAGCTGCTGCTGGTCAACTTTCTGTGTTAGTTAGAATTCCTTCTGCTTGGATTTAAAAGCCTTTAAGAGCAGAACTTCGATATATTATATCATTGGTTATAAAGGAGGGACTGCCATGTCATGAGGAATGAGTTGGCTTTGGGATGGTAGCCAAATGAATATAAGAACCATATACTGTCCTAATTCCTTGACAATTACAAGAGAAAAAAGTCCACTGGGGAGAAGTGGAGGCTTGACATGTGAATGTTGAGTGATGATTGCTGTTCTGCTGAACCATTGTGAACTGGTGGCAACTCGTTGTGGTATGCGGAACAGGAACACATCATATCACTTGCCATGAAATTTTTTAACCCCGACTAATTGCGAAATGTTGCATCCTACGATATTAGTCTTACATGGAATGAACGACTGTAGTGGCCTTCAGAATCAGGCTAATATCTGTTCACGACTTGAGAAAGACAAGGAAGTACTACTGTAGTTTTACAAATAGCCTATGCATTGTTTTCCATACTTGATCTTGTATTAATTAACTCATGTGATTACTTGAAACAGTATTCCTGGTCGTTATGAATCATTCTTGAAGGAACTTGATTATGTCAAGCACTTATGGAGGAACAGGCGGGAGCTGAAGACTGAGGATGTTGGCATTGCTGCCCTTTTTGGACTAGAATGTTATGCCTGGTATTGTGCTGGAGAGATTGTAGGACGAGGGTTTAAAATTACTGGCTACCACGTCTAAGCGCTGCAACATGCTTTTTCATAACTGATAGAAGTCTAAATGAGACTTTTTTCCTAGTTTTCAGTCAATGATCACTTGATTCCTACTGAACGTATTTCGGTGAGAAACTCGTAACAAATGAGTCTGGAGCAAGTTTATTTGCTTCAATAAACTTTAATTTTGTTTTCCTTCACCCCTTCTCTTTCCTTTTCCCCCGAAGCTCATATATGTGCACCATATAATTGTTGTGTTACTATCGTTATGAGGCCATCATTATGTTTTAGATTGCGACCCGAGTGTCACACATTGAAGTCACAGAAACAGCCAAGGTTGCGTTTTTCCAAAAGTAAACAGTTCTGTTCTTCTAGTCAGGTAAAATTTGGGTGAAAAACATGCTTATTGTCATGAACTTTGGTTGTTTAGCTCATTCCAGATAGGACAACACATTATGCTCATTTTTTTTTGTTTTTGGGTGCTTTGGAGGGATCCTCAGCTAATTGGGATCCCTAATAAAACTAACACCAGAAATATCTGCTAATAAACAGTGCAAAATACAATGAGGTGGCGACACAAGATTCACCAGTAAATTGGCTCACAACAATATTGGCAAGGTGGTCAGCACAGCTGTTTCCTTCTTTTAGGGTGAGACAACACTATATTTTGAGTCGTGATAATGAAAAGGCAGTTGTCGACTAGGATTTTGAAAGGAGTAGCTGATTGTTTTCCAGCTAGGAGGTTGAAGACTTCCAATAAATCAGTCTCTAGAATGCAGTTACCACTCAGTTGCAGATTCAGCTTGAGACCTTAGAATGCTGCCCACAGTTTTGCTTTAATACTGGTTGTGTTGTTCAGTCTTCCAAAAAAACCTAGGATCCAAACTCCTCTGTCATCCCTGATAATTCCGCCTATTCCAGTTGGATCTGGGTTCCCTTTAAAGCTCCCATCTGTATTGACTTTGTACCACCCTGGAGGAAAACACCATTTAATGATTTTGGGAGATTTGCTACCCTTCTCCTCTCACAGTTTCCCAAAAAGCTTCAGAGATGTCTTTAGTAAGGGAAAAAGCCATCTTGACTATAATATGTACATTAGTTTTGGTGTTACTAATGCTCTCCTTATTTCTGTCTTTTCAAATACTCCAAATGACAGCCATGAACAATTGGGGCCATGGCAGTCCATTCCAGCAGGAATGGCCATAAGAGATTCAGTGTTTATCTAACCAGGCTTTAAAGTTCATATTAGAGTCAACTTGTCTCTCTTGAGGGGTAAGAAAATATGACCAGATGATCTGGGTCTTACTACAATTTCTCAGGATATGTGATGTAGTCTCTGTATGTGAGTTACATCTAATGCAAATGGGACTATTAGTCAAGTGTCTAACAATTATTTACTCTATCAGGAGCTGGATTATAATACTAATATTCGGTATTCGCATCATCTTTCACTCTATATGGCTGGTTCCTGGGGCTGAAAACTTTGATTATTTGTTTGATTACTGTTTCTGTAGAGAGAATATAGGTGGAACCGGTTCAGTGGAAGATTGTGTGTTATCAAATGCTCTTGTATGGCATTAGAATTCAGACAACCAAACACTGGTACTTGATCCATGTGTTTGTTTCCCTTTGTACAGTATGAGGGTGGTCGATGATACTTCCAAGTTCCTCCCCCAATGTTTTTCAAAATTTTCCTTTCAATTGCATATTCTAATATTCCAATGGGAATGACTCTTAGGTCTCCAAAGTATATTTTTTTCTCGTGTATCATTGGTTTATGTTGACAGAATCCAGCAGGACTAATACTACAGTAATCATCTCTTGATGTTGACCAGGTGTTAAAGGATATTTTCTAAAATTATCGGTTAAGTTACGCATAAATTTGGTGATTATTTCTCAACAAATTTTGTTGATGATGTGATCTGGTTGTCATTTACGAAATAGAGGGGTGATTGTAGGGTAAACCCAAAGATTAGGAATGTCATTGTAATTTGACCTGATGGCTGGAGCAATGGGTTTTTGGGTCAACAATGAGTATCGATTGAAATTTCCATGTATAATCAAAGGATACTACTTCACAGAGTAGTTCAAGTGATAATAGAGATGAGTTGTAAATTCAGACGTCTTGAATTTGAATCTTGATAATTTTTTGGGGTCAGACCATTAGGGATTTATTTCTCATAAATACCCTAGTCCTAGTGTGGATCATCAGTATTTGATCAGACCAATGAGGGATTTAGTTTAGGTGCGTATAAGCTGGCTCGCACATTCTTGACCGTTGAACTAAAAAAAAAGATGCGAAAAATTCTTATCCCGAGGCCGACCTCTAGATCAATTTTATCATGATGTTGTTTTGAAGTGCAACACACCATTGAGATTCATCCGGTCAATGAATTTTCTATTCAATCAGTGACATTATGAACACCTATGGTGGTTTCACAACATTATTATATTGGCATTGCATACCATTTTTTTTGCTCTTGGAAAGGCAAAAGACCCGTGATCAGTGCACAAAGCTACAAGGTCTGGAAGAGATAAGTGATAGATAATCATATTCCCTTTTAAAAAGATTAATTAATCATCAGATCAGGTCTCATGATGTATGATAAGGACGGATGAACATTTGGTAAGTGTCACCCATTGCTTGCTCTGTGCAAAGATGAAAATAATGACTATGCACTACACTCTTTGTGCAAGCTGTAACAGAGGTTTTTGAGTTGGAACACAATACCATCCATCACCCTCCCACCCTGTTCAACTCAGATGCACTAGAAACCATAAAATTGGTGTTGCTGACACAATTTGAAGTATATGTTACAAATCAAACCAAAAACATACCCTACAGATATAGCGGAAAATTTTGCTCAAATATATTTCGTATGGCAGAACCAATTTGACATTCGAATGCTTTCAAGTACACAATAGATCAAAGCAACTATTCCTGGTTATTTTGGGTACGCCTCAAAAACTTCCTATATGGCTTTATCCTATCGAAAGATATTTTGGAAAACCCTCGAGTAATTTCAAACCACTCTGCCATCACATTACTTCAACTCTCATTCTCCGTAAGTGTAGCATGTGTATTGACAGCAATTTCTTTCTTCTCTCCTAAAATATGTGATTTCTGAATGCCAATATCATTTTTGGTGATAAGAGCAAAACAAATGCTAAGATTGAACCAAAAAACAATTTAATGGCATATCCAAAAGGGTCATGGTCGTCGTCTTCAGATGTATTTGAGGTTGACATTGCCGTTGCTGAAGGTAGGGCTTCAATGACTGCATTTGCCAGATCAGTGATAAATGAAGAGGTGCAATTTAGAGCAGGAACACGGCCCCAGTTTGCAATGCCAGATTCGAGAGCCAAGTGCTTGTACTCCATATCTATCTCTTCAAGAGTCTCTATGTGCTCACTCACAAAGCTAGAATTTCAAAGTAAAAACAAAACAAAAAAAAAAATCAGCAAGAAACAATTAATGTAATAACAAAATGTCAACCATAAAATTGAATAAACAAGAAAAAAGGGATAAAAAGCCACACATTCAAGAATGACGTCACTATCACTATTGAAAACCAGAAAACTTTCCAAAATAGCCAATACATGTGAAGACATGAATATGAGATATGTGATGCCTCTAAAAATTGAATGTTTTTAGAGTTAACATTCGGAAGAAAAAGAGTAGTTCATGGCTGTTATTACAACTACTAGTTTTGGTAATTTAGTAGGGGTTGTCATAGTTGTAGTTCCACATGCCAGTGAGTCAGGCTTATGACCCCATTTAGGTTATGTAGAGACCTGAGACCGGCCAAGGCCAAGCACATACTGTACAAAACTTGTGACAAAGCATAAATCTCTTACAGTTCAAAGCAATAAAATAAGATTATTCAATTCTGAAAGATGAAGCAACAAAATCATCTAATGTTCAAGAATATGTTGTTTTCACAACAGATTTAAGCCTAATAATTGTGCACCAAGTGGATCTAAAGGTCATAATGTGTATTCTAGGACTTTCTGTGATACTCGGAGCAAAACCACAAATGCTAGATGACTTTCAATAACATACCTCACAGGAACTGCCAGAAGACTCTTCACACCTTTTTGGCCAAGCTCAACAAGAACTTCATCAGTGTAGGGCTTCAACCATTGTACAGGCCCCACCCGGCTCTGACAGAAAATGGGAAACATCAGATTATAATCAATGGTCAATAAAAACAGCCCCCATCCTAGGTTCTACTTTAGATTTCTTTCCTTCTTTCATGTAAAATGGGTGGAGAAGGTGTTGGGAGGGCACTGCTAGTAAAGTGGAGTGGATAGATCACTCCATGATAATGCCAATAACTATGCTTTGAAACTCAAACTTGAAAACTTAGATTTTACACCCAACCTGATAAGCCAGAGTATGATTGTTGTTAATTCCTCTTGCTTTCAGTTCTTGCATTATTAAATGAATGCATTCCTCCATCTGAGCTTTGTATGGGTCACCCGCATCCTCAATATAACTGACCGGTACTCCATGAGCACTGAAGAATATCATGGCCTACAATACCGCAGGAGAACTAAGCAACACACTTATAGCAGCAGCAAATCTAAATTGATAAATTATGAGCCATAATTATCAAGATCATTAATGCATCAAAACTGTGTCATTTAAGTCGATGAGAGGAAAGAAATCCACCTCCTGAGGCTTAGAGAACATCTGTAACTCCTCCTCAATCAAGTCAGCCATAGACTGGATATAACCTTCTCGTTGATACCAGGACTGTATAATGGAAACTGGTAGCCTTGACAAGTATGTATCTTCTCTAAAACACAGCTCAGATTTAGATATGTTGATCAGTATGTTAACCAGAAAAATATGCCTTCTACAAAAAGAACAAAAAAAAACAAAACAAAAAATCTACAACATGCTGAGGATGTGGAGTTTACAAACTAAAAACAAAATCTTACCTGAAGATGCTTTGGAGAACACGGATGCTTGACCCAGTCGTAGAGATAGAATATTGAGGATATAGAGGCAGCACTACAAGCCTTGTAACCTTATCCCTCTTAATCTGTCAGAGAAAATGAATAAATTTCAAGCCTTTGACCTGAACAATGTAAATAGAGGATGGAGAAATGTTTTATTAAAACCAAGTACTGACAAAAGCTGGGATAAAAACACCTATCAACTAAGCTGGCAATCAGGAAAAAAAAATTGAATTCCTCACGGGAAACCTCAGAAGACAATGAATACTGTGTCAGATAGATGCAGAAATAAACTGGTTCAGTTTACAAATGCAAAGAGGCACATAGTAACAGATATTCCCCATTTAAGTAGGCTGACCAAGAAACCCGTAGCGAAGTGATTACGGTTCTTTTGGAAACACAGCTAGCAAAAACAAACAGCTCTTTGGTGCAACAGAATGGGTCGACATACCTTCTGCGTATACTACTACTTTGGAATCTTCCTAATCTTAGCCTTGGGAAAAATGGGTTTACAGCTTTTTCATTAGTTCAGCACTACTGTCATAGTGTCATTGAATTTGTTTCATTGAAATTCTATTTCATATAAGTCTAAAAGGATGCAAACATCAATCATAATGCAGCTTAAGACAACAGACACAACCACCAACACCAAATACTGGGAAATCATAATTATATTGCAGCTTAACGTGAATTCCAAAAAAAAACCTGCTTAACAGCTTCCTCAGTAAACGGGTGCCAGTACCGCATTGCAACATAGACATTTGCTGGGACGTCCTTGGCTTCCAGTGCCATTTTAAGTGCATTAGCCTGCAACAAACAGCTCAAAAGTTGTTAACATGGTTGCCAACAAAGTGAAATGTGAACACCCTAGACTAAGAAACCAATGAATAAAAGAACAGCAGTAGGCCTAAAAAAGACAGGCTAAGAACAAGATCAACGAATGCTATGGGGGGAAAAACATCCTAACATGAACAAAACCAAGAATTTCTTAGGTGGGCAATGTTTACCTGTTCATCCGTTATTTTTCGCAAAGGTGAACCACCTCCAATGGAAGCATACCCTTCTTTACTTTTTGGAGCCCGGAGTACAGAAATGAGTTGTGCCAATGGTTGTTGGAGGAACCGGAACAACCTGGGGAGACGTATAATGTCCTGCTTCAAAAGACATTAAATCTATAAATATGACCATGGAACAATCCTAATTATCTGTATACATAGCTGAAGGGCATGAGTGCTTAACTAACATACCGGATCAGCAAATAGATTGAACAAAAATGGCTGAACATCATGAAGTGTTTCTGGTCCTCCAAGATTCAAAAGCAGCACTCCAATCTTTTCCTCTGAAGTGTGTGAAGGCGATTCAATAGCATTCCCAGGGTAAGGGCACACTCCCACAGAGCAAAACATTTTCCCAACTGGATTTCTCCTCTGAACTGGAACATGTAGAGATAATCCTCCATGGATGCTGCTTTTTTTATCATTTGAGTCAAAACACGAAACAGATCCTTCGCGTGCAAAGATATCAAGAGATCGTAGTCCCTCCGATGAATGGCAGCAGATAGGCATCGCATGCCTAGTCCGAGGGCATAACCTGCCAGTGAAAATATTTAGCTAGAAGCTTAATTCAAAAACAAAGCGTATTATCTGTTATACTAAGAAGCATTGCCATGATATAGTTTTCATATTTGTTTTTGTTTCATGGGAAGGAATCATATATTGTGTACCAAAAAACATCATGAAAGGATGCAAAAGAACTATCACACATATTGTCTCCCAATTCCATTTTTTTTCCACCCACCAGGGCAGGGTGGAGTTGGGTTTGAGGCTCAGGGTTTTGGGATGCACTGAATATGAGCTTTCGTTGACAGGTAAAAACAACTCGCCAAAGGGTGCCAATGCAGAACAACATGAACAGTCATTGATTTTAAACATGTAATGCACAACTATCATTGAAGAACATAGAATGAGGGAACAAAACTCTTCTTTTCTCACAACTTGCGGTTAAACCTTTCAATCTAGCAAATATATATATGTGTGCAGCCACACCAAAACGTGGTACTAACTGTAAATCCATACATTTATTTCCAGAGGATCAAAGCACATAACAGCTCATGCAAGCTAGCCAATTTCAGATCCACAAATAATAATTTTGCCTCCTTTTAAGGCATACCAGTTTCGTTACTTCCTGAAAGAAGGTTTCAGAAGAACTAGCTAAATAACAATATAGGGATGAATAAGCATTGTATTAACACCAAATACCAAAAAAAATTGATCTTTTTCCTTCTGCATATCAGGGGGAAAAAGAAAAACAGGATCATAAAATTTGAGTTTGGAGACAAGAAATTAACTTAGCAAGACAAATTGAACCAATGAAAAGAAAAAACCTTTTTTGAGGCAAATTGCCACGAAATTAACCTACAAGCATATTGTTTCTCACCGAATCCAGATATAGATTTGATGAATTATACTGCGAATTTTATGTATTTACACAATCCATACCAACATATGTTTACCCCTGAATTGAAATAGTTGATGGGCAATCTTACATCGAAGAATTATGATTCAAACAGCTGAGATCATAACCGGAAAGCTTCATCAGAGGAAGCAAACGAGAGCTCGTTGCTGCATCCATGGCCCCAAATTCCGAAAGGTCTGTACCACTACCGATCCAAAAAACAAAACTCCTGTACCTCTATATATGTATGTATAAAGCCGTCAATCTCTAATTGTCTCACAGATCAATCGAGGTTGCGAGATTTTATAATTTTCAGGGTTTTACACAGGGTTGGAGAGAGAGAGAGTAGTTAGGTGGTCATCAATGGAGGCGTGTACAGTAAGCCAACAAACGTTGATCTCTCCGCGAAGATGCTGGAAGAGAAAGAGAGGGGGGGTGGGTTTATTCTTATGCTGATATTAATTGCAATTAATATCAGTTTGGCCCCTTCACTTTTGTTTTATTTCGGTTTAAATCGTAAACTCTTAGAATCGAATTAATGAACTCTTCCCCTTTGCTTCTTCTATCATTAAAACAAATCAAAAATTAAATATAAACTAAATTTGAAAAAAAGGACAAATAAAAACAAATGTCTTAAGCTTTGTTTTTTGTGTTAGTGGGGAATTAACAAAGATTAACTATTACAATTTTAAGAAGTTTAATATTAAGATTAAAACATTAAAATTAATGGGAGGAATTAAAATCAATACCAAAATTCAAGGGCCATTTAAGATGTTTATTCTTTTTCCGTTTTTTTTTTTTTTTAATTTCCAAAATAATTGATGGCTGAGTTTGACCAAGCTCATTTATGAATAAATTTGACTTCTCATTAAAACTGTTAAAGCGGGTTTGTATCGAATTTTACTAAATTTGTGTCAAAAAATATTTCATTTATACCTGATTTATTTATTAAAATAATAGATGGTTGAGTTTGACCAAGCTCATTTCTGAATAAATTTGACTTCTCATTAAAACTCTTAAAGCTGGTTCGTGTCGAATTTTACTAAATTTGTGTTAAAAAGTATTTCATTTATATCTAATTTATTTATTAAAATAATAGATGATTGAGTTTGACCAAGCTCATTTCTGAATAAATTTGACTTCTCGTTAAAACTCTTAAAGCAGATTTGTGTCGATTTTCAATGAATTTGTGTCAAAAAAATATTTCATTCATATTCGATTTATTTATTAATTCGTGTTTGACAAATCATATCATATCAAATTTATATCGTGTATAACCAATATATAAAAGAGTCATATCGTATATTTCTTTTGATTAATTTCGCTCATATCCAATTCGTTTATTAATCGTGTCGTATCAGATTCACTTATTTACAAAACGGGTGATTTAATAAAAAATCGAACCCTCTAAATTTCGTATCGTATTAACGAGTCGTGTCATATGTTAACAGCACTGCTTCTCACTCATGGGTGAAAAAGCTCCTTAAAAAAAAAACCAATTAGGCTACTAAAAAGTAAAAACAGAGTGCTGTGATTATGTTTTTTTTATATAATTATGGAGAATAATTGTTCCATTACTTTTTTAAAAAAGTAGATTATCGATACTAAGTATATTAAAAATCATATATAATAATAATGGATAACAATCTTATTGCAGAAAAAAATATGGTGACAACCACTTGATTTGTTTTTACTTTATGGCTTCAATGGAATAGTAAGTTTGCACTAGTCACGGCGGCCAAGCGCCTACACCACTATTTTCAAAGTTATATCATCGTGGTTATCACAGATCAACCACTCAGAGAGATCCTGGGAAAGTCAGATGTGTCTGGACGACTCCTTAATGAGTTTTCAAGTTGAGCGAGTTCGACGAGCAGTACCAGCTGAGGACAGCCATAAAGGCACACACAATTGCAAATTTTGTGGCCGAATTTATACCACTAGAGAAGGGAGATTCCTACGAAGAAGTGTCTTGTGCCTCTGCGCTCACCTGTCCAAATACACAGCACCTCGACTCCCTATGAAGCAAGGCCAGGCGCCACCCCTAGAGAGCCTAGTGCCTTGGAGCCGGCCCCCCTCCCAGTTCCCTTGCATCTACTCCTCCAGTATCCTCAGCACCCTCGTCGACCATACCCCAGCTTGTCGTACTCCTGCCTAAGTGCACTGCCACGCCCAAGCGGGCATCTCCCACCAGCGCAGTCGCATGCTACAAGCTATACATGGATGAATCCTCTACTAGCGAGGGCGGTGGAGCAGAGCTGGTGCTTATCAGTCCCCAGGGCACTCCACTCAAATATGACGTATCCCACCATTTTGCAGCATCAAACAATCAGACAGAATATGAGACCCTCATCTCAGGCTTGAAGCTCGCAATTGAGATGAAGGCCCTCTGTCTCACGGTTTATAACGATTCTCAGCTGATAGTCAATCAGGTAAAGAGAGACTTTGAAGCAAAGGAGGAAAGTATGCAACAATATCTATTAGTGGTCTAAACTTTGCTGAAAAAGTTCAACCACTTCCAAATTCAGCATGTGCCCAGGGAGGATAACGTCATGGCAGACACGCTCGCCTAGTTCGCATCTACAAACATAGTTACAGGCTCTGCACTCACAGGTCACCAGTTTGAGCCAAGCAAGCTCAAAGCAGAGGAGGACAATGTCAATTGTGCATCCTCGGAGACCAACTGAATGACATCTATCCAAGCCTATCTAGAAGGAGGCACTCTCCTAGAAAATCTAGTGGAAGCCAAGAGGTTGAGGCAGAGAGCGTCTAGGTACGTCATCTTACGTGACACCCTTTACAAGAGAAGCTACTCACTGCCCCTACTCCGTTGTCTTTCCTCGGAGGAGTCCAATTATGCTATGAGAGAAATCCACGAGGGAATATGTGAAAACCACTCCAAATGGCGTGCACTGGCTCACAAGGCGGTGAGGCAAGGCTACTACTGACCTAACATGATTAAAGACGCCCGTGAATTCGTAAAAAAGTGCGACAAATGCCAACGTTTCGTTACAATGCCAAGACAACCACCTGAAGAACTCACCATAATCATGAGCGTTTGACCCTTCTCTAAGTGGGGGATTGACATCTTAGGCCTCCTACCCATGAGTCGGGGCCAATGCAAATTTGTGGTAATAACCATTGACTATTTCACAAAGTGGACAAAAACTGAGTCTTAGCCAAAATAACGGACCAGAAAGTGAAGGACTTCATCTGAAAGAGCATAGTATGTCGTTTTGGAATACCTCATACAATAGTAAGTGACAATGTTAACCAGTTTGACAACAAACTCCTTAATGGCTTCTATGCAGACCTACATCCCTAGGCGAACGAGCAAACGGAGGTCACTATCAGAACAATCCTCCGCAACTTGAAGACTAGGCTGGAAAGCGCCAAAGGGCGGTGGGTGGATGAGCTCCCAGGAGTATTATAGGCTTACCGGACAACTCCAAGAAGCCGTACGGGTGAGACCTCTTTCACCTTAGCCTACGGAACAGAGGCGGTTATACCAGTCGAGATTGGGTACACTCCTTGAGGGTCCAACACCACGACCCAACCAAGTACTACAACTCGAGGGTGAAGCATCGTTCCTTCATGCCTAAGGATCTAGTTCTCAAGAAAGTAATCTTGTCTACCAAGAACTCTCGAGACGGCAAGCTAGGCCCTAATTGGGAATGACCTTACATCATGACAAAAGTTGTAAGACCAGACACCTACAGAATTCAGAACTCTGAAGGGAAAGTTTTGGCTCATCCATGGAACGTTGAACACTTAAAGAGGTATTATCAATAGCAGAGTACAAACCAGTAACTCTCATTTTATTTGTCATTTGTTAGTTCAGTTAATTTATTTTGTTATCTATTATTTTAGTTATGAAATAAAACTCTGCAAAGATTATTTTGTCTAGAGCAGTCTTTCTTTCATCCCATAAAAGTTCATAAACAACTTACAAAAATTAGAACATGACCTAACAACAACAAGATAGACAAGTAAATATAAAAGTCGTCAAACTCCCGACGATCGCTCATTGCTTCCCGTTCCACTTTCGTCAAAACTCTCCCCGTCACCAGCTGTCACTAGTGCCTCATATGGGACGAAACCAGAGAAATCAATATCAGGGAAAGCTGATGAGGCCTTCCCCCTAAACTCCTCATAACCATCAACAAAAGCGCATGCAACGACCCTCTCATCAGCTTCCCTCCTCCTCTCCATCCCAACGGAATAAGCCTCTGCCCTGGTGGCTCTCTCACGAGCTACTCGCAGGTTAGTCTCTGCCACGTTAGACCTCTCCTGAGCTATCCGTAGCTCTGCCTCAGCTCTTGCGACCCTCTCGTAGACCGCTCGCATCTCTGTCTCTGCTTTCGCGCAAGCAGTTTCCCTGTCAGCCTCCAGCTTGGCGGCCCTCTCGCAGGACGCCAAAATCTCGGTCTCAAGAGATGCAGCTCTCTCATGAACCAACCTCAATTGCTCTTCAGCAGTCTCTCGTGCCTGTCTCTCTTCTGCCAGAGCCCTTGATGCCTCACTAAGCTTGATCATCCTCGAAAAAAGATAGGGGAAGGCAGCAGCCATCTACAAGCATCCAAAAGGCAGGACATAAAAATTAAAAAAAAAAAGTGCAAAAACCAATGCTAAATAGAAGAAAAGTATACCATAGCAAATCCCTCAATCGCGGTATCTATAATGCCATCTGGACCTCGAGAGTTGACCTCTCTAATATTCGCAGCCGTCACAAAATTCCAAAATCGCTCCTTGGCCAGATTCACGTCCTGCAGCATGGACACCGAACCATTGCTGAAAGCAGGACTACTACGTAGAGCTCCAGTCCCTGTAGAGGACCGCACAGGAGTCTCAGTCCCTAAAGTAGTAGAAGGGCTAACCCTAGCGCTCAAAGGGGCTGCGTGCTGAGAATGAGTGGGGGCACCATCGAACCTTGGACGAGAAGCACTGGGGGCATCAGGCTTCACCCTCTTGGGAACAGGGGAAGACACCACCCTAGAAGCATAACGAGCCTTCACTATCGCTCTATCAACAGTAATATCTGTGGAACTGGCATAAGAAGAAGAATTTACAAACGTTATCAAATTTATGGAAATTATCAAATACCTTTCCTCTTCTGTCTAGGGGAGGCTTTGGAGTGACCCGACGTAGACATAAGGGCTGCAAATTGCTTGGTAAGGTGATCCCTCACAGCCTGGAGCCTACTACTCCCTTGCTCTGCGGATAATATAGGTGAAGCTGCAAATGAACCAAACATGCGATAAGTACGAGAGGGATATGACATTCAGGCATAAAAGCAAGGGAAAACTCATAACTAGCTTAGTCTTCGGAAGAGTATCCCACCTCGAGGGCACTAGGTCACGGTCCTCCTCAGTAGCCCACTCACCTCCTACGAAGAAAAACCTAAACTTCCAACTGTGACAATTCGAAGGTAATCCAGTGATCAACTTGCCTGACCTCGGAGTAAAGCGGTAACCATCCCTGATGGGGAGTAGGGTTCTCCAGAAGGACATACGACGCCAGGAACTCCTCGAAAGGGGGAGAAACACTGTCCCCATGAACCAGCCTCCATAATGAAAAGAAAGCCAGTAGTAACCTCCAACTGTTTGGAGTCAACCTCCCTGGAGTGAGCGACAAGTGACCCAGAATCTATCAAATGGGTCCGGGCATAGAAAACCTCAATCCTGCCTCCACGATATCCTCATAGAAAACGATATCTCTAGAAGCATCATAGCACGTCGACTCGTCCTTCTCGACCCGACGGCACATAACGACAGGAGGGATATGGGGGCAAGTGACGAGCTCAGATTCAACTGAGCCTGGGCCCAGACCATGTGTTAAGCCCAAATCATCAAAAAACCCAGACTCAGCTCATGGCCTCAGCCCAGTCTAAGATTCAAGAGACCTAGGAAGGTCAACGCACGTGGGGAGTAATTATCGGGATAGCCATAACTCCAAGATAATGTTTATCCCCGATTGTAACTATCCTCCCCAGAAGACTAGTAGTCTAACCTTCACGTCATCGCCTTAACTAGAGTTTTGTGCCTATAAATTATAAACCCCCTTACACATGGGGGCATATCTCTCACACAACACACCTTGAGCTTACTCTTGCTCTTTCTCTCTCTCTCTCTCACCTACTACTTTATTCTCTCATTAATAAAGTTCCTCGGCCATCGTTGTTGTCTTCAGAGGTTAGATCACCTAAACCAACCACCCAATATTTGTCGCTTATTATTAATTACTCCATTAATTGTCTTGCATCACACACTCGACTGATTTAATTAACCTATTTTGTGCATTATCATGTTCTATGCCCCTTAAGACCCAAAAAACAGTATTACATGAACTAGACCAATGGCTATATGTTGAATTTCATAATTGGTAAAGTCAAGCATGATGATGCTCCTTAAGACCCCCAGAAACCAAGGCCTTCGACATGTTCTTCCTTCTTTTTTTTTATCATTTAACTACCTGTTCTCTTCATAACCCCTATCGAATGCATTTTTCGATCTCTTTCCCTACATAACCTTTTATTTAAAGAGGATAAAATCAAAGTCTACCTTTCTTGGTTTTTTGGTCACCCACTTCTGTGCACATGAAAGAAAAAACAATGCTGCACTAACTATAGCAACCATGTCAAAGCTAACGATATTCACTAGTGTCTCTAATTTTAGCTATCCCCAGCTCTTATCACCATAAATGCCTCTTTGATGTGAGACAAAACATATTGCAAATATTTGAGAAGAGAACAGGAAATGGGCATATCAATACATGTAAAAAACATGCTTCTAAACATCTTGGCTAGACTAATAAGATGTGTTGAATGTCAGAAATCCATAGGAAAACATGAACAAGCAGATCAGTAATTGTTATCCTTGACTTGTCAATTGCATCCCCAGTTTTAATGTGGCTAGTTGTATTACTCTGTTCCACACTCGTCGATGTTGTTTGTCTATTGAGATGGGTGTTCATTTTTTTTTTACCCCTTTGAACACACAAACATGCAAACCCCCTAAATAAAAAATGCCACCTTCCTTCTGATGTAAAATAGGCACTACCACTATGAAATGATGTTGTAAGTCAAGTACGCTCAGAACAAAGCTTAAATATTTGTCATGGGGTACTGATTCATATAACAATCAGCCAAAGTTGAAGACAATCCAATAATAGGAGCAAAGCCTCATGGAAGGTAGAAAAACACAAACCCAAATTACCTAGCCTTGTAGTGTTTGATTTCACAACATGAGGGTGAAAATGGTCCATCCCCGGAATTTACTAGTTTCTAAGAGCCTCAAGAAGGATTCATCTCTGTGGACTTTGGAGAGGAATCTGGTAAACCTACTCAGCATGTTTCATGGCATGCCACCAAATAGTGCCTTTTTTGAAGGATCTACATGAATTCTAAAGAAAGCAATCCCCATAAAAGGAACATCTGCAAACCATTTTCATAAGGATCCTAATCTACAAAGTAGATTTCTAATAGTGTCATGTGTTGGTAGTCAGAATTACATCCCAAGATCAGCCTAGTAATTTGCATGAATGAAGGCTATGACCAACCATGTTAAGACATCACATAACATACAAGAACAATTTTGTTTTAGAAGTGTGGTCACCAATTTATGAAATCATCCCATCACCAAGTGAAAGAAGCAATGAACTTTATCATAATTTGACTATTTGAGAAGAAATACCCAAATTAATTCATCCAAATATAAAATCAACAGAGTCCTATCAAAATATATATATATATATAATCAACAGAGACACTGAAACTGCTACACAACTAGTGTTTCAGAAATCAAAGCATCAAAAATGCCATGTCCAGATGAATTCATTCTTCAGGTCAATAATTCATAACATTGGATTCAATTTCTCATCCTCTGGTTCTAGTGTACATTTGGAAACGGAAAAGCACACCCCTAAAGTTAATACAAAACTAGCAATTTGTCTAAGACTCCCAAAACATCATCACAAGGAAACAATGTCCCATAAATAAAGTCGAGTTTGCGCGATCAAATACAACATTCACAATCAAAAGGACAAAGAGGTGTACCTCCACCATCTGCCTTCCCAATCCCCAACTCCTCTTCTGTATAAATAACCAGCCCATCCCCAGTTTTCTTCCTTGGCCGAGCTACCGGGTCCAAAAACCCATTGCTTTCTATGGGACCTTTGCTCTTATTCTTCTTTTTCTTCATTGTATTCCCTTTTCCAGATCCATCTTCTGCCGGCTTCTTCGCCTTTACTTGTTCTGGCTTCTTTCTCTTTTTCCCGGCAAAGATTTGATCAATCTCATTACCGGTTTTTGTGCGTGTAGACGATAAGGTTTTCTCCTGTTCCACAACAGCGCACTCGGACACTGTTGTAGAACTTTTATGTGAACTCTTTTTGGCCATTTTCTTGAAATCTGCAAAACCAACAGAAGAGGAAAACATTAAATCAAACATTTCACGCATCATAACACGGATTTGGACCAGCTAAACAACATACACGACATGAACATGGCCGGCTAACGGTATATTCAAAAAAGCATGGGCTTTAAGCCCTACATATTAAAAAGGCCCCAAATTTTAGAGTTCAATAATGAGATATAGATCAATGATTAAAAGTTAAAACTCATTATAATTTAGCTTAACATGCAACTCTAATCATATGATTTCAATTTCAGAAAAACAAAAGGAATTAAGACTCACACATAGACTGTCATAGAGAGAGAGAGAACCTGGGATGCGTGTGTCTTGTGGCTTCGAAGAGAAGGCGGCGAGAGAGGCGAGAGTCTCTGAGACTCGAAGAGGAGGAGGCGCTAGGGATCAATCGACTGAGAAGAAGAAGAAGAAAGAGGGGAGAGTCTCTGAAACTCGAAGAAGAGGAGGCGCAAGGGATCAGGAGGAGGATGCGCTAGGGATTTTAGGATTTCTATGTATATATTTTTAAATAAATTATAGGGAAAATTTTATTTACACCCCCTTAAATTAGGTTTAAATTTAATGAGACCTCCTCTCGATTCTGAAACTTCATTGCACCCCCTCCTCGTTTATACTTTCAAATCAAAGACACCCCCTTAACGGTAACTTCTAACGATTTAATTATATATTTTCTAAAAATATCAAAATTATCCTTTGTTATATAAATAGACTAAAATGTCCTTAACCCTTTTCCCATTACATATAGAAAAAAATTCATCTACAGCCATGTAGTTAGGTCTAAATTTAATGACACCCCCTCCCGATTCTAAAACTTTACTGCATACCCTTCTGCTTATATTTCAAATCAATGACACCCCTTTAACGGTAACTTTTGCCTCTGTCAGTAGATAAAATAATGATTTGACTAAATATTTTGTGAAAATGCCAAAATTATATTTTGTTATGTAAATGGACTAAAACTGTCACAATCATTTTCATATTATATATGTCATAGCCAACTAGTAAGCGTCATTTCTATTATTATATTATCTCAATGAATTTTTATCATTTTAAAGTATTGCATGATAACTTTGTTATAATATTAGTCATCATATTATCACTCATTTGGTTACATAATCGAGTTTTTATAATTTTTATAGTTAAAAATAATTTTCTATAATAAAAATTACGATCAATAAAATCAATGTCAAAATCTCATTCATTTCTAACTCTTCTGCTATCATATGTCCTCCACAACGTCACATAATCACTCTTCACACATCACCTTTCATATATAAATTTTAAAATATTATTTGATAAAATTTAATATTAATTTTGTGTTAATTTGATAAAATTAAATATTAATTCAGTGTTGATTTAATAAAACTTAATGTTAATTGAATAAATTTAAATGTTACTTTAATAAAATTGAATGTTCATTTGGTGTTAAATTAAATAACTGACATTAATTTGATAAGATTAAATGTTAAATTAATGTAATTTAATATATTAAATTTTAATTTAATAAAATTGAATGTCAATTTGATATTGATTTGATGAACCTAAAAATTAATATAATAGAACTAAAAATGAGTGCATTGAAATTTCAAAATCAAAAAAATGTATTGTTAAAGATAAACCTATTCACAAAGAGTGTCGTTGAAGTTATGTCTTTTTACAAGGAGTGTGGATAAAATTTACCCTATAAAATATTATGGGGTATTTTTATAAATTAATGATCTCCATTAACGTCGTAATCCCGACAAACACTGACAAGGGGTGACAGTGAAATTTTAGAATCGCGAAGGGATGTCATTGAATTTAGACCTAATTATAGGAGGTGTGGATGAAATTAAAATACACAACCCAACGTAACCTAACTCATCTAGATAAGCTGTAAAACTCTGCTAAACCAACTTCCCAAAACAGTTCATATTAAGATCCTTGATAATGCAACACATTCTGATAACTCTGAAGATTGGACAAAATTTCTATCTTGTTATCTACCTGCTCAAGTCCAACTACTCCCTTCATTCATAGACCAGGCAGTGGGAACTTAGTTGTCATAGCCTCAACTCTCCTTTGCAGATCCAAAATCCGATCCATCAAAGGAAAATCTGGAGATGCTAAAAACTTCATGAAATCTTGAAGCTTAGAACCTGAAGCTGATCGTTTTGCATCGAGAGCAATCTGCACGCCTTCGTGAATAAAGTCTGCAGTGGAAACAAATTCCTCTTCACTGAAACCTCGGGTAGTCATAGCAGGTGACCCTATGCGTATGCCACCAGGAACTAGTGCACTCTTATCACCTACAATGTTCAGGCTTAAAGACTGTGTGAGTGCCAAGGTATAAATTAGAAAAACTGAAAAAAGCGGACAAACATATAAAAGATGAAGCTACATAGCATAAACTGACCAGGTACTGAGTTCTTATTGAGGGTAATGGAAGCCATATCAAGAATTTTCTCCACACGAGCACCGTCAATACCCTGTGTCGATAGAGGAAATGTTAGTTAATAGCTCAGCAGATATAGTCTGAAGTAGTGGCGTGCCTCTGTTGGATGTTGAAATTGGACTCTCTAAACTCCAAAGCTTCATTCTCATTAATGGTTTATACATCATTTGGTTCATAAAAATTATGAATTAGCCCACCAAAACAATGAGGTCACTTGACCCCAGAATTCTTCTAAGTACTAAAAACCAGGGAGAGTGCTAGCTCATTCCTGACAACTTTCTTAAGCTTTTCATATCTCTTAGTTTTCAAAATCAAGATATAGATGTTGGAGAAATATACTCATTGCATTTACATAAGCAGCCACAATATATTGGAGTTAGAAAATGAAAACAAAGGATATGTGATGAAACTCACTAAAGGCCTGAGATCCACAAGAACCAAGTGGTTATCACTTCCTCCAGAAACCAGTTTATATCCCAACTCAATCAATCTGCTGGCAAGAGCTCGACAATTTGCAACCACCTACAAGACAAAATTGCCTGTTAAAATAAATCCCAGACATTACGTGTTAGCCATGAAAAGAAAGGGCAGTACCTTGTTCTGATAAACCTTAAATTCTGGCGCTTGAGCATATTTTAAGCAGACAGCAAGTCCCCCAATCGTGTGATTATGTGGACCACCCTGTCAAGATAGCTCATTGCCTTTTAGTTTGCTCCTAAAAAAGGATTTCAAATCTAAAAGCTAAACTTTTTGTCCAAGAAGGAAACTAATTAGATCTAATCCACACCTATGATGATAGAGCAAAGAGAGAGTCTAACTAACCTGCAAACCTGGAAAAACAGCATTGTTAATGGCGGATTCTAAGTCCACGCCCAGAACAGGATCCTTTTTGAAGAAGATCATTCCACCTCTAGGTCCTCTCAAAGACTGGAGCAATTTTTAATTGTCAGGTTGTGGCATGGCCACAAGAAGTTGGGAAACATACACAAGTTAAAAAGACATTATAAAAGTGAGGCAAATATAATTTATATTGTTTTAGATCAAATAGCATGGATAAGAACCCACACCAAACTATGACAGTGCATCATAACTAGAAAGTAATCCTTTCAAGTGTCTTCAATATAAAAAATGCCTTGGGATTTATGATGAAGGAACCAAAAGTTCAACATATAATGCAATTGAGGATTTTAAAATACTGAGTGAACCGTTTTCACAAGAATGGTCCCCCACCTTGTGTGTTGTTGTTGTTACAATATCACAATACTCAAATGGATCAGCAACCACAGAAGCAGCAACAAGTCCACTTATGTGAGCCATATCCATCATGAGAAAAGCGCCAACAGCGTTTGCAATCTACCATACATAGCAGAAGTAATTAGCCGCTAAAAACAATAGACACAAAAAGCATCCCAAACTATACATATCATGGACAAGCAGAAAAATATGCATAGCCAGTAGACACAGAAGAATTGCACCTTTCTCATACGAGAGTAGTCAAAATCTCGAGGATAAGCACTAGCACCAGCAATAATAAGTTTCGGTCGAAAGAGATTAGCTGTTTTCTCAAGCATGTCATAATCAACCAGGCCTGCGCAAAATGTGAAGTCAACTCCTAATCAGCCACCAATTCATGTTAACATCCAGAAATCAACTGCATTATACCATATCCCAAAGAAGAATGTGGCACCTGTAGATTCGTTAAGCCGATAAGGCATAGATTCAAAATAAATAGATGTGCCTGATACCCGCCTTTTAGGAGTCATGAACCCATGGGACAAGTGACCTCCATGGGGCAAGTCCAATCCCTAAGTCAATAAATTAACAGATTATATTAGTCCAGGTCTTCCACCACACGTGATTTATTGTTATTTCCAATATGATCGATTTAGATGACCAAATTGCAGGTAGCCAACATTCAGCTTACCATTAGGCGGTCATGAGGATTAAGAATTGCTGTGTACACTTCAAAATTGGCGGGAGAACCTGACAATGGTTGAACATTTACACCCCAATGCTTACCATCCAAGTGAAATGCCGCCAAAGCCCTTTCTTGACAAAGAATTTCTAGTTCATCAATGTACTCATTGCCACCATAGTACCTGATAGAAGATAACAATTCCAACACACAGATGAAAATAGCAAGTTAGTGCAGTATTAGAATCTCTCTCTGTGTGTGAAGATAGCTTACCTTTTGCCTGGTAGGCCTTCGGAATACTTGTTCGTAAGGACAGAACCAACTGCTTCCATCACAGCTCGTGACGTGAAATTCTCTGAGGCAATAAGCTCTAGACTTCTAAATTGACGTTGCTTTTCTTTGTCAATGATCGAACGCACTTCAGGATCAGCATCACTCAGGCCATAGTCTACAAAGCTGCTGCCATTTCCTAAATGCAATAATTTGTAATTCCCATGCATGAGGTTTAGTATCAGAAATTTCATTGAATATAGGAATATATCGACAAGAAAGCTTCAAGGATCTTCCCTTGCAGGAAAAAGTAATAATCAAGCTAGTTTTTTAAGGCACAAAGGAAGCAGATACATGATTCTTCTAGTTATATCATATATGATACAAAGTATCCTTTTTTCCCTATTTGATCCCTTTGAAATCCAAATTCGAAGTTGCAATCAAAACCATTCTTTAGAAAGGTTATCAATTCACGAACAGTAGCTGAAGTGCTGAACCATATTACCACATAGTTACATTTGGATGTAGATTCCTCCCTCCCAACCCTCTCCCCTTCGTCTTTTCCAGACGCTAGATTGACGGCTGGAAGTGATCTTTTCTCTCACTCTTGCTCAATTAAGTGATCATTGAATCAGACACTGGTGCATAAAATTGAAAATCTTTCAACCAGTTTCAAGACTTGGGGTTGAGGGAGGTAAAGTAAGTTGATGCCTGTCAAAATGAATATATTATTATGTAACATCACAATCTGTAAGTGTTTTTTTTCCTTCTGACAAGATATCATCTCCTCAGTTATTAGAAATACGTATTATGCCAGTTTCCTCTAGATTGTCATGCATCTTATTTTTAATTATGTGGTTACTATACATAGTGTATTGGGGAATTTCATAGTTAAAAGTATATTAAACAGTCCTTAAGCTTGCCAAGTTTATACAATTAATGGAACAGCATTCTAGTTAGTATTACAAATTGAGACAATTCCAAAATTCATATCAATAAATTAACCCAGTTAGCAAATAAAGATGAATGGCAACAACTCCTCCAATCAGGGAACTAGTACACTCCAACCCCATAAGACAATGTATCTCACCAATTTCTTCCTTGAGTGTACCATGCCAAGGCTCTATTCACATAGCTAAACCCCAACGAAAGAAACCCACCCCTCCCCACGGGGGAGGGGTGATTCTATGCATTTGAATTTCATTTAGTGTTATAAGACTCTAGGGATATAAGGACTTGAAGCATTGACAACGAGCTTCTGTTCTTAGTTTGAACGATTACCCAATTTAATTAGATCATGCATTTAAAAGCATAACATATCCAGGTAAGAAGACATTCTATTGTACTTCTGTCTCCCATATCCGAAACTAAACACACAACACACAAATGGAAGAGAAAATACAAAATGTTGGCACATGTAGACCGAAAATACAAAATCAAAATTCCAAAATTCACAACTAGTTACCTCCTCCAATCTCAGGCACAGGAACAGACACGGAAGAGGGTGGCCTCCCAGTGACCAAGCTCCCCTCAAGTTGAGATGATGATCTACATGGCTTAACCGAACTGAGCTTAACCTGGTGTGGGAAGTAGTAGTTAACACCGCACCCATTTGAAAGGAAAGTCGATTCCTTAATCCAAACGGGCTGTTGAAGAGAACCCATAACTGCAGCACCACTACAATAAGCCTGCATACTAGCTTTTCTGATACAGCTCTCACAAAACTATATCCTACAGGTACCAAGATTCGATTTGCACATACATAAGCATTACGTAATCAAACTCAAATACACTAAGTTCGTGAAAAAATAGCAAATTCAACCAACAAAAAAAAAAAAAAAAAAAAAAGACATTAATTGAGAAAAAAATCGGTGGATTTTAGATCCTGTTTGGTTGCTAGGAAAAACCGAGGAAACTTTCACATTTATTTTCGGATTTTTCTGAGCTACCAAACGGATTCGAGAGGAACGGAATGAATGAGATTGATGAAAAAGAAAGACTTACACGCTTCTTGAGTTATTTTTCTTTGGCTTTCTTTCTTCTTCCTGCTTTTTTAAAGATGGGCAAAGGAGTGGAGTGGAATGGGTGTTCAGCAACCCTAGCTGTTGTAAAAAGCGCGCGCCTCTGGTGTAATAAAAAATAGAGAAAATCTATGGCAACTTAGTGCTACTGAAAGTTATAGTCTATATCTATATCTATATTATTTATATGAAAAAATTTTAATTTTCTATTTATTATTTTCATTTTATTTTTATTTTCTATACATATTTGACTTTTAAGTTATTTTAAACTCTTTTATTACCGTATTTGATTTCTAAATTCTTTATTACTTTCGTACACTTTTTATTTCCTATACCTATTTGACTTCTAAGTTATTTTGGACTCTTCTATTAATTTTTATTTCCTATACATATTATACTTTTAAGTTATTTTGAACTCTTTTATTACAGTATTTGACTTATGAATTCTTTATTACTTTCATACACTTTTTATTTCTTTTACCTATTTGACTTCTAAATTATTTTGGACTCTTCTATTAATAGTATTTGAATTATAAATTCTTTTGTACTTGTTTATTATTAGTAGTACACTTTCATACATTTTCTATATCTATGTAAATAGAAAACTGTCTAATGAGTCGGGGAGATATCTAAACAAATGACATATTAGATTCTCAAATAGGAGTAGAATAAATCAATAATTAAGTTTAACAATAGTTAAAATAAGAATTAATTATTCTATACATAATTTATGATTCAATTTAATTACATATATAATTTAAATTTCTTATAAAAAAATTGTTATTTAAATATATTCACGTGCAACGCACGTCGCGCATTGCTAATTTTTTAAAGTGTATAAAAGTTTGTTCAATCATAAAAATTATAATTTTTAAAAATTAAATTAAAATTTATAAAAAAAAATTATAACTCATCAAAGAAAGTCAAACAGGTATAATTTTATCATAAAAAATTATAACTTTTTTTTATAATATCGAAAAAAATAGTTTTCATAAAAAAGAACAATACAATATAAGTACTGCTACATGGCTTCATCACCCATGATCGGACTAATTCTACTACCCCTCCAATTTTTATTTTGTTTTAAATTTAAATTTGAATAAAATATTCTTAAAAATCTTCTTCAATGTTATATCTAAACTCATATTAAATTAAAACAAAGAGGAGAAAACAAACCGCGTAGCAGAAAAATTGTAATCTTGAATCTCTCTTTTTTTTTTTTTTCCCAATCAGAACATGGTGAATAAATACAAATCCTAGACACTGTATACAAACTGAAAGCGCTCTACACACTTTCTCCAGGGAAGATATTCATTTCATTCAAGACAAATAGGTTCTTTTAACTGGCCAAGAAAGGAAGAAAAAAAGAAAGTATCCTCAGAATTCTAGTAGAAACGACAGTTCCTCAAGGAAAGTTTGTCACAACTACTCGTGAGGTTTTGGTGATATTCAATGACCAGATGCACATTAACCACACAAACTCAATACGCGCCTCATTCCACATGTGAAAGGCCCCCTCCACCTTCAGCACTTGTCCTGCATGGAAGCCCAGTATTTGGTTATGGACTTAAAGAGTAAGAAAAGATAAACATCCTGCAAACAAATGAACTTTGACCTATACACACTGTCAAGTATAAATGATAGCAGTTTGCCTCGTTAAGGAAGCTACACATGCATGCATCAACAATGTCAAGCAATATATATACACATTAACTGTTGGCATGTGTAGCTTTTTGAGCTCTGTTCAGAATTAAACATATGGTCTACCAGACTAGAGCAAGAGATGCAATGGAAATGAGAAGGTACTTCATTATGTGTGGAGGTTTACCAACAGCCTTGAGTGAAAAACAATCATGGATGTCCAAGAGATGAGTTATACAAGATCAGTCAAAGGTGAAAAGCAAAACTTTATGTCCGAGAGCCAAGAAAGATGCATGACGTGAAAAACTAAACCGTCCATACAACTAAGCCTCACTCTCCCAGTCTCCCAGTGCTTATATCTCACAGGCTTATATTATTAAATCAAACTTTTCCATTTCAGAGATCGGGAGCAGAAATTATGCATCAAATGAGCAATTTAATGTTAAAAAGGTTTCTGCAGAAGGCAAACAGCACTCACTTGTGGTCGGAAGGATTTGGCATAATTTCATAAACAATTGTTGTGACAGCATTCCTCTTCAGCTGTTAATCCACAGAAAACAAAATATATAATTTGCAACACCACTGCATACATCTATATCTTAAATTCCACACTGAAATTACCTGTGTAGCTTCACCTTTTAAGCCAATGTATTGTATTTGAGTTGTGTCACCACCAAAATTGTCAGGGAAATGCAGTGTCAGATTTCCCACACTTTGAAACCTAGAATATCTGATTATGTTGGCATAGCATTAGATCGTCAAAATTGATAAATAATGAAACAAATAGACAAATGCTATTCTTCAAGCATCGACATGGGTACTTAACCAGTGAAGATTTTAGAAATCTAAAGAGGCATTGGGGGTGACGAGCCATCATTATGACATAGAACAAGTTTTACATCACTTGCATTATACAGGCTAACCAAACTCTTCTGAATGATTATCTTCAAATAGTGAAAGTAATCAATACAAATTGATCACATTGTTGACCCGTTCATGCTTGCTATAAAAGAATAATTTACATCATTCCATGTACAGGAGGAAACTTATCAAAATGAATGTCTATACAAAGACCATCCGGTATGCCAACTATATAGGAGGGCAGGGATAATTTACCTTGTCTGGTATTCTAAAATGCCTTGCAAATTTTCTGCCAAATCCCACTCCTTGGACAATGAGCAAATGTTTGATTACGTTGATATTGATAAACATAAAATCCTGACAACTAACATGAGACACTACCTGAATAGCTTGCATACTCTGAGCATCAGAGAAGTCAATACCATCTCGATTGATGAACCTACATTTAAGTAGAACGTTTTACTTGAGATCACGACTATCACTTACTGATAATATTCATGTCAAACAAAGTGATTAAAAGGTTGGGGTTGCAGGAGGCTGATGTCAAAGTAGAGTAAAGAGTACTTCACGAAACACAATAAATGACCATCCCTACGGCAGAATTAAAGAACAGCTTGCTTAGTAATACCATCACAATGTAAAAAGTGTCAACAAAGTTAAACTCACGCTCTCATCTTGGAAGGACTGGTTCCATCAGCACCTCCGACAACTGAAATGCTCTTGAGCTTAACATCTGATGTAAATCTACCACAATCAATTCCAACAAACAAATGTAAGAGAAGCAATCCCAAAAAAAGAAGGGTCATTATGCAGGAAAAACAGAAATATTACCAGTCAAAAGAGTTTGAGTCACATCCTCAAACATAGTTTCATGCTCAATTATATTTTCAGTATGTTTTTATCAAGTAAACCAAAACAAAAGTAGACTTCTGATCGAGGATAAATTTAAATGTGCAAGTGGTTAACTCACTACAAATATTTTATGCATATCAAGCTCAGGATCTGAACTCAACAATTTGTCTTCAACTGAGCCATGAGACAAGCAAAGGGCTGTCACTATTGTCCCTCAAGCATCCACTGCTTTAAGGGAGGTGAAGCATTTATGGCAGACCCAAGCTGTGTGACACAGAACAAAGAAGTAGCAGGAAGAAAGATAGGAGAGAGAAGAAGAAGAACATAGAAGGTAGGTGGAGGAAGGAACAAGGGGAGACAGAGAGGACGAGGGAAAAAGCTTGGGAAACAATTAGTCGAAAATAATACTAAATTTAACAGCCAATCTTATCCAAAAATAGCAAACAAATTCATCCCCCAAATGCTAATCTTGAGTGTTTTCTCAAACCCATTTTTTGTCAAGGGGATCCTCTGATGCGGAAACTTTTTTTAAACAAGCAGCACTGCTAAAATGAGGTAGGCAGATGTATCACATATGGTCAGAAAGCTGATACAATGCTTTATGAAACAAGTGCAGATTCAAAGTATAAATTATATATCAAAGCTCTAGTGCAATCCTAATCAATCAGGCAGCCTTCGAAAAGGTGTAAACTTTGCTATTTTTTCCTTTTTCTTTTCTTTTTTAAGAACCAGGGGTTTTGAATGGAAAAAATAAATGGAGGAAACTGACAAAGAAAGACCAGAGCACACAACAACTATAATGCAGGGGACAGTCACAGCAGAAACTTGAAGTCTGGCAGGGAGGACATCCTAAAGATGGCTGCTCCAACACCTTTATTATCTTTCTTTTGTTTTGCTTTTTTACGCAGTTTATGATCCTCTCCTTTACCACATGCTGATCCTTCTTATTTGTCACATCTTTCAAGTTTCGGCCACTAGTTTAAGCAATTAGAGCTTGTGGGAGGAGCGGTGGCACAAAATTAGCCAGCCCATTGGCAATTTATCCAGCTGCAACATGATCTACAAACCGGATTTCATGAATAAGAGTCTCAGCTCATCATGGGTGAGAGAGATGAATGAGAGACATGTCCACCTGGGAACCCAAATCATAATACACCTTTATAGTTTCTTCATCTTCGGTGAGAAAAAAGACCACCTTCAAACCTTCAAGTTCTGCTGTGATTCTAGAATAATCCTTGATTAGTGGCAATAGCCACAATGTGTTACCTATATAACTGACCTATGAAACGGCTGATATATCCAAACTAAAAGAACGGAAATAATTTAGGGGGTTAAACATATAATATAGAAACCCAAATAGATGATGGTATGTTATCCAGAACATCGGTGGAAAGCACAATCGCAGAAAGGAAAATGTTAGAATATAAATAATCTAATTGTAAAAACATTAAGATATGAAATTGTATTTGTTTTTGAAAAAAAAAAAAAAAACAGAAAATAGATGAACAATAAAAGTAATTGTTTGCAACAGATTTTAGCATGTATGAACATTGAAATAACAGCAAGGATGAATAACTATTGAATTAATGCACACATAGGGCTCAAAAACAAAAGGACCAATGCGCAGGAAGATGAAAGGTAAATAAAGCTATAGAATTAATGAGTAAACCTAGGTAATAACTGGCTCTAAAACAATGAAGCACACACTTACGGAATGAAAACAATCAACTCAGGATCACCCTCGTTGCTTTCCAAGTGACCCTGTTACAAATAAGAGGATCAAATTTTAGATGCCTTTTCAATAGGGAAGAAAGAAAATGGTGTACACGTAAGAGATGGAAAATTTACCAGATAAGAGGACCATTTCACTTTTTTATGCTTATCTTCATTTCTGGAGAGTATGGTTTTATCAAAAGGTACCCATACCGGGGATAAATTTATGCATTAATTGGATATGGTTTTTTTATATATAATAAAATAATTAAGGAAAACGAGAATACTTTCCAAAAAGTAAAAATAATGAGTAAAATAATAATAAAATAGATGACCAAGAAAAAGATTTAGGTTCTAATCGGCTTCCGGAAGTTAGATCGTAATCAACTTCATCAAAAGTTGAAATTGAGTAGAACTTTTCCTACGAGAAAGAGGTGTCGGCCAGAACTCTGAAATTCAAAAACCTAACTGCAAAGGAAAGTAATGATGTATACAGAATGTAAAGGCATCAATACTAGTCTGCTGCTTGCTATTCTAATACAGAAATTCAAAGCAGCCAATAGCAGAACACAAATAATACCCCAGAAAAAGTTTTGGGCTCCAGTGTGTGTGAGTGTAAGAGTTCATTTTTCTTTCTTTCAGAGAGAGGGGCCAGGGGAAGTAAGTTACAAGGTCACTCCTATATTTGCCTTAGAATACTCTACAACTGCAATGGGCAATGATAACCTATATTTTTTCCCATAGTTAAACAACATGTTGCCATTTGAAGGTGACAGAGTGAAATACATTGGATTCCATTAGCACTAACACACAGGTGTGTCAGTCTGTTTATACTACAGATGACAAAAAAAGAGAAAATAATTTAGAAACTCAACCATGGCATGAGATGACAACAAAAGACTGATCAGACATAATGAGTACACTTATGAATTGCCCATCAGACCAGCTCTACTTTATCAATAATAAACCACTAGTAATGCTAATGGATCATAACTTTTAACCATAAACCACTAGTAATGCTAATGGATCATAACTTTTAACCATATCCAACGATACATATTACCTCAGAACAACAACAAAAGAACCAAAAAAAAAACATTAATGTAAAAAAAGATTGAGAAAACTATAGACAACTAATCGTGCAGATCATGCATCCATCCATTTTTCAAAAAAGTGAAGAAACACGATAGATGTTGAAGTCTATAGGTAGAATTTACCTCTGAAGAATTCAGGCGCTGCTCCCAAGCTCTGAAAACTGACTTCACACTTCCTGTAACTGCCTCATTTAATGCAGACACCTTTGACAAAACAAGAGTAGAGTCTTCGGTCATATGTTCAATGAGGATACTTAATGTGGGTTAAGAGAATTGTAGAAGCAAAGAAAAAAAACTAATCTAATAGAAGAGCAACTATAAGAATAACAGAAAAATAAAGGTTAAGGTATGCAAAAACAAAAGCAAAAACCAAAACCAAAAAAAATACACCCACGCTCGTGTAAATAAATAGATAAATAAATCTATTTATATCAAAATGAAAGCTTGAGCACACATCCCACCATAAACTAGATATGTTTATTAAAATGAATAATTCCTATCAAAATGAATTATTTGCACACATCCCAACATAACAATGCTTGAGCACTATGGGTAAATAAATCTATTGTTTAGCTTTACAATTCACTCTCCCTTCAAATAACAAATATGGGTACTCATTGAATCAGTACCACAAACTAAACACTAACATGTAAACTTACTGTCAATCACAAAACTTCATTTTCTGGCCTTACAGGGTGAAGATTGAAGACTAGGTTTTGTGGTCACCACAAAAACACAGGGCAAATCAAATTTATAGCATTAGAAACTAATTGTAACTAACACATAATCCCCTACGGAAAATAAGACACGAAGGTGTTGAAACTTGATGGGGTTATGATAATCGACACCTAGGGTTTTGTGGACCATTTTTTTTTCTTCCGATCTCAATTATAATCGATAGTAGTTGCTAAATAGCGCTAGTTCATTGTTTAAGTACCAGTGCCACTGTCATTTTTTGTACATAGAGAGCCACAACAGGAGAAAATGAGAGAGAAAGAGGGAGAGAGAGAGAGAGAGAGAATTGACCTTAGAAAGGTCTATATGTTTGTAGAGAGACCAATCAGCTGAACAATCGTGATCTTCGCAGCTGTGATCATGTAAGCAAGCCATTTCTACACACACACACACTCTCTCTCTCTCTCTCTCTCCCCTTCTAACTCTGTCTGCTCACCGGACGAAATGGAAGAAGCCAGAAGGGCGAATTGAGCTTGCTTGGCAAAGGAGCAAACCGATTTGTTACCAATTCCGAATTACGAAAATGCGCCTGCGTTTGTGTGATGGACAGCCGGTTCGCCACTTTCTCGGGTCGGACAATTGGTGTCGGTTGACCCAACAGACAATGGCCCATGTCATGCACAGTGGATCAGAAAACCCATAACCACATTCCATGATTCTCCCCATGGGGCCACTGCATGATTGGTCGGGGCCGACCTGACCCATTACCGAATAGGTTGTTGGGTCATAATCGTGTTGGGTGATGTGAGTTCATGTCCAAAAGTACTTCACTCATACCTACTTTATTTATTGATTCATGTCATCCGGTGTGCTAAAATAGGGACAGAGTGGTACACAAGATAACAGGTACCAAGTTTTAAGGGAAAAAATATATTTTCGTGCAATTTGGTGGGAAAACGTTCCTTTTGCAGGAAAATCTGGTCTAGCGGGGAAATAAAAATTTATGAGAAATCTTGGTTTCTTGCTAAACAAACGCAATAAAATCTGATTTTTTTTTTCTCTTTCCTCTATTTTCCACCACTCCCTCACTAACCAAACAGAGCTATAGAGTTCGTATCGCGTATGAATCGTGTATAACCAGTATATAAACGAGTCGTGTCATTTATTATTTTTATTTAGCTTCACTCATACACGATTCGTTTATTAATCGTATTGTGTCAAATTTACTTGTTTACAAAAATGAGTGACTTAAATAAGACTTAAACTCTCTAATTTCGTGTTGTGTTAATAAATTGTATCATATTTTGACACTCTTAATCACAAAGTCATTTAAACAACGATCATTTCGTGCTTCCTTAAATTATCCCAATGAATCGAATCGAATTTGATTAAATTAGAGCACGCTGTTCTCTTTTTTTTTTAGTTGGTAATCAAAATGTTTTTCAACTCAAAAAGTTAAAATGGAAATTTGGAGATAACTAGGAAACAAAAGGTTTCTTTTTTTATTTCTTTTGCATTTTTTCCTTCTTCGAGGATTGTACTCCCTTCATATACCAAGCCTTGAGGACCGGGGTCTAGCCCGTTTCATCTGGATCCTATCCATCACCATCCTCTTAACAAGAATCTCATTTTTAAAAATCAATTATTTGTTTATATATTTATTTTGATAATTTTTTAATTATTATTGATGATGCACAAATTGAGTTTGCACACCACATGTCAAATGATCATTAATAAATGCAATAATTAAGAAATGAGCGATGGAGACAGAAACAAGACAATGATTTATAGTGGTTCGGTCAATGTGACCTACGTCTACTTTGAATGGTTAAGGTCGTCGGGGTATTTTTATTACTTCAAGTCTGTTGAAAGAGCAGATAATTACAAGCTAAGAAAGATAAGAGAGTTGTGCTCGACTGAGTGTGATGCCCCCCAAGTGTTGGCGGGACTTACAATTTATAGTCGTCTCATAACAGATTCGGGGCGAGTTATTAGTAACTAAGTGACTAATCTGGTGAACTTGGACGACCTCTTCAAAACGGGAGAGGCAGTTACGGTGCTCTCTACAAGATTTGGTTAAAGGATGACGTGAGGGTTGACTCTTTCCAAGACGGCGTAGATGAGGCTCTTGGATGACCCTGCATGCTCCCTGCTGATGTAGCTCCTCAAACCTGATGAGCTTGACCGGACGTAAACCACATTGGACTGGACTTGCTGGATCTCTTGGTGTTGGGCTATTAATTCAGACTGGGCTTATAACATGAGTTGACCCCTTGAACTTGGCCCATTAATTATAACCGTTGTTTGATGGCATCATCATATAGAGTGTTCTTCGCAACATTAAAATGTTGATTACTTGACATAAACATAGCAGCAAGGGTAAAATTATTCCTTATTATGTATTTTAGCATAAAATAAAAAAGGGTGAAGCGATTTCCACCCCACAAATATTCAGTCTCACCTCGTTAAAATCTTTATTAATAAACTATTAATTTCATTCCATCTATACCGACTTTATTGATAAGTAAGTTCACTTTATTCCATATACACTATTTTTAATAAATACACCCTATATCTTTTCACAATTAGATTTTTATTCAGTGTATTCTTTATTGAATGATGTCTACCTAGCAATGTATTCAATATTTGCTTGGAGCTTTTGTAGTTTCCCAAGAGCAATGTTACATGAACTTACAAATTAAATTTAAAATGTATATTTGATAATTACAACTATTGATTTTACTATAAATTTTAGTATTTATCGGAACTCATTATCTATTCAGTGATTATGATTATCAATTACATATTTTAAATTCACATTTCAAGTCCAAATAACATTTTTCTTAATGGAATATATAGAGGGTTGTTAAAACCAGTCTAAACTCATCTCAATGTAAGAACATAGAATGAAACTTTAATTATGAAAAGATATAAGATGAACTTATTTATTAAAATGGTGTATATATCATGGGGTGAGCTTAATTACTAATGAGATGAGTACAAAAAGAGTGGATTTAGTAGTTTAATAATCAATATTTTAATGGTATGAAAATGAATATTTGTGAGGTAGAAATAAATCTAGAATACAAATAAAAAAACTTAAAATTAAAATGAAAAAAATAAAAATAAAAAGAAAAATTCATCTCGATATTTTACTTCGAGTGAATTACACTTTGTACTTGAAAGATCTACAAAAAATTATTTTATATTTTTAAAGATTAATTTTTTTATATTACACCTCAGTATATTAAAAATATTGTAATATGACATTTTTGTTAATTTTTGTTATTTATTCCGTCAGCTTTTGACCGAGTAGACAATGGAAGCTCAAGAAATAATCATATTATAATATTTTTTATATATTATGGTTGTAATATAAAAAATATAATATTTAAGTATGTAAAATAAAAAATCTAAAATCTATTGGGGTGCAAAATGAAATGAGATTCCCCTTGCTCATAAAGAAGAACAATTACCCTAATTACTTGAGAAGGAAAATTACTCCTAACCTTCAGTTGCTGAGAGAGAGAGAGAGAGAGAGAGAGAAAGGGTACTGAATCGTGGGGGTAGAGAGAGAGATGGAGCTTATAGAGGGCCAGAGGTCAACACCACCTTCAGGCCGCTACACACTACAACCATCTCCATTCTCAAGCGAAGATATACTCGTCTGCATAGATGTGAACACTGAGTCACTTGTGGAAATGAAAGTCACAGGTCCAAATGGCCGACCCTTCACCAGATTGGACGCAATGAAGCAAGCGATTCTTCTCTTCATCAATGCCAAGCTCGCCATCAACCCCGATCACCGCTTCGCTTTCGCGGCACTCGGAAAGTCAGCTTCTTGGGTAACTCCCTTAGTTTTATTTGCTACCCTATTTTTCTTGATCGTGTGGGCTTGAATTTTGGTGGGTTTTATGGAATTTCCAATTAGGGTTTAGGGTTAGTATATCTCTTTGGAATTTCAGCTGGGTTAGTTTAATGGCTGATTTATTTGTTTATATCTGATTATACTTTTGTACAGCGGTTGAAGTAAAATGTTGGTTTCTTATGTATTTCTGGATGCTATTTTTGTGTAATTGAAATTTTACTTCTAGTGGCCACTCTAGCTTTCAAGGTTCAGTGTAAACAAACTAAATCTGTTTGATTATCGATATAATAGTTTGTTATGTGGAGGCGTGGTAATGGGAATAGTTCTTGGGGTAGGTTGAAGAGGGATGGTAATGAGAGCTGGCTCAGGCTTACTTCTATGGGGTCTGCCTTTTTGAATTGAATTTCAGGGAGGGTTGTAGGGTAAGGGAGGCTGACAACTATGGAAAAATTAGCTGTATGATTGCATTTTCTGGGATCACATTTGTCTTTCTGGTACCATACCCATGCCGTCTAGATTGGACATAGGAATTATCAGGTACAAATGTCACTGGAAGTGACACGGGCAAGTGCTGGCCCTCGTTGTGCTGTGGTGGTTAAGGTACAAAACCAAAACCCCCAGGTCAGGGCTCAGGGGTTCAAGGCAGAGAGAGAGAGATCACTGATCTTGTAGTAGGATCTGAGATTAGAGACACCACTTAATGCGATTACTAACTATAATAATGATGACCTTGATACCATTACAACTTAAACTCTCAGTATAATCTTACCATCTTAGCCTTTCTCAATCTTGCAAGTCCAATCAAATTGGTAGCACGCCATAAGCGATATGCTGATTTTTTTATAAGAATCTTAGAGTTGTTGCAGAGTTGTGTGAATTGGCTTTTCTAATCTTGCAAAAGTGCATCTGTCTCATGTTTTAATGCCTGGAGATATGTACATTGGAATGGTGAAGGTAATATTTCTCACCTTTCAAATTTGATGCCTCTCTCCCACCAAATCCTTAACCTCTTTCATCAGTTGGACATAGGGGTTCCCAATTGTTTTAGTACTTATCATCTATTTGATCTCACCTGCTGAATAGCTTTAATGGCCCTTGCTATTAATCTTGTAGGAACATTTCCAATTCCATAGACAATCGTTAAACTATATATATCTTATCATTTTGGACTCAACCACCCCTAGATTACGCTCCATCTTTCGTTGGGTTCAACCGTATAATTTCCAGTTGGCATTCCATATTTCCTTCTATGTCTCCTTGCTTGTGTATGGAGAGATTGATTGCTATGGCATACCTTGAACCTACCTTTTTTTTTTTCCCTATGTAATCATGGTATAATAAAAAGAAGGTAAGTGATAATGGTCTACTGAATGGATTTACTTGCATAAACCACTTTATGGAAAGGAGTGTTTGGTTAATTGGTGATATTCTCATTTCTTTTCTTTCAACATTTTGAAGCTTCGGAAAGAGTTTAGTAGTGAAGTTGAATCTGCGATAGCAGCATTTCGGGGGATCTCAGTTGACTCATCTTCTGGTCATGTGGATCTCACCCAACTATTCCGGGTAGCAGCCCATGAAGCAAAGAAATCTCGTGCACAGAACCGGATCTTCCGGGTGGTAAGTTACGGTGGATTCACACTTATATATACCTGCTTTTGCGTTTATCACTGTATTTGTGCCAAGGAGCAGAGTCCCCCCCCCCCCCCTCTCCCACTTTTTCTCTCTACTAGTTTCGTCTTTGTTGTTAGACAATTGATACCACCAATTTCAAGTACAATTTCTCATGCAATCTAATGCAACCCAAACACAGTTTGGGTTAAATTTTACTAGCGCCAAAATAGGACTAGAATAATAAGGATTTTGTGGAGTTTAAGTTTTTGTTTACTGTTCCTAATTTAAAATATTTTGGAACTTCTTTTAAAAAATTGATTGCTTTATGAGTTCTTGGGAATTAACAAGATTAGGTTTTCTTTACAGCTTTGACTTTTGTGTCTTGAAATTCGCTGTCAGAGGAAGAGCTGTTGAGGGTTTTTCTTGTTTCTCTGCTATCTACTTGTAATTTTTGGTGATTCCTGCTTTTTTCATGCACATACTGTTCTGGTTTCTTTTTTTACTTCTCTCTACCCTCAAATGGTACAATTGATCCAGATTGAACTTCTGGGAATGTTTTGAAACTGCATAGTGAAGAAGTGTTTCCGAGTAATATTTTCGTGGCACCTGAAATAAGTAAAGGTGTTAATTGAGCTGAGTTTTGCAAGCTTGAATCCGAGCCTGTCGAGCTTGTTTTTCTAAACGAGCCTAAAAAATTGTTTAAGCACGACTCGTTTAGAACTTGAGTCAAGCCCAAGCCGAACTCGAGACGCTCGACTATTTTACATATAAACGAGCCGAGCCTTAGAAAAACGAGCCTAAAAAAATTGTTCAAGCTCAGCTCGTTTAGAACATGAGTCGAGCTTGAGCCGAGTTTTATCTGAGCTAAACCCGAGTAGCTCATCTCGATTAACACCCTTAAAAATAGGTTTCCTATATATTCCTATAATGTGTGTAATCATCTTTCGGTTATCACATGTTCTTTCAGGTGAAATTCCTCAAATTTCAAGAACTAACTAGTGTGACTCGTGTTTCTGTTGTATTCAGATCCTACTTTACTGCAGATCATCAGTAGCACCACAATATCAATGGCCTGCAACCCAGAGACTCTTCACTTTGGATGTAATATACCTTCACGACAAGCCAGGGCCTGACAATTGTCCCCAGAAGGTGTACGATGCCCTTGTCGAGGCCCTTGAACATGTCAGCGAGTATGAGGGCTACATCTTTGAGAGTGGCCAGGGGCTGACACGTGTCCTCTTCCGTCACATGTGTGTTTTGTTATCACACCCCCAGCAACGTTGCGTGCAAGATGACATTGACATACCCAAGTCCCTTACGAAAAAGTCACCTGCAGCTGACTCAGCACCAGCAGAAGAAAATGTTCCTGTGACCAGCCAATGAGAGAGAGTAAACAATCGAACAAGTGAATTGTGGTATGCATGTTTGTTTTTGTGTATGATGTGATTAGGTTTCTGGGAAAAGTTCATGTGTATCTGTAATTTTGTAACCTTTGTATGACTAGTGTAAACCTTCTGGATTCGATAGTCTGACTAAATTTCTTAAATTGACAAAGTAGATGGTGACAGAGGAAACTAAACTACTCTTTTTGCTCTCCTACAGTTGTTATACTTGAAACAGAAGAAACTCTGGTAAGCTGTTGAGTGTAGATTCTTTGGTTGTCCAAAATGAAAGGGAAAAAGTTGCTTTGTTTTTTTGTAAATTGTCTTCGACTTGGGGGTAGTTTTTGGGGAAGTCTTCTTAAGGCTGCAGGCTTGACATCTTTACTATGCATAATTGTCCTCTTTAATTAAAAATTAGAATTCTGTCTGTTCAAATATTTTCTTAATCTGTCAGATATTTGGATCGAATTCAGATTGATGTTTTTAATCGCAGTCGGATTTAAACTAGATGAGATCTCATCTGAATTTGATCTATTGACACAGGTCATACACAACTTGTGTCGTGCAAGAAATAGCTTCCAAATGGACCCTTCTCAGGTGGTGCAAAGTGGGCCATTGACTGGTTCAGATTTTGTGACAAAGAATTGCTTTTTATTTGTTCTTCTTGATGAGATTTATAGACTCTTGTAGTTATCCCAAATGTTTCTGCAATTAAAAATGTATGCATTATGGAAGAAGCACGACTATTATTGTAGTTGATTGAACAATGCTTAAAAATGTGGTAAAGTACAGGTTGAAAATCAAAGGAAAAAACCTGTATAATTGCAGTTGGGCTGAATGGAAGGTTTTACAATATATGTTGGTTGTCCATTATGATGCACTTGATTTTCCTTTGCATATCCTGAAAATAATTAATTAAAGTGAGCTAAGAGACAACAAGAGGGAGATGGAGAAGGGAGAAGAGAGAGGTTGGTGAGTTGCCTGGCAGTGGATAGTGTTAGTTGAGTTGTCTGATATAGGGGACGGTGCAAAGAAAATAATATTTTTGAGTGGAAAATTTATTTTGGGATGATGCATTTTGTACCATTGGACGAAAGTAGATAAAAATTGAATCAATTTTAATTATTGTTGTATTTTTATTAGTTGAGAATTTAACTTCTTATCTGTAATATTAGATAGAAGATGTGTTTGAATATTCGGCCTTTCATGTGAGTCAAATGGTGGTGTTCTATTTCTACAAGGAACCAGTTAGCTGATACCCTTCAACCTTGAAAATAAACTAGTCATTTTCTAACCTCCCTCAGTTACTACCTTTTTTGTGTTATTTCTCTGCCAAGAAAGATGTTTGGAAAGCCATGACCCTTGGCCAAGCAATATAAAACAAAACAATTAGCCTAAAAAAATTGCCACTAGCTTGAGAAAAGTTGAAAAACCTTGCTTGAATTGTTGTATATAAAAAATTGTGCTGCCCCACCCCCCAAAACACCCAAACGTTTCTACATGCAAGTTTTAAAAGACTTGAAGAGGTATTTCTCTATATGTCCTGATTGGTGTTTTGACTTTTTTGGATATTGACCCCACTGATTTGAGAAATAAGGAGTGCTGTGGCAGGTGTAATGTCAGCATCCAATCTTATGGTGCTAATTTGAAAGAGCCTTCTCCATCTACATTTGACCCTCTTCCAAACCAGTAGTAGCGGGGAGTCTCGTGAACGGGGTTGCTCTTTTTTCTTTTCTGTCCACATCTACTTCTTTGGTTCTTCCTAATCTTTGGTGACTCAAACCATATACAACCATAAGTAGTTTATTTTCATATGGAACATCATGACAAGATCCACACATATGGGAGTGGGACCTAAGAGTTAATTATAAAATCCATTAAAGAAAATAGCAATAGAAGTCAACTCAAACATATGGTGAGGATGGTTTGATTTAGTTTATCACCTTAAGAAATCTATGGGTTGGTCTTCTAAATTTGGGTATCCTTCTCCATATATGCATGCTCACAATGGTAATATAATCCTCATACTCTGTTGTTAATGGTTCTTTTTTGTGAAGGTTGACCCACTGTTTGCATCTTTCCAGCTATAGTTTCTTCAACCTGCTAAAGAGCTCCTAAGTGCTTGCTGGCACGGCCATCATTTCGAATCTCATTTCCTTGTAAAGTGCATCAAGCAGGTCATGGTCAACCATCTAGTGGATTCTACCTTCTCCCACTTGAAGAAAGTGCTAAAATGAGCAATGGGGTCACACTACAATGACTTATTTGGGTTTATAATGAGGCAGTCTGACCTGGATTTTGATAGAAATTTGGCCAAAATTTTGAAATAATTTAAGAAACTATTGACCTTAGCCAAAAGACCAAGAAACACATGAAAAGAAATGTAGGAACTCTATAAGATAATTGTTATTTTGTTGAGTTGAGTGCTTCAACACAGTCTTCAAAGCTATTCAACAGCTACTTAAAATACTGTTATTGGCTGCTCAAAATCAAATGTATAGAGCATTTAAACAATCTCATAAACAGTTGGAAGTCAAACACTTTTAGGTTCTCTTGGAGCGTATATTATTTACGTTACACCCTATCTAACAACTTTAAGTTTTTAGATGAGTTGGTGATTTAACATGGTATCAAAGCGAATGTCCTATATTCGAATCTCACCACCACCCTTATAAGTATAATACTTAGATGTGATTTGGCCAAGATCTAGCTCGCATGTGAGGGTGCATAATGAAGCATACAATACTTATTTTACACACCCTCTAACGAGGTAAGAGTTTAGATGAGATGGTGATTTCACAGGTTCCATTGCACACAAGTGCCCTGCCAATTCTACTGTTAGCATGTTAAAAAACTATTTAATCCCACATGGGTACACCTCGCATGGCCTTTAATTTAAGCTTGCAGTAGTCTAAAATAATAGCCAACAATTATAAAACCAGTGTTATTGAAACAGGATGTACTTTTCAGCTCACAGGAAACCACTCCTAATCCTGCATATATTATGTCATATTATTTTACACCTCCTGGGGTTCTTATTCCCTATATAAAGAGACTAAGTCACCACTTGTTTTGACATTAAAAGTGGGTGCCAAAAAGAAAAAGTTTATAATTTCTTATGGGTATCTGCATATCCATTGTATCGTCAGAGATTCATGAGACTGATTATGGCCATGAAAATGCTGTGTATTATGAAGAGACTAATTCCTTCAATGAAACCCAAAGAATTGGCTCAGTTTATTCTCAGCAAGGAAGCAAAGGATCAAACCAAGATGCTGCAATTCTCTACCAGGTATGTTGACAAGTCCTCTCCAAATTCCACTTGATCCTTACATTCTTCAGGGTGGTTGTCCGATTGCATAACATTCAGGGTTGTTTTTCATTTTTTTGCTGATATCTGACCCTATAAAATTTATTTCTCTTCTGCTAAACTCATAAGAAATAGTTTTTCTCCGAAAGAATTTAAACTGTTGATGAGTTTTCCAATATAACAGTCCTCTAGGAAACATAATATGAGAATTTGTTTGTTTTGGGATTGAACGGGCTGATTATAAACCAACGATAAGGTCAGATACAAGAAACCTGATACATGGTGTTGGATATCTTGATGCATAAATTGGTTTGGATGAAATTAACCCACTGAAACATGGGGTGTGTTCTATGGTTATTAGGCTTCTGAGCTTCTATAAGTACTGACATAGGATTTGTTCTTTTCAAAAGGGCTATGGAATGGAAGATGGAACTTTTTGTGGAGTTTTCGATGGGCATGGAAAGAATGGTCACATAGTGAGCAGGTTTGTGAGAAATCGCTTGCCTTCGTTGCTCCTGAATCAGAGGAATGATCTTACAAAGAACAATACAGTTGCATCGAATGTTAATATCAGAAATCGAAATAAAATAGCAGAGGGAGAATTGGTACCACAGAAAAATTTTCATAAACAGAAAGAGGCTTGTATTAGTGCCTTCAAAGTGATAGACAGGAAGATTAAGCATCTGGAGAATTTGGACTGCTCTTGCAGTGGAACCACAGCTGTTGTTGTAGTAAGACAGGTAACAAACAAATCACTTATGCTACATATAAATTGCATTATTAGCTTTGGTTTCATTTTGAAATTTTATATGGAGGATTTACATGTTTATTGTAAATAATGTGAAATTAAGCAGGGTGAAGATCTTGTTATTGCTAATCTAGGGGATTCAAGAGCAGTTCTGGGGACAGTCAGGGATGATGGAATCATGGCTGTTCAATTGACAACTGATTTAAAGCCTGGCTTGCCCTGTAAGACAACCTTTTTTATTGTCATCTATTACCAGTGAATATCCTAAAACTTTTCTGCTCTTTATGCTCCTAGTTTTAGGCATTCAGAACCAATGTTGTCAAAAGTGTATCGGAAGATGTATCATTTTTCAAAAAAGTATATCGCGTATCATAACGTATCGGATATCGTAAGATATGTACAGTTTCATAAAAAAATATTTAAAAATACATATACTTATTATAAAATGTCATAATAATACCACAAATTTCTCACATAAAACAAAGTAAAGAGACTACAAAGACCAAAACAAAAAATTAACAATCTATATATTGAAGTTTCTAACGTCATTCATCTATATCAAAAGTTAGAGAGTTCCAAGTCTAACATCTAAAATAGCTAGAGAAGGACAATTTTAACAATCATACTATCTGCTCCTGCGATGAAACAAATAAAAAAGAAGACTTTTATTTTTTAAAACTATAGATGGTGAAACGACGTTGTTTTATTACCTAATGTTTGAAAGAATTACTTCTAAGTGAAAATGCGGCGTTTTTTGGTTAAAATTCAAAGAAATTTTTTTGATCTATTTTGTCCCATATCGTCTTGTATTAGATGTATCGTATCGTGTATCGCACGAGACGGTAACCAATACACTTAAGCGATACTTATCATTTTATGCATGTATTGAAACGCATCATATGTATCGTATCGTGTATCATACACGATACTAACAACTATGATTGTGAGTATTGCCCAAATCCTATCCAACCATATTTACTGCTAAATTGTAGGAAATCTAGTGTCTTCTTCCTCCCTCTTACTCAATTTTGGCCTAGTACCAGTCCTCATAGTACCTGTAACTTCAATTATTTCAAGCTATATCACCTTTGCTAAGTTTGAAAGCTTCCTTTTCAATCAATCCATGTTTTTTTTTGCCCTTCCCTCGTTTATAAATTGGTTCTATCCTAGTGAGTGATGATGGTTTATCAATGGTCATGCAGCGGAAGCAGATAGAATAAGAAAGTGCAATGGTCGAGTAGGTGCACTGAAAGAAGAACCACACGTTCAGCGAGTGTGGTTGCCACATGATGACACTCCAGGCCTGGCCATGTCGCGTGCATTTGGAGACTTCCTACTCAAAAATCATGGCCTAATTGCCCTCCCTGATGTCTCCTATCACCGTCTAACGCCCAATGACAAGTTTCTTGTACTTGCCACTGATGGGGTAAAGACCAATTTTATCAAACAACGGAGTACTGATGCTTCATCTTGCACGACATTTCGAGACCCAAAATAATCTTTAAAAAGTACAAAAACCGAGTACTGATGCTTCTGATGTTGGTATTGCAGGTGTGGGATGTGCTTAAAAATGATCATGTTATATCGATTGTGCACTCAGCAGAGAATGAAGAGGCCGCAGCAAAAGCAGTGGTAGAAGCAGCTGTTGCTGCATGGAAACAAAAGTACCCTTCTTCAAGAAGAGATGACTGCACTGTTCTCTGCCTCTTTTTGCAAAAGAGCCAACAACATTATTTGCCCTTTAAAACCTGAGCTTTTAACTCTTCATCTTCCACGTTGAGCATTACACCTTTATCATAGAGGATCTCGAAGCAACTTGAATGGCCGCGACACTATGTGCTCATTGTGGTTAGCTGGCCTGACCAGTACCTATGGGGAGAGACTGAAAGGGGAAGTAAATATGTTTCTTGTTCTACCATGATTGCCTGATTGTTCCATTCAACAAATAGAATCCTGTGTTTTATCATTTTGGGCTGATGTTATTGCTCTGAAAGCTCTCCAATTTTCTGTACCATTGTGTTACATGGTGTGCCTGGGGTTTTTCGGAGTTCTAGTTATAGTTTCCTATTGAAAGTCTAAAGAAAATCAACAATGTTATGAGAGATGAGAAAGGTATTGGGTGCTAATTACTACTGGAAATTGCCCAAACAAGAAAGGACTGGCTTGTTAATCTGTCACTAGAAAGTTACCACAAGGTTTAGCAATCAGAATTTAAACAATAGGTTTTTAGTGGCATAATAATGCCTACCACCATCTCCAAGCTGCTTACTCTCTCCTTCCCATTGTGAGATTGAATATCTACAGAGAAAAAAATGGCATACCTTTGGATTGATCACGCAGAAATTTGACAGTCCACAGGTGGAAAGCAGCCTTAAATCTGTTTTTCATGTCTTATGCACTAACTTTTCTGTCTGATATGAGCAAAGGAGTTGGTGATCTCCACTCTGTCATTCAATATTTGCAGTTAAAAATTGGAAAGAGAAAGGTGGCACCTTTCAATACTTCCAAAAAAATATCACAAGATGCCTCCATAGTAGGCCATTTGAGGCATATGGGGCAAAAACAGATCAATCTACAGCTATACATATTCTCAAAGAATCTCAATCTACAATCCTGTTTATGTCAATCCAACCAGCACATCTGCAACAACAAATGCTTTAAAATTTGTAAGGCTTGGCTTCTCATACTTTGATCTAAAATCAAATACCAAACTTCTGTGTTATAATAATTTAAGTTTTATGGATCAGTCTCTTCGAATTCTATATGCCAGGCAATCAGGAGGACATTATGCCTCCAAAATAACATCATTTCTTCTCTCCTTTTGTGTTCTTGCCCACGAAACAATGCAGTCACAGTCAGAATTGGTGTACTATGGACAGAAAGAAATGGAAGACTTGGTATTCACTCGGGAATTGAAAAACAAAACTCTCAATTTTAGTGAATATCAAACAAATCAATTACCAGTACCATCGAGCAAAAAAAACCTCTTTGTTTCTATTTTTCTAGTGCCAGAATATAAACAGCACTCTTCCTCTCTTCAAATATGTATTCTTTTGCCTCGATAAATTTATCCCTTTCTCAATTTGGGTCTGAGAAAAAAGAATGCCACGGAAGATTTACAACTCCAAAAGAAACTGTCACTGACGCGAGCCATTGCAGCATGCAGCTCATCCAAAAATCAAGTTTGTTCCTCAATTGGATCCTTCTGTTCAAGCAGGTCATCATAAGTAACAGGCACCCGTATTCTATCATGAACAGAGGTGCGTTTCTGCTCAGTATCTGGCTGCCCATGTTGGTTTTGCGAACAAGGCAAATGCTGCGAACCATCTAAAATGCTAGTTGACTTTTTATCTGTAATCATATGAGCAAGTTTTTGAGAAGACGATTCTTTGATCTCCACTGGTGCTTGCTTGATGTTTTGGTGATGGAATTGCTTCTGCAACATGATAAATAATACAACGCACATCAATTATTGCCCAAATCAAAGAATATGCAACACCATAAAGTTAAGAAGCATCGTTCAGTTGAACAAGGAGGACGATTGACAAACCATGGTGGCCAAAAGAAGACATTGGATAAAGGAGATGTGTGAGACACGCTAGACATGGTAACCTATAGCTTATCTATAGCCGTCTAGGAAGCACGGATACTTGTTGGAGGGGTGCCGTGGCAATGTCGGACACGTACACGAGTCGGATGCATGTCCGACACGGCTAGAAATATCCTAAATAGTTAATTCAGTAGGAGATGATCATGATTTTTTTTTTTAATCTCACGACTGTTAACCATTAAGAGAGGTGTAAGATTTCTTTTTTTTTTTTTTGTATTTTTTGTTATATAACTTATGGACTATAAATGTTAATGAGTGTAATGATGTTTGATAAAAACGGTGGATATCTATTTTGATCTATTTCAATTTTAATTGCATAATTAATGTTTGCTAACCAAGGGGCCTTTGGTCCAATAGTACTCCTTACCTTGTGAAGGTTTTGCCTTCTTAAGATCTAGGGTTCAAGTCCCCCCTCTCCCTCTCCCTCTCCCTCCAAAAAAAAATTGTTTGCTAAGTCTTATAATTAATATTGTTATAAAATATATTTTGTTTTTAATATATTACAATTCTATTATTATCTAAAAAATATACAATATTATTTTAATTAGTTGTATACTTGTCATACCTATGTCCTATATTTTTTAACTTTGTCACGTATCCTCGTATCCGTATCATATTGGATACGAACTCATTTCTGTATTCATGCTTTCCAGATAGCCGTAAATGGAGCAAAAAAAAAATCTAGTTGCCCAATCTCAAATATGAGTCAAGGCACACAGGATGGAACACAATAATTAGTGTATGGAGGATAAATGAATAGGCTAACAACATAGTAGAAAAAAGACATTTCCATTGACGGACCTCTTGTAGTCTTGCTTATCAATATCTCATAATGTGTAACATATGCCAACAAGAACCTTCTTAGAAGACTCAAATTGATCTTTAATATATTTCATGTATGCTCTTAATTAAACATGAAATAGAATAAACAAAAGACTGTTGAAGTTAACAAATACTTAAATTACATTTCTTTAACAACTTAATCTTTTAGATGAGTTTTTTGTTTAATATCGTCTGAGAGCACAAGGTCCTACACTCGAAACTTGTCGCCACCTTCATACATACTTAAAGATTTCCACGTGATTGCCCCAAATTTGAGTCCGCACAGGTTTGTTGAAATTTATAAATATTTAAGTTACACCCTCTTCAATAGCTAAAACTTTTAGATGCGTTAGTTGCTTAATAAAGAAATCCACATAAAAGACACAAATTCGTATTTTTGTCCCTATATGTCATTCTATGATCTGGCTGCCGCATGCAATCAAATGATTGGGGACCTAACACAAATCTCAATTCTAATGAGTGAGAAAATTGATTTCCTTTTGTTAGTGAGTTAGGGGCAATAGGATCATTACCCTATTTCATATGTGTAACAATATAACACTCTCTTTGATCAATTGATGTTTGAGTTTTTCTCTTCCTATTCAATTACGTCTCTCTCTCTTTCAATATATTGTTAACATGATATCAGAGCCACGCATTGTGCGTAGCCGTCGTGAAGGAAATCCTCGTTGCTAGAGTCTCTGTTCATCTTCGGGGTGAAGTCGTTGTTTGACGACCACCTTTGAGTTGCTGGTGTTGTTAACATGATACTGTTAACATGATATCAGAGCCACGCATTGTGCGTAGCCGTCGTGAAGGAAATCCTCGTTGCTAGAGTCTCTGTTCATCTTCGGGGTGAAGTCGTTGTTTGACGACCACCTTTGAGTTGCTGGTGTTGTTCGTCGTCCGGGTAGAGTGAACAACCACTACTGGGTTGTTGTTGTTGATAATCGATTGTTGTTGTTGATCGTTGGAGTTGATGATCGATTACTTCTGCTATCATTAATGATCGATTGTTGTTGTTGATCATTGGAGTCGAGTCGAAGAGGCTGGGTTGTGATTGCCATTGTTGTCGTTTCGTTGCTGAGAGGCTGGTAAGGTTCCGTTTGGCATCGACAGCAGGGTTGAAGACAAGACCCGAGTTCAATCGGGCCGGATTTTGATGTTATTAAGCCCAAGTTCCTTTAAATCCGAGTCCAGGCCTGTTGAAGCCCAAGTCCTAGTTGAAGCCCAGGCCAGTCAAAGCCCAAGCCCCAAGTCCAGCTCTTGCCCAGTCTGGTTCAGACATAAACTGGTTCGGTTCAGTTCATCTCAGGCCGGTTCAGACCCATTCCAGGCCAGTTCAGCACTATTCCAGACCGGTTCAGACCTATTCTGCTTTGTTCAGGAGTCCTTTGCTTCAGTGCTACCCAGTTTAAGTCCTATTCTGCTTCATTGCTGCCAGATAAATTCTACTGCCCAGGCTAGTCCAGTCTTATTGCTGTTTATTGATTCTGCTACATATAACACCTGTTTCTTCTACTTTATTATATTTTCTTCTACTGGATTTATGGAAGAAAATAAGTTTAACCCTATTGTTGTTGAGTCAGTTGTGAGTCAGGATTTTACTGGCCTATCTATTACCTCTATTAAGCTGAATGGCATTAACTACATGTCATGGTCTCGTTCTGTTGAAGTTTTTTTGACTGCAAAAAAAAAAGTCAAATAATCTAATGCCAATCTTAAGCAATGGAAGATGGAGAATGCACAAGCGATGACTTTATTATAGAACCTCAGATTAGCATTCACCACATGTCTCTTGAAACTGCTAAGGAGGTATGGCTTGCGGTTAGTCAATTATTTTCAGGAGAGGATAATATTACCAAAGTTTATCAGTTGTTTCAAGACTTGTTCAGATTGGAGCAGGGTGATAAGAGTATTGCAGAGTACTATTCTGCTCTTCAAAATATTATAAATAATCTTAATGCTTATCAGCCCATTTACTGATCTGACAGTCTAGAAAAAACAGCGCGAGGAGTTAATGGTTGCTCGCTTCCTAAAATCAGAACTAGAACCCGTTCGTGCCCAGATTTTGTCTTATAAGGAAATTCGTTTCATACCAGAAGTTTTTTCTCGTATTGAACAGGCTTTTTTCAATTATTAGTGGTATTTCCATACCTGACTGCTTGGCTTTAGTCGTACTACCTAATCACGGGAATAACAATTTTTCTCGTAATACCTTTTTCCGTGGTGGAAGAGGAAATCGGGGGGGTTGGCGAGGAGATGGTCGGTGGGTAGTGGATAGTCGTGGTGATAGAGGTCGTGGATCCATAAAACTATGTACTCATTGTGGACTTAAAGGTCACACTGTGGATTATTGTTGGGATCTCCATGGCAAACCCTCATCTTATGCTCATGTTGTATCTTCATCAGTTGAGTTAGGTTTAGGACAATCTGGTATTAGTGAACCTTCATCCGCCTTAGAGATTATATCTATGTCTAAAGAGGAGTATAATCGACTTGTTTCCAAGTCTGGGGCTTCTACATCTACTTCTACTTCCACAGCCACTTTGGCCCTGGTAAAGCATGTTTGTTGTCCAATTCATCTACATCGTCTCCATGGCCTCTGACCACATGACAGGTAATGAGAGCGCATTCTCAAGTTTTCATAATATTTCAACTCACCAACTTGTTACCTTAGCAGATGGCTCTTCATCCTCAGTCTCTAGTGTTGGCATTGTAAATCCTACTTCATCATTGTCTTTATCCTCAGTTTTACATGTTCGTAAATTTTCATTCAATATGTTATCTGTGAGCCAACTCACCAAGTCTTTGAATTGTTCAGTTACATTTTATCTAGGGGTGTTCAGCCTACCCAACAGATAAGAATTATGGTATTTCATCTTTCTATTCGATATTCTGCGGAAGGCCAATTTCTTGGCCGACCCTACCTTATCAAGGGTAATATTTCGGCCGAATTCCGTCCAAAACAATTAGGTAGGAAATCTGGTAAACATAGAAAATGAAAACATAAACATAAACAGAAAAAAAAAAAAAAAACAGAAAGCAGAAAACAGAAAACAGAAATAACTACTCAATCACAAGAAGAGAAAGGGACAAATAACATCAAACTGGAAAGTGAAACTTTGAAATAATGAAAATACTTGTAAGTCGAAGAAAAGGGGCAAAAAAAGCCAATCAAAACTAAGAGCAAGGTAAACAAGCAGATCTGAGTCAATGAACTTATAACAAGGAGTTAAACGCTACTTGAATCACTTATTATTTGAAGATCCAACACATCAACATTAGTGAACTAACAGTAGAAACGGAAGATATCTGTACACATTTATATAATAAATAAACATACATATACAAGAAAAACAGAGCTTCGTAGTTTCGTGAAGGATAGATCTAAGGATCTTACTAGTTTTAGGGCTCTTCGACCAAGGAGGCATTCGACCAAGGAGGCATTCTGGTAGGAAGGCCGACCTACTATACAGAGAGAGAGAGAGAGAGAGAGAGAGAACTTGGAATTCTTGTGGCTTCACTGACTTGTGACTTCGAGTTCGATTGATGGAGAGTCAGAGAGAGGCGAGAGTTTCTGAGACTCGAAGAGGAGGAGGCGATCGATCGATGGAATCTTGGAGCTATTGACTCAGTCTAGGGGGTGCAACTCGGACGGGTTGGGCGGATTGAGAAGTCAACCCTAGCCCAACCCTAGGTATATAATCTTCAATCCTAACCCTAACCCTGACCCTAATCCTAACCCTAACTCAACCCGAGGTACTCAACCCGAGTACTGCCCGAGTTTAATTCGGATGGGCTCGAGTTGAATTCAGGTTACTTAATTCGGAGTTAAAAATCGGGTTGAGCTTGGATTACTTAATTCGGGTTGATCTTTTGAAGTGTAGATTTAATTTTTTCAAGTGATATGAGATGAAGGGCGAGACGCAGATGAAGAGAGTGGGAGTTACAGAGGGAGGAGTGACGAGTGAGAGAGGGAGGCTGAGAGTCTAAGACGACTCAGACGAGTGACGATTGAGAGAGGGAGGCTGAGAGAGGGAGGAGTGATGAGTGAAAAAGGAATCTGACTTCTGAGAGTGATGGAGGCGCATGGATGAAGACTTGAAGTGAAGTGAAAGTCTGGACTCCAAAGAGTGAAGATAAATACTAACCCTAGTTAAATATATTTATATATTTATGTATATTCGGGTTCAACCCGATTTAATAATCGGGTTTAACCCGATTTTAATATTCTAGTTCAACCCGACAACTCGAGGCTTGACCAAATTCAATTCGGGTTGAGTTTTTTTGCCCAGGCCCAACTCAAGTATTAAAAATTTTAACCCAAACCCTATTTTTTTTTGGATTGAATTCGGGTTGGCCCGCCCAAGTTGCACCCCTAACTCAATCTTGAGAGAAGCAGAGAGAGGCGAGAGTGTCTAAGAAAGAGGAGAGGCGCCAGGGATTTTAGGGTTTTTAACATTTTGTTTGCACATTAACACTTACATATATTTTTTAAAAATGTTAAAAAAATTAAAAATATATATATCAAGTAGAAATACAAAATTTTTATGGGTATTCTGCATTCTTACTCGATTTTTTGCGAACTACCAAAAATTCTTCCGTTAGCCAATCCGATTTTTTGCGGAAGCCGATTAGCCGGGTCTAATAAGGTCGAAATATGCAAGGAAGCGAAAATTTGAACATCCCTAATTTTATCCATCTTTTGTGTGTTTCAGGACCTTCAGACGAGGAAGTGACCGGTAGAGGTCATGAAGTTAGTGGTCTTTTATTACCATCTTGATGTAGTCACTGCCTACAGTTCTGTTTTATACACTTTATGTTTTCCACATCAGTGGCATTGTCGGCTTGGTCATCCATCTTTGCAAAGTCTTCAACAGTTAGTTTCTCATTTGCGTCAGTTATCATGTTTAGATTGTGAGTCATGTCAGTTATGTAAACATGTTCGGAGTACATTTACTCCCAGAGTTTACAATCATGTCTCTAGTTTATTTGAAGTTATTTATTTTGATATTTGGGTCCCTAGTCGTCTTTCTTATTCAGGGTTTAAGTATTTTGTTACCTTTGGAGACGTTTTTTCCAGGATGACCTGGCTATTCTTAATGAAAGATCGTTTTGAATTATTTTCTATTTTTAAAGCATTTATTATGGAAATCAAGACTCAATTTGGTGTGTGCGCGCGCACTTTACAATTTGATAATGCAAAAGAATATATTTATCATCCATTTTGTGATTTTTTTCACCGACTTGCTCCATCGCACTTCATGCAGTGGCACTCCACAACAAAATGGGATAGTCGAATGAAAAAATCGCCACCTCATTGAAGTTGCTCATGCCCTTCTCTTTCATATGAAAGTCCCTGAAATTTTCTGAAGTGATACTGTACTTATTGCATGCTACCTAATTAATCGTCTGCCTTCGTCTGTTTTTAATGGTCAAATTTCGTACTCCCTTCCACCACGTGTCTTTGATTGTGTAGCCTTTGTTCATCAGTTACGTTCAGGCACAAACAAACTTGATCCTAAATCTGTCAAGTGTGTTTTCTTGAGTTATTCACGAACACAAAAAAGGTATAAGTGCTATAATCCAATCCTTCGTCGTCAATTTGTTTGTGCTGATGTTACATTCTTTGGGTATGTTCCTTTCTTTTCTAAGGCTTCGAATGATGTTGCACTTGTTCAGTGTCTTCTTCCTTTGCCTCTTCCAGTTATGTCTTCACCCACTTTATCTCATGCTACAAAACCTCTTATCACACAAGTGTACTCCCATCGCAAAAAGACTGTTGTTTTGATGCCTCTGCCACTCTCTCAGTCGTCTAAAGGTCTTGATCTCCTGCCATCTGTGGATGTTGATCTTCCTGCTGCACATCGAAAAGGTAAGCGTTCTTGTACTCTTCTCATGAGTTCTACTGCTCATCTTCTTGAATAGTTTATTTTCTATGGTAATTTGTCTTTCACATTTCGTTGTTTTACTTCATCTGTTTTGTCTACTTCTATTCCGCCCATTGTTCATAAAGCTCTTGCTCATCCTGGGTGGCGTCAGGCTATGGAAGATGAATTCACTGCTCTATATCAAAACCAGACTTGGACACTTGTCGACCTTCGTCTTGAGAAGAAATTAGTTGGTTGTCGATAGGTGTATGTTATCGAGTACTTGTCTAATGGTTCCATTGAGAAATTAAAAGTCAGACTCGTTGCCAAGGCTTTTACTCAGACGTATGGTGTGGATTTGCAAATATCTCATCTGTTCAGGTTATTATCTCTCTTGCAGCCAATTTTCAACGGCCACTATTTCAATTAGATGTCAAAAATGCATTTTTACATGGTGAATTGACTGAGGAAGTTTATATGGAGCAATCACCTGGTATGCCGATTAAAGAAAGTAATATATGGCCTAAAACAATCACCTCAAGCTTGGTTTGACAAATTTAGTAAGGCAGTGTTAGAATTTGGACTTCAACAATGTCAAGGAGATCACTCGGTATTTAATAAGAATTATGAGTCTCGCATGATCATTTTAGTTGTCTATGTGGACGATATTGTTATCACAGGGAGGGAAGGTATTATTGCTCTAAAAGCATTCTTGCTGCAAAAGTTTCATATTAAAGATCTGGGTAAATTGAGGTACTTTCTCGGAATTGAAGTAGGTAGATCCAAGAGTGATATTAGTTTGTCTCAACTCAAGTATGTACTGGATCTACTTGTTGAAACAAGACTTACAAGTACAAAACCAGTTGATACTCCCATGGAATCTAATACAAGACTGACCACACAGGATCATTACCCTATTCCATAAGTGTAACTATATAACTCTCTCTCTCTAATCAATTGATGTTTGAGTTTCTCTCTCTCTCTCTCTCTCTCTCTCAATATACTATTAACACTTTGATTCGGACACCTAGTTTTGCCCTTACTTTGCTAGAGTACAAGAATGGGGATGATAAAAATCCTATTTTAAGCCAAGTCAAATATGACTGCAACAGAAATTGAGATCAATGATCTGGACAGTCAGCCATTCATCCAAACAATGCCCCCTTAAAATACAGAGATGAAGTCTCACTTTCGACTTTCATCAGGCAAATGTTACGTTTCTTTTCTTTCCTTTCTGGTGTTCTTTTTCTTTTTTTCCTGTAAGTCAAAAACTTACTATAACTTCCAAAAAGGAGATGCGCGCCAACAACAATGCTTGAGGTTGACCTGATATAATACATGTGGTGCCTAGCTCGGCTGTGGCTCAAGGCAACTTTGTCACTAGGAGCTTAAGCTTAGCTAATACAAGCTTGCAACTAGGAAGTGGCCTGATGATATTGCATGAATAGGGACAGCAACAGGGCAAAATGCACAAGCAGTCCGCCCCTAATGCTAGGTATGGGGTTCATAGAATGGGGGAAGGGCACGTATTGAGATGAGATGTCCCAAACCCAATCAGTTTTGTGGTGGGACAAGTTTGTGCCAATCAAGCCTGACCCAACACGATTATGATGTGAATTAACCAAATTGGTCTAAACAGGGCATATTGGGTTTGGGCATTTCCAATTTGGATAGGGTGGGTTTGGAGATTACCCCTACATGGGGCAGCACGACTCACGGGGTTGATTTGGCAGGGCAGTTCGGGGACCAGGGAAGAGGAAAGGGCAGTCCACTCCATACTCTCAAGTCTTAATGAGTCCACCTTTTATGTGACATCATTGTTTCACAAATATGAGCCCGAGCAATTGGAAAGTCATTTAAAAGCCCCACCAAGGGTCAATGAGTAGCACTAGCAACCGATAGTTTGCATCCATGTTTCCAAACAAAAAGACGTTACTCTAAATGGGTCCACGTCCACCTTTCCTGTGACATCATCGTTTCACAAAAATTAACTTTGCGCCATGCTAGAGTGCCACTCTAGAGAGTAGAGATATCTACACAATTTTTGCTAGCCTCATTAGGCTAACCTAGTGTCTGCTCAAGTCTAACTCATCTAACAACCAAGTTAAACTTGGTTAGAACTGGGCTTGCATAGATTTACAAGCTTGAACAATCTTTCTAGTGGGCCAATAGCTTGGCTTGTTTAATGCCCTATCTCACTAGGTACACACTCCGAACCAGAAAAAACAGTATCATAACATGAAGGGATCAACTCTATTCTTCTTTCCCTCCAACTATAAAACATGATACATCATGAGACTATCCTCCAATTCCTTCCATCGTCTGCTCTAACCCATATCTCTCCAACAACCTACCAGAGCTCTAGATGCAAGATATATCAAACACTGACAAAAGGCTCCATATCTCTTAGGCAGACTGTAAGACTTGTTATGAATTAAGTATCAACTTCTACTTTTTCCTACCCTCAAGAAGATGCTATGGTGAGGTTTTTTTTCATCCATTTCCTAGTTATAGCTTTCCTCAATTCACAATGGAACCTAAAGGGAAAGTTTGTATGTCAGTAATTTTGCCCCAAACACGATTTGGGATTAGTTTGCTTTATTCTCCAAGATTCATCACTCCCTACTAAACCAAAACTCCGTACATATTAGCTTAAACTTATGCACTCAATTTGTGTGTGCCCCTACAAATTTGAATAATGGAAAAAGGAAAGACAAATTAAGTTTCCAAGTGCATAGGGCCAAATTAAACAAAAGCACCAAGCAATAGGTTTTACAAGCTAAAATTGAAGTATACTATTTAATAGCCAAAGTAAGTAATTTACCTCAAACTCCTTCCCTTTTTTCATTATTTCCCTGTAGGCATTTGGATCACGTGCTTTGAGAATGCACCATAATATACCACCACCTGTCCGGTAGCGTCTACCATCAGCAGTCTTCTGACCTCCACAAGCCTGAATTGCATCAACCTGCATATTTTCCATTTCGTTACATATCCAACTGCACAATGAAAACCAGCAGAAAGCCAGAAAGGTGATATAGACTAACAAAGCTATAAAAGACAATCCTATTTTCAAGAAACAAGTAGTCTAATAGGACATTCTAATAGGCTCTAATTAATATGAAATTAAAATAAAACACAGAGATGTCCTTGAAATAGAAAAAACATGAATGATGAACAGCTAAAATAATCGAATTGTAAAAGCTTACCTATACTACTTAAAGATCTTACTAGAACGAACACACACATAATTTTTACTAAATTCTAATTTACCAAGTTCAACTGTTTATAAACCACTAGTCTCAGCCATCCAACCTGCATAGCACTCAAAATATTTCATATCATCCTGTCTTAAGTTACATCCTCGTATATGTGCCAGGACATCGAGATATCTGAACGGGGTATTAGTTCGTTCTCGCATTCTTGAATCGATTGGAGTGGAATAACTAATCGAGTTCTTCGGCTCTTTGCCATTGCATATGGATCCATCTTGATAAGTAGATCAGACTGACGGAAGGGGAGCACCCTTGTCTTACTGAAATCGGATTTGCCCAAATGAAGGGAGGTTGGTTAAAGATGATGTTACGCGGCATTCAGAACCAGTCTTGAAGTGAATGAATTAGAAAGAACGAAGAAGTAAGGAAATGAGACGACTCTTTCTTTGAATTATATCATAAACAGATCTTTCCCTCCATACCAATCACCAGTTTTTCTCCATTCCTCTCGTATATCATCGTAACGCCCTTAATGCTAGGTTTTAAAAAAGACTTTTCATGTCATTCGCTGAGAAATTCACATGATAGAATGAAAAAAAAAAACCTAAAGATACAAAAGGACAGCTCCTGTAATTCTCTTTCTTCTCCCTAAACATTTTATCCAGTCATCAATGATACAAATGCAAGAACTCCAATTAGCAAGAAAGATTGAACTTGCAAATAGACACCAGAACAAAGTCTAGAGGAATGGATACTAATATAATGAAACAACAAAACAAAGCACCACCAGAACAGGCAAATTTACACATTTTTCTTGGCAATAGAAAATCAAATGCATCCAACAAGGATCACATATTATTGTCCCTCCAGACACGCTACGCACTTTTCATCAGATGTTGGATAATTTTTCCCTTCAAATAGGATATGTAACCGATACATATAATGTTTTTGTGTGTATGAGTGTATCTACATGCATACCAAGTGATGAAACTGCAAAATATGCGTCAAACCAATTGACATCAGTCTATTAATATGAAACGAATTGGTTCAGCAAAGAAATGTCTCGTCTCAATGATCCACAGGACTGGAAACAGTGAAATGGCTTCTGCACGAAATATCTGCGAGTGTAGTGAAACAACATTGATCATCAGAAACTAAAAAAGGCAGCAGATCTTTAAATAGAGGGAATAACACTGTCAGCTCAAGGCTGTTCCAAAATCAACTGTAACTCCAATATCTCACCTTCCATTGCAATAACCAAGTGAATATTCTTGCTTGCAACTGAAACCAAAAGGTAGATAGTTTCTGACCTTTCAACATGGCATATGAATCATGGGGTAAGGTCATCTTTATGAGCACCCAAATTATAGCTTTAAGCCCATTTAGTAAATAAAAAGCACAATGTGTTAATCAGGAAAAAGGGTTTTTTGGTCCCCCCCCCCCCCCCCTTCCTCCCAGAGGGCAAGGGGTGATTGGGGGGAGCATAAAATAGAAGAAAATCTCAATTTTGATGGAGGAAAAGTTTGCAGCGCACACAACCATGGGTTAAAAGAACAGGAAAGTAAAAACAGGATAGCAGTAAATGCACTATTTGTGCACTCAACGGCGCCTTTGAACATATCTTTGAAAGGATAAACACATAGAAAACGCTACATATTTGACACAAACAAGTCAACGACAGTATCCAGTGTGTGGACTCTTTCAAAATAGAATGAAAGCATCAATCTTTGCACAGGGGGAAATAATGAGGCTTGCAAGACGTCAACAGTAGATTCAATTGCTGATTAAAAACTATTTTCAAACCGCCCACTTAGGCCAAAGTTTGGCCCTGTCCTTTGTGACTTCATCTATCCGTGCACACTACACGCACACGCACATATGTGACAACTATTACACACAATTCATATTGACCACGAAAAAAAAACAACTCTATTATTATTTATTTATTTTCTGCCAACTAATATGAAACAAATCCTTTAGATCAAGTGCTATTGTTAAATCATGCATTTTTAAAAAAAGGCACAATTGAGTTGTGGTCCAAACTCCAAAGAACAAACAGACAAAGGTTGCATCCATATTTTCAATGCACATCAGACGCAATTTGAAATTTTGCAGGTTATCTGTTCACAATCTGTTACAAATTTTTCTAAGATCTTGAGAACATCCCTAAAACTAGAGGGAGAGCAAGGAGCGATAGCTACAAAGATTATCTGAAATTACTAAAGTGTCAAATGGTACGTAATTTAACTAACAAAAAGCATACGTAAATGCTAGTTTAACTGGCTACTGTGTCACACAAATAACTTTCTCAATAGTAAGCAACTTGATTTCATTGATAAAGATTGTGAGCCATTGATTTGATAACACTAAGCCTGAGCAAATGGTTTCTTGTAGAAAAGAAACCTTTGAACCTAACTAGCATAAAGGAGTTCTATTTGACAAATGAATGCCAGTTTTGAAATCATTACTCAAACTAACGCTAGCACTACTGTAATGGTATAGCAAGTTTTTATTGAGATCATCCTATCAACTCAAGGGTTTATAAAATATTTTAACCACATGGCAATAGCAACAACAAATGAAGATATACTACACTACCTGTTCACATACTTTATGCCCCACTTTCCCACCAAACAAAATGTCTCATCCATTAATGTCACCTTTTGATTTACTCCCACTTAAGACTAAGTTACATCAAAGTAGAAAATCATATTCACTCCACAAATCTTCTTCACGCACACAATTTTTCATCTAAAAATAGTTCTACATAAATTGTACTAATCACTTCTCTTGCATATAAAACCAATTCAAGAAGCAATGGACTGTATAACTTCAAAGAGGCTTAGATTGCATAAACATAACTCTAAATTACATCAAATGGAAATGATACCTCTTTGACAATATCACTCAAAGCAGATACACCCAGCACACCCACAGCAGTATATACCAGGTAAGACTTCTTCTCTTTCAAGCGCTTACAAACATCTAACACAAATCTGCAGATGCAAAATATAGAGAGAAAGTTAGCCCTCCAGCGTGAACTCCCCTTTCCTTCAAAACAGAACAAACAATGCTCGTTTTGATGATTTCTTCACATGATAGAAAGAGCAATGACCGCAACTATGCAGGACTCGAGCTGAAAATACAACAAATACAGGGAAAACCAATAAATACACGATTTAAAGTCATGCCATGATTTAGGAATTCAAACCAAATCTGGCTCACAGACATAATAAAGTGGCAGGAAATGTTCCTAGAGCAACCCCAAAAAGTTGCAAAAAGGTCCGATTTTGTTTTAACAAAAATTGCAAAACTCTTTTGCCATGAAAACATATCAATCTGTGATAGGAATAGTGGGATACCATAGGCTCCAAAAGACAAATCCACCAGTGACAATCCCAATAAACCTAAAATTCTAAGCCACCTTCCCCTCTATTAAACTGGAAGGAATCTCATCCCTCATATAAGTCCTTTTCACCACCAATGAAAAGCTTTTGTTCGTAATCAAAAAAAGGAACCTGGAAGGACAAGGTTTAGACATGTCAAACATGCTTGTAAACAAAATGTTCTAACAATATAAAGCAAGCCGTTTGTTCCTTTCTCCATAACTAAATCAGAGAGAATGTTGGGATAAGAAGTACCTGTTGATGTCTGTGGCATCTGGCCCTGAACTGCCTTTCTTTCTCTTGTTCTTCTTCTTTTTATTCCTACGTCTTGGATTTTTACTTCGAGAGTCTTGGTTTATAATGTTAGCATCTCTGCCAGCATTTTCTCCCAAGTCAATTGGTGCAGTCTGCTCAACCAACTCTCCTTCTTCTACATCAAGCATCTCAATATCTTGGGCATCTTCAAGATTATCCTCTTCAAAGATGGCATCTAATACACTCTCCCCTCCCTCCATGAACCCACCTAGACTACAATTGGTTTGAAGGCATAAAACATTCGCATAAGAAAGAAAAGATTTAAATGCTATGAAACACGGATATGGATATGAGATATGGATACGATACAATACGGATACGGATACGGCAAAATCTAAAAAAATAAGATACAGGTACGGTTAGGATACGTCCATAACATATATATTTTTAAAAATTTATTATTATATTTAATGTAATAATTATGATTTATAAAGTGAATCACACATCTATCAAAGATATATAATAATAACTAACCATTCTATCATTCAGAAATCATACATTCATAAATTATTATTTTTTTTTTGCAAATAAGGGCCCAAACATATTTGCTTTGGTGCCCTTATTCTTTTTAAAAAATTCAAGTAATATCCCGCCGTATCTCCGACGTATTCACTGCGTATCCTGAAGTATCCGAAATTCAAATTATTTTTTTTAATTCTAGGATACTTCTTAGCCGTAACGAATGTGTATCCGTATCCGGAAAGTATCCGATGCCGATACTTTGACCTTTTTGAAGTATTCGTACTTCATAGTTTAAACGAGAGAAACATTGATAGTTGTAATTTGTAAACAATTCAAACCCATCATGATGAATAACAAGTAACAACACATAGACCTTTGACTCGTATAAAAAAAAAAGAAGCCAACTATGCACAAGTAAGGTATGCAAGTAGATTAAATGCTACACACTTGTTACCCAAGAAGAGAAATTCATCCTATCCTGCCCAAAAAATAAATAAAAGAAATACTGCACACTAATTACTTTCAGTATAAAACCCTAGGCATTTGCTTTTGGTTGCAGAATAATAGTTCATAACAAGTCATCATTGAGATCGGTCCCATTGATCGGGCATGTGTGAAGGTGGACTAACTTTGACATTATATACAGAAACTGATTCTCTTCAAATAATAAGCCCATCACCTTACAGTTATAATCGGAGCATCTTACTACTGCATTGGCAGCGACTCCTTGGTTACAAAACGATACCAGTGTAAAGGCATTAATGATTTGCAGAAAAGTGCAATCCAAAAGACCAACAAGAAAAAAAAAAAAAAAAAATTAACTCATTGTACATCCGACACAAATAGGTATTCTATGAACTAAGATAGACCAAACTTACACTACGGATACTACAAGTAAGCACTGCTCCTATCAAACATACAACCTCTCATAACGAGTCAGGCATGTACAATAGAGAAAATCTCATAACAAGTCAGCCATTATACAATAGAGAAAGCAATCAAACAAAATGAAACTTAAAGCCCCATATATCGAAACCTGGCATATATAGAGAATAGGTATACAAGCTCAACGGCGTAAATATAAAGAGAAAGGGGAAGAGACTGGGAAATTAGGGTATCGAAGAGGATTGCGAACCTCGGAGTGCGGACACACAGTTGCGTGCGGCGTCACTGGAGCGACGGCGTTGTGGTGGTTTTAGGCTGGCGCTGCCTGGTTCGTGCCCAAATCCACAAACAAACCGACTTTCTAAAGTTGGTTGGTTGGTTCGAGATTAACTCATACTGGGCCTGTGAATCTTGCTTTGGAAAGTCCATCAAACTCAATGGGCCCAACTCTTTTTATTTTGTGGACAATTGCTCACTATGACAATCTCGTGATCCAGCTTTAAGTATAAGCATAGTTTTAAAACCCAACCCGGCTGGGTCAATGGGTCACTAGTTCAACCGTTGCGTCACTGATCGAACCGGTAATATAATAAAAAATAATTTTAAATTATAATCAATAGGTTTAAAAAATCACAATAATTATAAAAATAGCATTAAACATGTAAAGTTAAGTAAAAAAAAATCATCAACCATGTATCCAAAAACCCACAATTAAACCCTACAGCACACCACTTTACACTTTAAACTCTGAAGTATAAACTAAGATACATCCATAATATAAAACAGATCAGGCTTTAATAAGCATATTCGACGGTTTTAAATAGACTCATCTAACGGCCAACAACATCCCTCCCAAAACAATTCATATTACACCGTGCCGAGGCACGGGTTACCCCCAGTAAGGCAATAAACTGAACATCATCTCATTTCACAACATAAAAAACCATCATATATCTAGATTCAATTTCAAAGCTTAAAAATTTCTATCACCAATAACAACCAAACGATATTAAAAATATTGATTCAAGCTTATAAAGCTCTTACATCAACAAATGAAAATAATCAAAAACTAATGCATGAAAGACCACCATAAATATGCTCAAGCACTACTCGTAAGCAAAATAAAAAAACTTGCCCTAATTTACTCAATTGATCAAACAATAAGCTCTTAACTACTTATAATCATAGGTTCTAAATTGTAATCACAGGTTCTAAATTATAATCACAGATTCAATGTATAAACGAAATCAAAAATCAAATATAATTTTTTGCCGATTAAGGCATGTACTGTGTACATGTTAGAGAGTACTCAGAGTCAGAGTAGAGAGAGAGACCAACAGAGAGAGTATGTAGTATTACCCATAGTTTTAAAACCCAGTCCGGACATGAACTCGGAAAAGGGACCAGGTTAGTGGGTGACTGGTTCGACCATCGGATCACGAACCGGTAAGATAATAACAAAAATAAATAAAAATTATTATTAATAATAAATATGCTTAAAAATCACAAGAATTATAAAAATAGTATGCTTAATATATTTTAGACCAAACAAAAACCCCAAAATTACCAAATAGATTACCAATCAAATAGATAAATCAGTAACAATTAAGCCAAAACCCATGCTCAATTAGGCAGTAAGATTTCACCTCCACCCAACTCTCAATCAAACAAATTAAAAACCCAATTTCATCTCCCTCAATTACCAATTGCGTAATTTTTGGAATTGATAACGAAGCAATGCCCTTAATTTCATTTGCAATATCAAGTATCATCAACTAATTTACTAAGCTAGTCTACAATACAGTCAATACTAAAATAGCAGACAGAGAGAGATGTACCTGTTGAGAGGGCCTGAGGGAGCAAAACAAGTGACGAAAATCTCCAAGCAATCGGCTGATGGAGGTGGAGGATTCCGAGAGACGATTATATGATGGTGATAGAGGGATGATTCCTTCGATTCAAGGCTTCGAGTTCGACACTGGCTTCGAGTTCGACAGTTACACTGAGAGAGAGAGGCTTCGAGTTCGACAGCAACACTGAGAGAGAGAGAAGAGGCGCAGAAGACAGGAGAAGATGGGTGGTGGCAGGGTGCAAAAACAATTAGGGCAAAAAATGCCCAAATAACTCCAAAACCTGGTATTTATAGTATTTGTAATAAATCCGGTCAACTCGTTAAAACCCTCCGGTTCAGCAGGTTGACGTCAAAAGCCGTCGAGTTTAATGAGTTATGTCCGGTTTCTAAGCTTAAATGATCTAATAAAGAGACCGGACCGGTTCAGTGGCCGGTTCACCGGGTCAATCCGTCATGCCGGGCCGTTTTTAAAACATTGGTATTACCTACAGTGCATTTGGTAAAATTTTCGGGGTGGTTTGGTAACGTTTTTGTTTTTGCGTCTTCAAAAAATTAAAAACAGAGATAATTTTTTGTCTCTGTTTTGTGGTAAACACTGAAACAAAAAACATATTTGATAGTCATTTTTGTCTGTCAAATTATGAGAATAAAAACAGAAAACATGTTTGGTAACTACCTCAAGTTTTATCCTAAATATGTTTTATAATATCTCATTTTTTTTGTTTTCAAACAAATCAACACTTTATTTCATGAAAAATTATTTACAACCATGAATTAAAGACCTTCAACAAAGCACCAATCTTGCACAGCCACGTTTCCGAAATTATTTTTTTTATTTTTTAAGAAAGAGAATTTATTAAGTAAAGAAAAATTTACAAGAAGCAAAGAGGAAAAAACCACAAGTTGGCTTTAATCCTTCGAGACAAGTATTGATTTACCAAATTTACAAGTAAATCTAAATCATATAAAACAAAGAACTATTTTTCAGAATGTGCAGCATTCCCAAAACCAGCTCAGCATGTGTAGCATCCAGCTCAAAACTCAACACATAAACTAGAACAGTGCACAGTAAAACACTACACAACAGCCCAACTCAGTGTAACACAATGCATTAGTCCCAGCTGCATCACTCCCAAAAGCCCATTCACAAAAATAAACCAGGTCCTACTTTGTAGACCCCATCACATGCCTTCTGAAACAAACCAATGCAAAAAGTTGCACTGATTGGAAACAGGTTGCAAGAGACAGAGAACAAGCAATAGATGCCTGTACAGCACCCAAAACCTGGACCTGATATCCCCCAGCTACTGAAAGAAACTCCTCTGTGAACCCCAATCATCAACATATGAAACATCAGATTATTTAGGAGAAGATACAAAGGTATCATGAAATAATGTGCCACATCTATAACCAAATCAATTGATGAAGCTTTTTAAATCACCAAAATACATACAAAAAAAAGGTATCATGAAATAATATGCAGGAAGCGTTCACCTGTGCAATTCCCAAAATTGTTCCAAGATTATTATGTCTTTGCCTGCAATGGTTTGGCATACAATTATAAGAAATCGAAAATTGCCAATTTTTTGTGTAGAGTTAATCCGTGTTAAACAGTTCATGTAATATTGAAATCAGAAATTGTTTGAATAATAAATAGCTCAAAAGATAAATATACAATGGAAATAAGCAGTAATCCAATACTTCAAAAATTCGAAAGCAATGAGCTAGTTCACACACACCCAGCACACATAACACACACACACCCAGCACACAGAATACACACATTCACCAATCACACAGAACACACACGCAACACACATAGATATGTGCATATATGCATAATTGACCATCTGATTCAATAGGAACAAAGTAAGGGTAGATTGAGTTCTCAAAAGAATATCTCCAACAGTTTATTTCCATTCAAATTAATGGTCCAATTGTTCATGTTCAACCTGATCATTTGCAAAGTATTTTGTGGAAGGCTCCACCAGCAGAGTTATGTAAAATTAATTTTGATGGTGGTACTGTATTTTTCTCTTGTGAATGCTCAAGTGTGGGTGTGGTCATAAGGAATAACAATGGACAATTTCTTGCAGACATCAGTCAAAAATTTATTGGCAATTAAGTACAAATAAATAAGGCTAAATAATAATACAAATCTTAACAAAAACGAACCAATAAAAGTAATAAGCTAATTCAGAACACAATCAGGTACACAAATTTAAAGAAAATTGAAGAAACTTGGCTAGTTAAAATTAACAAAAGAAATGCTTCAATTTAAGGAAGGCAAAGATAACAAACCAAACCGACAACCAACCCAAGTCAAGCATCATACACCGACTGCCCAGGCCACCGAGAAACATCAACCCACTGCCCACAAAGGACACTGACTGCCCATCGCCGACAACTCCTTACTGCCGACAGCCAACATCAAACCCACAAAGCCAAAGCCAACTGACAGCCAGCATCAAACCCACAAACCAACCGACTGCCTCCTCAAACCCACCGACTGCCTCACAAATCCAACCAAGCTATAAAACAGCCCACCGCAAAACCCACTGTCCATACCGACTGGACCTATAACTGCCTTCTCAAACCCAACCAAGCTATAAAACCAGTCCAGTCCCAAACACCGAAACAGCCAACTCAGATAAAAAAAAAAAACATATAAAAAAAATCTACATACAAATATACATATATATGCATATTGTGGTGAAAAAAATACAGATAAAAAAATAATTCGATTAGGGTTTCTGGTGTACAGATCTATGTAGATCTATACATATATATACAGATCTATGTATATATATACATATATCTATAAAAATAAAGAGATTACACTTACCTTCACAGCACAAGGAAGCTCCTTCTTCGTCGATCTGAGTGGAAGTCCCTTCTTCGTCGATCTGAATGGAATCCCTTCTTCTTGAGGTAAGCTAAGACAAAGAAGAGAAGAGAGGGCCTGAGACAGAGAAGAGAAGAGAGTAGGTGGGAGAGCTCGCTGAGCGAAGAGAAGATAAGAAAGGGGCTGATCGAAGAGAACATGGGCTGATTTGTATGTGTTGTGTGAGGACCAAACATACCACATATTTATACTATCTCGTATGAAATGTTATTTTGTGGCTAAGAGGACTCGAAGTCGAGACCTCATTTATACCAACCGCGCGTGTTTCGTGTTTCACGTGTTTCCTGGAACAAAAATTTGTTGTTCCCATTTTTTTGTCTTTGTCTCCAAAACAAGTAATATGAAACAAAAACAAAAACAGTATCCAAACTTATTTTTGTTTTCATTTTTGGCAAAAATTAAAAACAAAAACACAAAACACAAGACAAAAACGGTTAACAAACAGGCCCTTCGTTTTTATGTTTTTTTTTTATAAAAAAAATAGAACTAAGATTTATTTTTTTTGTGATAAAAATTAAAAGTATAAAACATGTTTGATAGTCATTTTATATTTAAAAAATTGTGAAAACAAAAATAAAAAACATATTTGGTATTATACTAAAAATTCACCACCCAAACTCCACCACTCAACCCCACTGACCATCCAACCCCACCACCGAAACTCACCCCTAGCCCCACCACTGAAACCCATAACCCACCCTCACCACTGAAACCCACCACCACCGAAATCCCACCACTGAAACCCATTACCACAACCACCAAAATCTACCACCACAACCACCGAAACCCAATCCCAATCCAACTAATGAAACGCACCCCCAACACCACTGAAACCACAACCACTGAAACTCACCCCCAATCCAACCCCTACCATCGAAACCCACAACCCACCCTCCACCACCACCACCACCGAAACTCACAACCCACCGTTGAAACTCCCCAGCAAAACCCACCACCCAACCTCAAAAACCCACCATCAGAGAAAGGTGAGAGAGAGAAAAAGAGTGAGAGTCGAGAGAGACCAGAGACCTGAAAAAAATGGAGTGAAATGAAGATAGAGTGACCTTGGAGATGGAGTAATGGCTTCACAGCGATGGCTTCGGCTTCGTCTTCGTTGTTGGCATCGAGGGAGAGAGAGACGATAGACAGAGAGGGGTGAAACCTGAAAGATAGATGAGCTTTTATACCCCAGCAAAAAAATCCATATTTTGTTACTAAGGAGGATCGATGTCAAGACTTTATTAAAAACCGCGCGTGTGTTTTTTTTTTTGGATGTTTTCAAAAACATTCTTTTGGATGTTTCCATATTTTAAATTGTTTTTAAAACGAAGTTGTTAAAAAAAATACAAAAACATTCACCAAAAGTATATTTTTTTTTTTTTAGACATAAAATGAAAACAAAAACGAAAAAAAATTAAAAACAAGTGGTTACCAAACGCCACCCTAATCTACTATCAATGGTCGTCTCGTCAATGTTTCGATGGGATGGAGCTTTGAAGCAGCCTTCATCGGTTTCATCCCTTGCTTGCTCGTAGTGGCACACATAGAGAAAACTCTGATTGAGAGACTGAAACTCAGAGACAGAGAGACTGGGCTGAGAAGATTGACGATCGATGGGAAGAGGCAAAGGCTCATAGTCCGGTTTGAAGTGAATTGTCCGGGTGGAACGGGTTAGCAGGTTTAAGCCGGTTTAGCGGGTTTTATCCGATTTTTGGTGCATAAACGATCTAATGAGTGAATCGGTCCGGTTTAGGCACCGATTCATCGAGCCAACCTGCCGGACCGGATCAGATTTTAAAACACTGGCTTTTCCAAACTCCTCCAAACCTAAACTCATACTCTTTCTTATAAGAGATGAGATTCAATGTTGAATCCAGTCCATACTTATAATTGACATGTAACATATACACATGCGAAACCTATAAATTAACAATAATTATCATCACACATTTGTCTTATAAATGATTACGTTACCCATTGACAAACGCTTGAAGGTGTTCTAAGATATCCGTTGGGTATTGGAGAGGACCATTTTTATGTGTGTGTGTATGTGTTGACTGTACATATGTATAGTATGTTAAATTTAAAATAGATAAATCTATCCAAAAGGAAAATTAATGAGAATGGATCTTAATTGTAGGTATACTAGGAAACATTCTGCAATATCAAAAAAATGAACATTAATTATACAACATTACATAGTCATTTATTTTTTATTTTTTTAATTACATAATTTAAAATTAAAATAGACAAAAAACAAACAAGGGAGAGAAATAGAGAAGATAAAATAGAAAGAAATAAGAATGGATTAGTGATATTGTTTGACATTGAGAAGTGTGTTAATTGAGTTGTCTAACATTAAAGACTGTGCAGAAAATTGAGATAAATTTTATACCCTTTTATCAAAGTTAGTAAAAATTGGATAAATTTTAAATTTTATTCTATTTTTATAAATTAAGAATTTAATTTTTTAATTATAATATTAGATACATTTATAAAAAATACTTCAAAAAAATGGGAGGATAAAGTTGTCAAAGTCAAATTATAATGGGTGCCAAGCTCCAAAGCAAGTGGGTGAATAAAATTGGCCGGTGGGGTTGTGATAAGATAGACCAAGTTGTAGAAAAATAAGTGATCAGTGGTATATGTCTGCATCACTCATTAATAAGTGTCGTTCACTTTGTCTTTTGTACATAGATACCAATACATTCCATCCAACCCTCATCCACTAATGTGGACAGCTTTTTTTAAACAAGCCACAAGACAATACACATTTGCAAAATCACACTCAAATACTCGATACATTCTTGATTAATCTACTTTGGGTTGTTACTTTTTTTTCTTTTCCTTTTCGGTTTAGTAACATTTTTTTTTTAAATATGTATAATTTGTCGGTTTAGTTTTTAAAATATCAATTTGATTTTTAAAATATTCAATTTGTATTTAAATGGTCTCTACAAATACGGACCATTAAATTTTAAGCAGAATGATCACGTGATATTATCTAAAATAATGATACGTAGTCACTTCCGTCAAAAAAATTGACGAATTATCTAGTTAAGTATCAAAGTAACACGAATTAAAACTTTATGAACTAAATTGACAAAATTAATATAATAAATATCAAATCGACAAAATAAGTATATTTTAGAGACCAAAAGTGTTACTAACCATTTTTTTTTTTTATTTCTTCTTCTTCTTTTGGTATATAAAATGGATATGTAGATAGATCACTCAACATATTCGCCAAGGGACATTGCCTCTCAGCATCACATAATTATCTGCAGGAGGCCTCACCTCACCTACGTCTAGATCGAAGTTAAAATCTCATTGCATACCCTGAGTATTGAAGAGTAAATTTAGTCCTGTCGAATTGTCGTAACTGTAGAAATTCGAACTTAAGTATTAAACGAAAAAACTCAAATTCTTACCACTTAACTGTTACTAGATATATTATTGTTGACAAAGTATTACATCTCATTTTTTTGTTTGATGATTGATAATGGGTTTTTCAATTTCGATTTCCACTACAATTTTTACAATGATATTTGGAAGTTATCATTTGGCTAGAAAAACTAGTTACTCAAACTCTAAGGGTTGTTTGGTAAGGGTGTATGGAGGATTTGACAAGATGGGTTTGGAGAAAATAGTTCAAAGGATTTTCAAATCTCATGTTTGAATTGAAAACCTAATCCTGGGTTCCCAAATATAGCCCTTAGCTGACCCGAATATTAAACTTATGATCATGGGTTTCATCAAACCTAAGGGGAGGTGGGTTTGAGAAGATGGGTTAAGGGGTTATGGATGCAAAAGATAATTGTACCCTTAACATGGGTATTAATTGGATTGATCAAGGGTACAAAAATTATTTACAAGACAAGTAGTTGTTAATAATTATGATATATTTGTGGGTCTTACATATGTATGTTTTACATACCAAATATGGGTATGAACTAGATTCAATGTTGAATTCTATATTTGTAAATAGGGGTTTGAGCTTAGAAGAGTTTGAAAAAATCAATCAAACCTTTCTCCAAAAATCTATCCAAACAAGGCCTAATGAATATGTGTGTACATATGTTGTGATTATCCATTATGGGGTTTGAACTCTTGATCCCCATAATTTTTTTTATCAATAGATAATTTTAATTACTTTTTTAAATAAAAATTCATTACAAGTATGTTAGATGAAATTTTAATTTCGAGTGTGACCCATATCCCATCGCTTCTATAAAAAAAAAGGGGAATTTTGTTGATAATTTTTTTCTTACCTTTCAATTTACGAGAAAAAAAAATCTACTTAGCTCTCTAATTTAGTGCGGGATTTTTTGGCAAAAAATTGTTACAATAGTTGGTAATGGTTCATATCATATATAAATCATATAATTTAAAAAAAAAAAATATCTACTCAAATCTCATTTATTTAAAAACATGCATAATCTTTTTCGTATTTATATCTTGTTATATAAGTCATTTTGATCTAGTTATATAATGAATGAGATCGATTCATGTGTTTACCATCTCAATATGGTTAGATTAAACCATAAATCTCTACTGTTATATCGTATCTATGGATTATGTCTATAATTTATTTTTTTTAGTCAAACACTATTACAAGGAATAAAGACGATAAAATTTGAACTTACAACCTTAAAATCTGACGATAGGAATGATGGTCATTATTAGACAAAAAATATCTACAAAACAATCCCGTGACTCGTGACACCCTTGTCATGACAATATAACAAAACAAGCAATCATCATAAAAACATATTATTTAGACTTAATTTAAGATCATAATTCAATATAATTATTGAATTAAAAATTAGTTTCATCTCACGTTGAAATTCATAACTAATTTAACAGCTAAATTAAATTTATGTAGCATTTCTTATCGTCACAACTCATTAATACCCGAATAATGATGTGCATACCACTGATGTGTAACATCTCACTTCTATCATGTGACGTCATATAATCACAATTATTGAATATTTGATAAATTTTGTGGAATTTATTAATTTAATGGTGTATACTGAGATGGTAAAAAAAAATGATGTGTGTAATATTGGTGTTAATACGTACCAGCAAAGTAACCACATTAATTTGCCACTTTGTTTGGGACCCACCAAAAAAATACCCTCCAGCAGCCCGGGACAAAATCAACGAATCAGATCCGTCCACGTCACATCAAAAAATCCAAATCTGACTTTATATACACGTAATACAAACACCATAAATTCTTCCCCCCCCCCCCCCCCCTCAATATCTTCACACCGGAGACGACAATGATTCGGTACCCCGCCGGTGCGCTGCTCTTCCTGGTGCTGTCGATCGTCGCCGTCGACGTCGAGAGCCGGAACGCCGTTGATGATGTGCTGAAATTGCCTTCGGAAGCTGCGAGATTCTTCCGTCCAAATGATGTTAGTAACGCCGTTGATGATGACTCTGTGGGAACCAGATGGGCGATCCTGCTTGCTGGATCAAATGGATACTGGAATTACAGGCACCAGGTAATTAATCATAACTCAAATTATTTCAAATTTTTTTGTTACTCAGTGTCTTAAATTTATGTTTATTTCTTGTGATATTGATGAATTTTGGGTATTTTTGGTGGATTATGTTCTTGGTGTTGTTGAAGATTAGTTTTGTGTGTGTCTATAGAGGTATAGGTCTATATTCGCGCTGGGTGATTCTAATTTTATTAGAAATTCAGGTTCGGTTCATTGAGTATAACTTTTATGAATGAGATGATTTTTCCCTTTTTTATTCTATAATTTCTGAAATTCTGGTCTGGGTTTTTAGTTATGTTTTGATGTTCATGAGAAAATCTGAGAAAAGTAGAACTGTTTGTTTCCCCCACCAATCTTTGGAATTTAGAAATATACAGGAAACAAGATGCAGATCTGTTTTATAGAATCCGCTGAAGTGGTTAAGCTTCATAACATTTTATGGTTTTTAGTACCAAAAAATTTGGAAAAAACGGCTTATCTACGTAACAAATTAGTGTCTGCTGTTACCGTAAGATTTGACTGTTAAGGTAGTTCTTAAGCTGGGGTAGAGTGAATAAATCATGGTGGGTTGAAGAATTATGAATCTCAGTCTCTACATATTAGAATGAAGTGCAAGGTGAGAGTTTTAGCCAACCCCAAATGATTGGGACATAGGACTTGGTTTGGTTGGTTGGTTGGTTGGTTGCAAGGTGAGAGTTTCTTCAAATTGAATGCTCTGTTTAGTTGCTGAAATTTTTTATGAGATATGCAAGGAGAGGGATTTTTCAATTTTTATACTCTGGTTGGTTGCTGGGAAAAGTCAATAAGAAAAAAAAAAAATCAAGTTCTGATAAATTCAAGACGGTTAAGTCCTAATACTTAGATTTTTGTAATCTGTGACTACAAAAAGCAAATAGCTTTTGATTTAGTTGGATTAATGTTCTTTGGGCTTGGATGAGTGTTGTTAATTTTTGAGGCAGTTAAATTTTATATATTTCTATCTATATCTTATCTTTTAATATTGGGCACTATGTTTGTTCCAGGCAGATGTATGCCATGCCTATCAACTCCTCAAGAGAGGTGGTCTCAAAGATGAGAATATCATTGTTCTCATGTATGATGACATTGCTTACGATGAAGAGAACCCTAGGCCTGGAGTCATCATAAACAGCCCACATGGTAGTGATGTTTACAAAGGAGTACCAAAGGTTTGTTTCTACTCTTCAGGTGTCATCCAAGTTGTAAATTCGAAGATATGCCATCTTTTTTTCACGTGGTCAGTTTTCTTGATGCAGGATTATACCGGGGATGATGTTACTGTACACAATTTTTTTGCAGTTCTACTTGGAAACCAAACTGCAGTTAAAGGGGGCAGTGGGAAGGTCGTGGACAGTGGTCCAAATGATCATATTTTCATATACTATTCTGATCATGGCGGTCCTGGGGTGCTCGGTTAGTAACTATCTTCGAATAATTGCCTGGGTTTACACTTTCTTTGTCTGGTTTGAAAGGAAAAGTCTCAAATCTTTATTGCTTTATGTTTCTGTGTTCTTAGCAAAAGATTACTTGCATCTGACATTCAATCTTGCTGCATTATCTCTTATGCACCCATGATTGGGATCTGAAGATGATGATGGCCTGTGGTAGTGCATGACACAGTCTAACCTCAAAGGAATAATTCATGTTATGTAGCTTTTCGGACATTGTGGGAACTCTCTGGCACAAAAAAAAAACCCATAAAAAATTGTAACTTATAATTCTATCTCAAGATGTAGCTTGGTCCAACAATCTGCACCGAGGACAATGCCCTTTTACTACTCCCATAAACTTGCAGATTCCAAAAAACTTTAGTGTCATCACTTTGGTGACATACCTACTGGCCTTTACAGTATAGCTTTTTGCTTTGAAGTTGTAAGCAACAGATTTTAATTTTGACATCCAGTGATTTGACACATGTGAATCTATTTTTTAAGCCTTCTGAGGTTCAAACTATTGCAATTTAGGCAGAACAGACATTAGACAGAATAAACTTCTCTCTCGATGTACTGGAAAAGAAGCTACTTTGTGAAGTTTCAAAGTTTTGGGCTCGTGCTTACTTTTCGATGTTTTTTTATCATGTCTTAAATGATTTCAGGTTTTGGACATTTATATATACTAAACTGTGGGAATGTTGCTCTAATTCACAGGGATGCCTACCAGTCCTTACATATATGCAAAAGATCTGATAGATGTCTTGAAAAAGAAGCATGCTTCTGGGACATATAAAAGCTTGGTAAACTATTGGTTGATTGTCACTTACTGAGCACATTTTCTACAAGCTCTATCTAAGATTTGTCGACTATATTTTAAACAGGTATTCTATCTTGAAGCTTGTGAGTCAGGAAGTATCTTTGAGGGTCTTCTTCCTGAAGGGTTAAATATCTATGCAACCACGGCCTCAAATGCAGAAGAGAGCAGCTGGGCAACCTATTGCCCTGGGGAGTATCCTAGTCCTCCCCCAGAATATGATACATGTTTGGGCGACTTGTATAGTGTTGCCTGGATGGAGGACAGGTAATGCAGATTTCATTCTGATTGTATGTATTATGTAATAATTATGGAAAAGCAATGGTTGTGGCAAACTAGGCAGGCAGTAATCTCAAGTTCTGAACCACGATGTGGAAGTCTTGAAATAAAAGCTGATTACTTTTCCTGGTTTATCTGGATCGTTGCAAAATAAGGTTTACTTGTTTGGTAAATTTCGCAGCTTTGTCACACTTTAAAAATTTATATTTTTTGTATTTTTTAAAGAAGGAAGAACCAATGGGTAGCTAAATGTTAGGTACTGGACTTGAGGTTAATTGTTGTGACCTCTTGAAACTTCTTTCTCCTGAAGTGTACATATTTGACCTACAATGGCTTGGCCTTCCAAATCAGCCGGTGTTTTAAAATGAGACTTTTAACTGTTTATTATTTGCTGCTCAATGGTGCAATTCTTGTGGGAACGATAACTAATCTTTTGACCTCGTGAACAGTGACATACACAATCTGCAGAGGGAAACACTGCGGCAGCAGTATGAACTGGTAAGATTTTATGGCCTTATGTTGAAGTTTAACAGTTTGCGAGAAACTAATATTACTCGAGTCACAATAGAAAATTGAAAGAATAATGTTTTATAGGCTCAAAAACATAAATGAACTTCATTTCTTATAAATTATGTGTGCCAATACTGGTGTAGATCTGTGTTGAAGGAGTCTTCACACAGAATATTCTACAGGCCTTCCCTTTTGTATGCTCTTATATACTTCAGTTGATTTTGTAATTTCATTATGCTGGCATTTGCAGGTTAAAAGGAGAACTGCAAACGAGAACACTTTATATGGTTCCCATGTCAAGCAATATGGCGATCTGGAGCTTAGCAAGGAAAATCTTTTCCTCTATATGGGTACAAATCCTGCAAATGATAATTATACTTTTGTGGATGACAACTCCCTGCGGCTTTCTTCAAAAACAGTTCACCAACGTGACGCCGATCTTTTGCATTTCTGGCACAAGGTTTGTATCCAATTCTCGGTATACCAATGGAATCCCTTAATGCCTTGACCTGTCATAACTCCTTTCCAAGCTAGGAGCTATCAAGAGGTGGTTGCTATGATTCATTGATTGAAATTCTTGAAGGAACCTTTACTAGTACGGAAATTTGGAAAAACTAAATGCTGCAAATAGATTGTTGGAACTTGGAACAATGTCGTAGTCTCTTCATGTTATTTGATAAGCTCCTATATGGTGCATTTTTGTTCAACAATAATTGTAGCAGGATATTAGGACCAAGAATCCATTTCCAGTCACAACTTTTGTATGAAACCACCAAAACCAGTTTAATAGTAACTCCTCTAGCCTGATTCGATAAATAGTCCAACATTTATATTAGGCCTCCATTATATTTGTTGTTTAACCACCTATTTTCATTACATTTTCCCAAAATAGTTCAGGTAGAAAAACCTTTATGCACCCTACCTTTTTTTTATATCAGTTCATTGTTGGCAGTTCCGCAAGGCTCCTGAAGGCTCTGATAGAAAATTTAAAGCTCAGAAGCAGTTTGCTGAAGCTATGTCACATAAAATGCACTTGGACAACAGTGTAAATCTTATTGGAAAGCTGTTGTTTGGAATTGACAAAGGCACTGAGGTGTTGAAGACTGTCCGACCTGCTGGGCAGCCTCTTGTTGATGACTGGGACTGCCTTAAAACATTGGTAAGATTTTTATTTCCTGCCTTATTTTTGTCACAATTTACACTTCTAAATCTATATAAGTCACTTAGTTTCAAAATAACCCACTTCTTTGGGACTGAATTTTTCATATCAGATGGAAAGGAAATTGTAGACACACAGAGGTTTGATGTTTGGTTTTCATAAGAAGGAAAATCAATCTCTTGATTTCTTTAGAAATCTAAAACATAAACAGGCTTGGATTTGTTATTTCAAAGTTTTTATACAAGAATTATTTCAAGCTATTTTGATGTCTGTGAAAATGGAGCGTTCTTGTTCTCTTTGCAGGTCAGGACATTCGAGACACATTGTGGATCCTTTTCTCAATACGGAATGAAACACATGCGCTCCATTGCCAACATCTGCAACGCTGGAATTCGGAAGGAGCAGATGGCTGAGGCATCAGCACAAGCTTGTGTCACCATTCCTTCAAGTTCTTGGAGCTCTCTCCACAGGGGGTTCAGTGCCTGATTGTCACAGAATCCTCAACCTGAAAGACAAACCCATCGTTATATTCCAATATGACGTAGTGTTCCTCTATATACGTATTCCTATTGCTACTATAATTTGCTGCACATAATGTTACAGTGCTTGTATGCAAAGTCTGAATCTGCATTTAACACACAGCCTGAAGTGAAAACGAGGGACAAAACTGGTACATGAATTTGGTTTCTCGTCCTCGTATAAGACCTGTCCCACTACATCGAGAGAGAGTCTCTTTTGATACCATGCTGTAATGCCCTAGTTTCACTATTTAAGATATTGTTTGTTTCGTGTTTCGTTTGTAAGTTCGCGATTTTAAAACTTCGTGTTTTGAAAGGCAAGGTGTTTGCTCATGCCCTTTTTGAGATAATTTGTCTTGTGTTTCTTAGAAGATTGATTCTAATGTTGTTACATCTTTACCCGTAACTTATAGTAATGTTGACGCATTATTGCAAAAAAACAAAAAAACTATTGTCACGATACTGTAAATTTGTCTTTTTTTTTTTTTTTTTATATGTAATCTAAAAAAAATTTGAGGGACATATGGGGTGAAACCCTTGCCCAGGCGTGACCATAGCTGTCCGCAGGGGTGGAGGGAGGGTGGGGCCAATGGGGGTAGTTGCCCCCCACAACAATTTAAAAAAAAAATTGGTGTCTTTTTTAAATTTTAAGAAATTTAAATATTTTAAAACTTGGCCCCATTGAAAAAGTTCTTAAATTTAGAAATAGTTTCATATCTTTGAAATTAAATGAGATTCTTTTATACATTAAAAACTTAGGTTTGTCAATAAAATAAATTTTGATATAAATTCAATTCGATTAGTCAAAACAAATTGAGATTATTGCTCGGCAATCTGAGTCCAATTCGGATATATAATAATATTTTACCAATTTTGATTTTGAATGTTATACCAAAATTTCAATCTAATTGTAATTTAGTCTAATTTATATAAGTGTACATATATGTATATGTTGAAAGTGTTATTTTGATGAAATTGAATCAAAATTAAGATGTAATTTGTTAATATCTAATTTTAATTGACTTATTAATTCGATCGGATTTCAAATATTTAACTTATCGGATGTGGACTGTTTAACTAAAATTCATTAAATAATTAGATTGAATTTATAAAAGAGTTATGAAAGTATATTTAGATTGGAGTTTTCAGATCCAATTCGGATCACTCGAAACCTGATCCAAATTTGATCATTACTCAACATTCAAGTTTTGATTATCGTTTTCTTCAACCCGAGTTGTCCTTGCTATGGAAGAACTCAGGCTCCGCCATTGGTTGTCCAAACCCACCAAATAGAGAAACTACATATACTTTTAAAGATTGACTCGAATCATAACTTAATTCCGCATTATCGAGTTGTCAATGAAAATAACATTTTTTTTGTGGATTGAACCTTACTTACTAACTCCATAAAACTGAAGAAAATCTTAAACAAGACACTGCAAGTCATTAGACCACCAGCATGGTATTTCTCTCAATAAATTTCACCCAAAGGGGGATCACAGTAAACCAACGTTGAAAAATTAGTGATATTTAAGTGACGGCGAACTAACAGAGTCAAAGATTCCGTTTCATAAGTTAACGGGGTGAAGTGGAATGAGGTTGAAAGTGGGACACAGTTACGGCGTAACGGGGAGGTGAATTAGACGGGCCTGACGGTTCAAACAAAGAGAGATCTGGACCGTTAGATTCGTAATAAACGGTGAGAGATGGACGGTAATGCTGTGACGGAGTGTGTAATGGAACACGGCGAGTATAAATAAAAAGAGGGGGTTCGAGGGGGGACACAGCATTTCGTTTGTATTGGAATTCTGAAGCTCTTTCTCTGTGAATTTTCCTTCACTTTCTCGAGAAAAAGAAACTGAGAAAATCCGAATGATTTAAATGTTGAAGCTGTTTCGGTGTGAGAAGATCTGGAGCTTGTGAAGCTTCGATATTGTGCAGAGATAGAGAGAGAGATTGGAGTTTTTGGGGGTTGGTATATGATAACAGAGTGTGATTTCTATTGCTTCTTTCGATTGATGATGTATATAAAATAACATATGATTGTCTAAAATATTGTTTTACAGATACATTGGAAGAGTTTTGAAGGGGTTTCTCGAAGGATTAGAGATTGGATTGGGCTTTGGTGAAGATTTGGTCCCTTTTTCGTAAGAACTTGAGGAGGAAAACTGACAACAAAGCTGAGTTAAAGGTTTGCAATTGAAGAGAAAAGTCCGATTACTTGTGAATTTTTCTGTGCTATGAACAATGTTTTGTGCTTAACTTTATAATGTTTTTCAATCTCTGGTTTGACAGGTGCATTTGCGAGAGATTCGGAGAAGTTTTGAACTAGGGTGATCGGTTTCTGGGGTTTGAAAATTCAGACCAAAGACGTAGATCGAGAATTGAAACTTGGAAATTATCGTCATTTTCTTCAAGAATCCATTAAAAAGGACCGAATATCTGTTAATTCAGCAGTGAATTTTTTGACTGAGAAAGAAAGAAAGGTACAAAACAATGGCGCTTGGCAAGATCAGAATTAAACCAAGTTGGATATTTGAATATAGCTGATGATGATTTGCTGTGCTTTGGTTTTGCAGTCTCTTTGAACGACTCTGTTTTGAGCAAATTGGTCTTTGAAAAGGAGAAGCTGGAGATTTCGGATCCGTCTGCCTGATTGTTCAGAGACTGTTTAATCAAAGCTCGTTTGATTTTTCCTCTTACTGTGGTTGTGTTTTGAATCAACTTAATCTGTGTTCATAATTGGATTCAGAGAAACGGAGTTGGAGCCGTTAAGTTTCAGGTAATGGCGATGCTTTTCCGAGATGGACCCACCCTTCATTTTTCCGCTGTTTTCCCAGAGGATTGATGTGTGAATTCGGAGATGTAGCCATTGAAGCTCTTGGTTTGTATATAGATTTTTTTTTTCCTCCACTTTCTGCTTCACAAGCTTTTTTACCCATCAATGGCTGTTCCATTAATTAGTACCTTTGGGTGTTTTTCCCTCTTTGATCTTTTTTATTAGAGTAAATCCATCGCGTATCTTCCTTATTTTTTGGGTCTTTAATAATCTGATTATTTGTTGTTCTTCTTCTTATTGATAATCACCAGCAATTCTGCAAATCTCTCTCTCACTCTCTTTCGTATTTGGAATTCAATTTGTTTCTCGGGTTTCCTCTGTTTCACTGCTTTCAAATCCTTTCTGTTGTCATTGCCTCGTTTGATAGAAAACCTGGAGATTTGAGGCAAGTCTTCCCTCCCCCCACCCCAAAATCCAACCCAATTATAATCTCAACCATTTTCAGAAAGTTTCTCCTGTTCCGGTGAGTATTCTCGGCAAACAAACAAGCAGCTTCTTGCTAGTTTGAGGTTAGATCTTTTACAGAGCACCCATTTTTAGACCCTACATCTAAAAAAGTTGCTATATTCGCAATAACGTTCTAATTTCAGTGAAAGATCTTAATTTGTGCCTTTCATCATTAACTAGTTCTTCTTCTACCACTTTTGTTTGAATTTTGTTTAATAAAGTTTTACAGAAGCAATAAAAAACATGAATTTTATTTTTTTTTTGAGAAAATTAACCGAAATGGACTTTTACCAAACTGACCTGAGTGAACTATGATGTGAACAGGTGTACAAGAGAGAGAGAGAGATGGAGAAGAACCACCACAACAATCGAGATGGGTCATTGCTAAGATCAACAAACCACGCATCCGAGACCAGATCGCAGGCTACGACGTCTTCTGACTTCGTATTGCAGTGGGGGAACCGGAAGCGGTTGCGCTGTATGAAGTTTCAGGTGAGGGACACTAACACCACCACCACCACCACCACCACCACCACCACCACAAACAAGGACTCGGCCGGTCCAAACCCAGTTCAGAGAACAACGGTTCGGGTCGATCGCCGGGTTGTCAAATCGGATCACAACATGGACTCGAATCAACCTACCACCGCCAATACTACCAATAACCAAACTAACGGCTATCTGAACCTCCGTCAACGGCCAGCATCGCCGCCTCATCGCATTCTCAGGTACTCTCTTCTTTTCATAACTAATTAGCACTTTTCGATCGGATATATAGTAATAGCAATAATTTTGTGTCTCCCACCAAAAATTGAATATTAATTGTTTAATATTTATATTTTAAATTATAATTTTTTTAATTACATAATTTAAAATTAAGATAAACAAAGGGAGAATAAGATAAATGTAGGTGTTGATTAACGAGGTTACTTGACATTGAATAATGTATTTGTTGAGTTGTTAGATATTTTGATAATCATGTAAAAAAAAATTGGGATGAATTTTTTACTATTAAATTAAAATATATGAATATTAAATTAATCTTAAACGTTGTTGTGTTGTGTTTTTATAAATTGAAAATTCAACTCAAGGTTTGGTAGATATGCATGTTTTAAACAGGTTGACGAGGTTTTAGGTAGGATTGGTAATTGATTGTGCATATTGGGTTTGAGTCATGTGATTTTAAAATTAAGCATGAAAAAAAAACAGCTCAAATAGTACGATTCCTCCGTCATCCAGAATGAAAGGGTGATCTCGTAGGTTTATTTTGTGGAGAGGAATATGAGGGGAGGTGTGGATGCTCATTGGTCATATTTTTTTTTTTTTTGCAACGTTTGTCTTATTTTTCCGTCTACAAAAAAAGTGACACGTGTAAAAAAAATATTTATTATTTTTACGGTCATTTTTTATGAACATACAAAATCTATCCATTTGACTGAGAGCTCATTTTGGCGGTAATAGCCACCCATCTTAGACTAAGTCAATTACCCAGTTTTATTTATTTATTTATTTTTTTGGGAGGGAGAAGGAGAGGAGGAGAGTGACTTGAATTCTTGATCTCAAGAAATCAAAGTCTTCATAAGGAAATGAGTATTATTGGATTAAAAGTCCGTTGTTAGTTTAAAGAGTATTACACTACTCCTTCTCGGTTCCAATTTTTTATTTTTATTTTTTATTTTTATATTCCAGTTATTTCGATAAATCTACTATTTCTAACTCACGTACTAAACTAATGTTAGATCTGGAATTTTTTATTATTCACAAAATGTGATTGATACCAAGTGACAACAGAGTAGTTTCCGAGCACTAAAGTAAAGAGGACTTTCTTTTGGAAGAAGAAGAAGAAAAAAAGGGGGGGTTGTTGATGTTATCAATGGACATGTTGTGTTCCCAAGCTGTCATAAGTCAAAATTTCGTTGATTTTATTTAAATTGTGTTTTATTGGTCTGAGGGAGGGAGGGCTTATTTTTTGGGGGCCCTTGGGTCACTGTCCACCGTTCTCCCAAGTGGGAAATTTTCATACGCCTTGCCTGTCTTTTCTGCTTGATGGATATGGGAATTAATGGTCCAGATGAGAGTGATTTATTTTTTCCTTTTAATAATCATTCTATGGTGCATTTTATGAGAGTCTACATGTCCATCATACCCATTTGTTACTCTTTTATATTTTAGGTGTCCATCAACCTGACCATGTTTGAAATGAGCTCTCATCGTTTACATCTCTCTAGCATTTATCACACCTCTTTTTCTTGGGTCAACCCTTTTTTCATTGGGCTCTTTTTTGGAGGTAGAGATAGTGTTCGTGTGTATACTCTTTCTTGGACGTTATCTTGTCAGATGTACACTGTATTTTGACGAGAGATGCGTTTTAGATAAAAGAAAGACTTCAAATTCAAGTTTTTTTTACCCAACCCAACAGCTGGTGTGTGATAATGTTGTTGACGGGTGAGAAATTTATGGTAGACTCTATTACATGAAATCATAACTCCTCTCTCTAGACTTAAAAAGTTGATTAAGGATCTTGCCACGTGTCCCACCTCAACCCCCAATCCCAATCCCAAAACCATTCTACACCGTCTGATCCACAATCAAGATTACCAAATGGGGTCCACTCTCTCTCTCTCTCTCTATCTCCTCAAAATAAGTAAGGCAAAAAACCCCAACCAACGGCTTAAATCTAGCCACAAACCAAACCCACCCTTTATTCCTCCCATTTAGTACTCTCCCACTTCCCTTCCACCCCCAACCTGCGCACATTAGATTCAATCATTAAACCACTTTTTTTTTTTAAGTCTTGGTCTAGAGACTAGTGGCCGCTAGACCCCCCACAAGGTTATTTTGGTAATTTTACATTTTCTCATGTTAATTTTTTACAATTTTTCTTTATAATGTAGGAGTACTTTCTAACCTGTTAATGGGTTTGTGTTTGTGTGGATTTACTTTTTTAGGAATTCTGAGAGTTCAATTGCCATGAGAGGACACAGTAACGGCGTAAAGGGACGGCTGTCTTCTCCGGACACAGGGGGGGCGCACGATAAGAAAACTACTAACCACAATACCAACGCCACCAGGTCCATCACCAACAATCATAATGATAATAAGAACGGTTTTGTTGTTGTTGGCAGTGGTGGTGGTGGTGGGTCGGCATCGTCGGGTACAGCGCATGATAGCAAGAAAGGAGGAGGGTCATCGTCGGGGAGTGAAGCGATTCCGGCAGTGTGGCCGCCGAAGTTCGTGATCGCGTTGACGAACAAGGAGAAAGAGGAGGATTTCATGGTCCTAAAAGGGTCTAAACTCCCTCAGAGACCAAAAAAGAGAGCCAAGTTCATTCAGCGCACAGTTAATGTAAGCTTCTCTCTCTATCTGCTTCAATTTCTTAGTTTCATTGATAATAATAATAATAATAATTTTGCATGATTATTTGGTATAGATTATTTTATGATGAAGGAGATTAGAAAATTTTAGGGTTATTTTTTGGGTCTTTTACCAAAACACGACACGAGTGATCATCATCGATGTAATTAGCAAAATTTAGAGAATATTGTGGGAATAGATTTTTTTACGAAGTGCACCAAAACAACCTTAGAATAAAGTTTTATCTAGACAAGTCGAGTTGGGTTGAATATTACTGAATAAAATCTAATTCAACTGTTATTTTTGAAATATATGGCATAAATGTAATTATTTTTTTGAACTAGTCATTATTACAATTGAAAGATTTTTGTTTTTGAGGGTCTTCAATTTTATTAAATGCCAAAAAGTAAGTAGAATTGTGGAAAAACTTTTTGTTTCTAGAGAAAATCTTCCGCAAAATTGAACAATCCTGCTTTTTTTTGTCAGATGTCTTATGTTCGATATTTTTTACATTTTTTAAGGATTAGAAACTCTTATTTTTTAGAGGATATATTCTTAAATTAATTCGAGTTATGATAATCAATTTAATTAATTGACTGGTTGACGCAAATTTAAACACCAAAAAAAGAAAAAGCAAAAGCCTCAGCTGGTGATTGAAGTTGTAATAATGATTTAGGTATTGGGGCCAATTGGGTTGGGATTGAAACTTGGAAGAGAGAGAGAGGGGAGCAACATTTACATTTATTAGTCATGGCCTACTCTGCCTTTTCCTTTGTGACGAAAGGACAAGAAAAGTGTATAAAAGGACAAGAGGGTATGATGTAGATGTATACCTGTCTGTCACACGAGGCATGGTTTTTTTAAATCCACAACCTTTCCTGTGGTCGGACCAGACTAATGTATTAGGGAAACACTACGATTTTCGATTTGGGTATCATCGATTACTAATTTTTTATGGTATAATTATAATTTAAAAAAATATATATATATATAACTGTTTAAGAGATATCATGATTGATCATAGATGTCCATGGTCAATCATACAAAATACAGTATCGATTCTAATATTTCATGATCAGTCATAATTTTTTTTTTGGTATAAGGGGAATGAATTTTTTGGTGAAATTTAATCTACATTTCGTGTTTGAACAAACTAACCCATTTGGATTGATGACTTGGTCTTGGTACTAGAAAAGTAGTATTGGGAGAATTTAAATGATGGGTGAAACATGTACCATGTGGTCTGTGATTTTATTAATGGAAAGCTATTTAGACTCTGAGAAATAATAATAATAATAATAATAATAAATTAAAAGACTAGGGGACAAAACTGGGTATAGGAGGAATGGTCTTTAATTTTTATATTCTTTATTGTGGACGGCATTTTCATGTATATTATATAAACTTGTGTAAATTACTTTTCTTGTGATACCTTGCTTGGACCACACTCACAAAAGGCACTGATTGCACGCAGACCTGTTAGCGGATTGGGTTTGGATTGAATTTTGACAGATTTGAATTCGATTTGATAATTCGATAGATTTTTTTTTCCGTGGTTCATTTTCTAATCAATTAACAATCCAAAATTCAATCTAATCCGAATAACTTTATTTAACTAAATTTCTTTAAAAAATTACTTAAATTTCTTTAATATTTATACAAAAATATATACATATTTTGGATCGGATCAAATATATGCATATCTGAATTCGAATCTTTGAAATATAAATGATTGGATTCGGGTTTGGGTTTGAATGATTGATAAAAAATATTAATTCATTGACATGTTTAATCGCACATCTAATATTACAACACTTTTTTAAGAAAAAAATTCGGTTTTAGTTTTTTTTTTCTTCTTCTTTTCATAGAGATGGTATTAGGGTTTGATCCTATGCGTTCCGGTCTCATGTAGCCCCTCTGTTACCATTAGGCACAATGGTAGCGTGATTTTTCCATTCACCCACATAACCTATCTGAATTTCTATGTCTTTTTTGCTTGTACAGTTGGTAAGCCCTGGGACATGGCTATGTGATCTGACCTTAGAACGATACGAGGTCAGAGAAAAAAAGGTCTCAAAGAAGGTAAGTACGTAAAAACTTAAACCTTTAGGCGGATATATAGATGTACGCGTAATTTATTTTTATCTTTATCTCTATCTGAACAATATATAGTTACTCTAATGTCTGTCATTATTCACTACGAGATCGTTTAAACCTTCCACTTCGTATCGTGTTTGTGTATGTTGCAGAGACCAAGAGGTCTAAAGGCTATGGGTAACATGGAGTCCGATTCCGAATAGATGGAACTCTATGGAACAAATGGTAGTTTTTGAAGAGAAGTTAATGAAAGTTGTTGAGCCTTTAGGTGAGGATAATAGGAAGACCTGTGCATTTATGTAATTTCATCCACTTTCACCTTGAGAAGAAGTAGTAAAAGAAATATATTTAGCTTCGTTGATCATGTTGTGTCGTTATTGCCTTTTGTTTTTGGATTTGACTACGGTAGGGAAATTTTTTTTATTTTTTTCGGTATAATACATTTATTTATCACATTTGTGGGTTTTTTTTATCACTATTGTGGTATTTCAAAAATGATAAAAAATAGTTACAACAACAGTGATAAAAATATTTATAAATGCGGTAAAAAAAAACACTCATAAATGTAATAAAAATATTCATAAATGTGATAAATTTTTTTTGTACCTAAGAAAAAGTGATAAAAACACTCACAACAATATTAAAAATATTACAAAAATGATAAATTTTTTTGTTGAAAAATGACTCGGCAAAGTTTTAAAAACACCCATTAAAATAATAAAACTCACCGAAATTATTGATTCGGTACTGTAGTCAAGTCCTTTGTTTTTTGTAATTTGATCCCAAGTTGTTTCGATCGGCAAAAAGTTTTGCTTAATTAACTAACAATTGACCAAAGAACTCATAAGGATTCATATGCCATTTTTCTTATAAAAATACTAGTAATAACTTGTGTCCGAAGACGCTCTACACTATTATTAATAATTGAACGTTGATTTTATAATATGAAACATCTCCTCGCCTCGCAAGACTTGTTGGCAGGTGAGGAGGTGTTATAATTTAATGTGTTGCATTTTACATCGACCCAAGAAAAATGAGTGATTAGATTATTTATTTAGTGTGTTAACTTTTAATTGTTAAGAGATTTTTTTTAAGAAAAATTCCCAAATAAATAAAACCGTAAAAATATATAGACAACCCAAAATGAATAATATCTTGACCACTAGGGTGAATCATTAGACCTTATCCCCGACACTGTGCCAAATTCCTCAAAATAACAATTTCTGATTATGTCCATCATGTTTTTCTCACCATTCATTGATGATCGATTCCACGTGAAAGTCCGACAGAAATGAAACACAGACGGGGACCATCTTACTTTAAAATAGACATCATCCACCTACTACAAATTACAAATAGTCATGTAAAATGATTAAAGTAATAAACAATTTTTTTCTTTTTTTCTTTTTTTCTTTGTAGAGGTTAATTTTAAGATTCGAACTGAATCCTTAGCCAGATATATACTTATCAACGCTACAAGTCTAACATTTTTTTTTTTGGGTATTGTAGTAAAAAATATGTTTGTCAATTTATGTACATTTTGATTAATCTTCACTCCAGTCTGATAAAAAACAGATCATTTATACCAAGACTAAAAAAATCATAATTGATGAATCTCTCATACTTTGACCCTAAATTTTTTTATCAAATTTCAAACTCAGGACATTCGAATTGGATTCAGATCCCCTACATTACCCATTACCCATTACCTTCAATTCCCCTCAATATAGTGCTAGATGAGTGACACGTGTAAGATTTTTTGAATTTCAATGGATAAGATTTTTTCCTTGTGAGAAAATTTCTTAATAATGATTAACACTCACCAACAACAAAAATGAATGAGGAAACATCTTCTCTATTAAAATTCAAAATTTTACACGTGTCACTTCTCTAACACTATATTGAAGAAAATTAAAGAGAAAAAATAATGGAAGAGATCTGAATCCATCTAAATTTATAATTTGTCATTCTCTTCATTGCTACTACTTAATTTCGTTTTAGACCAAAGCATTTGAAAGTGGACACTTTCAAAATGCACAACCCAAAGTTGGGGGTGGTATTTGGCCACTCTGCATTGAAAGTGGTAGCAGTTAATGGCCACGAAATTTATACTTAATCAAATGACATTTGGACAAGTGGCAAATCGATTAAAACACGCATTCACTCTAAGCTTGACATTTGCTTCTAAAAAACACCAAAATCAAATAAAGAATTAGCAAATTAATTTGTAGTGATCAAATGACAATAGAACAATTAGAACACGCATCCACTCTAAGCTCGACACATTTGCTTCGAAAAAATAGATTTAGGAAGTTTTAGACTCCTTTTAACATTGAAACTCACAATCAATCTAATAGTTACATTAAAGTCACATCATTATGTCCCTAAATAAGGTTCCCAAATAATGAATATTTGGTCCAATAATACTCCTTATCTTGTAAAAATTTTATCTTCTTGAAGTCAAAAATTCAAGTCCCTTCTCCCAAAAATAAAAATAAAAATAAAGTCTTGTAGCGTTGTGGCAAAGCAATTAAAACTCCAGAGAAATGGTATTCAAAACTAAAAAATTGACTTAATTTTTTGATATAATAATGTGTCAAGTGATAATAAAAAATTATTTTTTTAATAAATAATATCACGATAATACTATTGGATCATATCACTATTACATCATTAATTAACAAATTAATTTTTTAATTCTCAATAGCATTATTCTGCACTCTAAGCTTGTCATTTGCTTCGAAAAACCAAATAATCAAACAAACAAATGAACAATTTGAAGTTCATTCTCCACTAAAAACAAAGATAGATGTCACTTCCACTATACACCAGAACGAAATTCAACAAACTTTGAAACTTGAATCTAATGTACTATCTATTCAAGTCTTTGTGTCATAATCAGCAATAGAAGATTTCGTGAATCATTGTCTTAAATCTCCGTTTCGCTGATGAGAAAACGAAAGAAACGAAACAGTGTCTACCATCTTCAAAATCCTTTTCGTTTGTAGTGAAAACGAAACAATCTCAACGAACTAAAAGCAGAATCCAAGATTGACCATTAAACTAGCAGCGGTAATTTTTCACATCGATCGGTCCGAATATTGTGGGAAATTTAGTCCTCTCAATGTCTATTATTTTCTCTACGATTTCTCAACAGCTCAGAAACTGAAAAACAGAAGATTCTATCGATGAACTGAAAAAAAGAATCGCCTAAAAATTGTTAAATAAAAGATATGAAGACTAGATCACCATTAAATGGAACGTCTAACTGACATGCATTTCATAAGATCTGTGCAGCAAAACAGTGTAATCAATAAAATCCAAATAAAAGCTCTAGAAGTAAAAAGAAATCATAGCAGAAACAAGGTTCTACAATATCACAAAGCAATCAACCTACATGAATCTCAGAAATCCAGAAAACAAAGACAAATCCATACTCTATACTGCTATATACGATCATCGCACGATCACGAACACAAGAGAGCAAACCAGTAGAAACAGCCTCATCGAACGGTGAGATCTTCAGATCTTGAGTGCAGATCCGAAAAGGAAAGCAACAGCAGCGACAGCGCATCCGGTGACGAAAGACGGAGAGATTTCTCCGGCGGAAGAAGCAGGAGCAGGCGCCGGAGCCTCAGCGGCAAGAGAACCGCTGATGAGAGTGAAAATCATAGCGACTACTGCGAGTAGAGCAATCTTGGAAGCTGTGGACTGAAACACTGCCATTGTTCTTCTCTTGAGAATTTCGATCTAGAGAGAGAGAAAGAGAATTTTCAAATGGATATCCGTAATGTAAGGTGTGATAGAGTTTGAAGCAAGTAAGAGAGTGCAGGTGGTGAGAAGTTATATATAAACCAGAGAGAGAGAGAGAGATGTTCGGGCAGATTTTGATGATCACGGGCAGGTGCTCGGGCATACAGTCTGGCGATTAGTTGATTGACAGCTGGTTCAAAGTATTCGTCGAGAACCTAATTTTTTTTGATCTGAGTCGAGAACCTAATTCGAATTTAAAATATTTGATAGACAGCATTGAGTTCACGAATTCTTTGGTCTCTCATACCCCTGGCTTACGCGGTAGCTACGCGCTTGGCACATGTACGGATAATATACCTCTGTTTTATCAAACCACCGGCCATAACTCGTGCCCTCAAAATGCATAACTCAATAAATTTTTTTCAACATTTGTACATTGTCGTGTATGAATAATATATGAAATAAAAGTTGTGTTAAATTATAAATTAATTAAATATTAAATAATTGAACATGTTATAAAATTGGATGATGTGATATTTTTTGGGGATAAAATATATAAGGGATAAAGATTCAACTTGCTGATTTATTATATAGATATCTAACTTTTCTTAAATCCCAACTCAAATTATAATTTCTGGGTAAAAAATAGTTTAAAAACAATATTCAATTCTTTACTCAAATGTATTCAAAAATGACTCAAAATTTTTATTCAAATAAAAAACAATTAAAATCTTTAGATGTCAAATTTCACCTTTTTTTTTTTTTATTCAACAGTTAGTAGTATCTGAACTAGTTTACGGACATCTCGATTAATCATTTTCTCGGTTCGATCAAAGTCAGGTCATCCACACCGGGACTAAGGAGAGATAAATCTTTCATGACATAATCCCAAGGAATTGCCAAAATTCAAACTCATGAAGTCTTTGAGTTTACAAATTTTAGTTGTCATATTTTACCCTCTTTTAAATTTAAATTTATCTATTTCAGTACTTGTGTATTAAATCAAATTTTTTACTTAAATTTGTATAAAAAATTGAATCAATATTGAAAATAACCTCCAGTAAAAAAAATTTGTTTAATTAACATTAATAATATTAAGATATAATTTATAAACTTATTACATTGTGACAATTGAATTGATAGTAAATTTATTCAGTTGGAACTAATTAATAATTTAACGATTACTATTATTTGTCCTCAAATTATATCTTAATAGTTTGCATACTATTTTAATTTAAAAATACCAATGAATTTTATTTATATACTTGATTGAACGACAGAAAAAAAAAACAAATAAAAAGTAAAAATGAATATGTATGACATAATATAAAACAAAAAATTAAAATAGTGAGCAATTAAAATAAAAAGACATGACAAAAGTACTACTACTTGAACTTAATTTATTATTTTATTTATTGACTTAAACACTTTATGTTATTTGAATTGATAGTAGACTTTATTATTAGATTGCGACTCATTACCAATTTAGCAAATATGATTCATTTAGTCAGTAAATAAAATTAATAAATTAAATTTAAATAATATTTTTTATAAATATTTTGATTCACATTAATTATATTTGAAACCAATCCGACGTAATAATAATATTTATCTATTAATAGCCTTAATTCTCACAATAAAGAAGAAAAAAATATAGCGATTGGATGACACGTGCAGTGAGAGGATGTAGGTAAAGAAGTGGTGTTGATGGGGGAAGCGAATGATTAACGCACTACAAGGTGCAAATCAAAAGCGATTCCCATCAACCAACGCAACTGCTGCCAGAGATGGGGGTTTGTTGGTGGGGTCCACGCACCATGTGAACACACCTATAATGTGTGAACAAACCACCAGCGGAAGAATGACACGTGTACTCAGGGTGGAAAAACAGGCGTCAACATTACGTGGTATTGTTTTGTTGGTAAGTTGGTTACTACTTTAAGTGATGGCGTGATCGTCTTCCTTCCCACCTCCTTGGCTGTTAAGAGAAGGAATGCGGCTGACAAGGGACGTTACTTAATTTGAAAGAAATATGAATTAGTCGATTTTAATGTTTTATTTGATGCGATGAAAAGATGATGAATTCACTTTTTTTTTTTAACTCACCAAAATTAATACCTCTAAAATTGGGATAAAAAATGGATAAAAAATTAATCAACAACAATGTTACATCCACCAACAGTTTTTCTAAATTTGTATTCTAAATCAATATTAATTTCATATATATATAATGGTAAAATATATATTTATATATATTTTTTTTTAAAAAAATTAAAATTTTAAAAATACTTTTTCAATCTTATCAAATACAAAAAAAAAAAAAAAATCAATCTTTCTTATTTTCTATCACTCTCACCAAATACAAAAGAAAAAAAGAATAAATGATTCTTCATTTAAAAGATAGAAACTGTGGGCCTGTTTGGTTTGCGTTTCAAAAACAGGTATCCGAAAACAGTTTTTGAGAAGAATTTTGAGAAAATGGTTTTGATATTTTTTGAGATAAAAAACTTGTTTGGTTAGATGATTTCAAAAACAGTTTTACAGAACAGAAAATAGTAAAACCTGTTTGGACAGCCTAAATATATGTTTGAACAGTAATTCAAACATTAATAAAAAAATATAAGAAAGTTATTTTTAGATTGATAATTTCATAAAAAAAAAAATTCAATAAACCAAACTTTAAAATATAATATATCTTATAATATAATATAATATATTATATTATAATATTCTATTATATATTATATATTATATAATATATAATATTTATATATATTATATTCTATTATATTATATAATATATTTACACATATATATATTATATTATATTATATAATTACACACACACACACACACACACACACATATATATATATATATATATTTATTTATACATATATATATATATATTTATACATTTATACATATATATATATACATATAATATATATATATATGTATAATATAATATATATATATTTATACATATAAATTGGTATATATATGTATATATATGTAGATATATACCTATTTATACATATATATAATATATTAATACATATATAATATATATATAATATAATATATATATTTATACATATAAATTGGTATATATATGTACATATATGTATGTATTTGGGTGTACATATATATATGTATATATATGTACATATATACCTATTTATACATATATATAATATATATCTACATTATGTATATATATATTATATATATGTATAATATAAATATTATATTATACATATATATAATATATAGATACATATATAATATATATTTATAAATTCTTATATATAAATTCGTAGATATATATATACATATATATACCAATTTATATATATATTTATACACACACACACACACACACATATATATATATATACGAATTTTAATAATATTATATAATATAATACTAATATTATATATATATATATATTAGGAGAGAGAGGAAGAAGTAAAAAAAAAAATGAATGAAAAAATTTGCTGCTAAGGAGATTCGAAGGGCAGACCTCATTAAAGTCCAAAATTGTTCTCCTTGTTTTCAAAATTTTCAAAGAAAACTCCGAAAACAAGTTAAACTTGTTTTCTATTTCTTTGACTCAAATCTCATTTTTTCCGAAAATTTTGAGAACAAAAATGCTAAACAAATAGGATTTGGGTGTTTTTAAAATTTTGAGAACAAAAAACTGTTTTGCAGACGCAAACCAAACATGGCCTGTATCACTCATATTTTTCATTCTTCCATTTTACCAAACAGACCATAACAATTCTTCATGGATCCCTTTTTGGTTTTTCACACACACACAGATATATATATATATATATAGAGAGAGAGAGAGAGAGAGAGAGAGTTTCTATTGTTCTTCTCTTTCTGGTTTCCCTGGTAAGTTGAGACTTCCTTATCATTTAGCTGGCAAAATTGTACAAGGAGAAGGAAGCTATAAAATCGTGATTGATGTTAAAGCCAATCTGAGGTAACCCGCACGGTCCCACACACGTAGATTCGAATCTTGGTGAAGGTTTATTTATGACACCGGTCATGGGCATAGACTATTAAGGACATTAAGACCCAATTTTTACGACCACATAAAAAAAATTTAGGGTCTCGATTTTAACTAATCTAAACAATTTAGAATATGCTTTGTAAATTTCAATACAAAATTGACCTGGCGTTAACATATTTGGGCAGAGCAATACTATTATTTGCTGACCTAATTCACTATGACCATTGGATTGACTGTAAGTTCCATTAAATATTGGAACTTAGTGTTGATTCAATGATTTTACTGAAATCACATCATTATGTCAACAAATTAGGTTAGATTTTTAGGTCCAAATAGAATTACTCATTTGGGTATATAGCCTTAGTAGTTTTGGTTTATAAATGGGCGATCTTGTTAGACCACTCAAATAAATGGGTCAATACAAATTTGACTAAACACGATACAAACTTATTAAAATATATCCTACATGCTTTACAAACCCATAAGATTATGAATGAAACATATATGTCCTAAATAGATTTTGTCACGATACCACTTGATGATGCACAAAATCGTCTTTGGCAAGATCAACAGTCAAGTATGAATAGTGATGCAATTAACGAATAATTAACAAGCAATCAATGACAATCAATAAATCAAAACTGTAAACAGATAATCAATACAGGGATTTATAGTGGTTCAGTCCGGTTGACCTACGTCCACTCTCGGAAACGGCAGCGGTGGCCTGGTGTTCTTTATTGATGAATAAGGGTCACTGGAGAGTTACAGTGTATTGTGAGAGAGAGAGATATAGGGAGAGAGAACAAGTGTGTAGTGAGACCTATCTCTGGGTGTTTGAGATGTATTAAGGTGTATTCAACGTGTCTTTACCCTTGAGAGGGCTTACATTATATAGTTATAGTGAGGCGGTGCCGTGTGGAAGAGGTCTTCCACTATTTTGGTAAGTACAATCATGGTAAGAGTGGACCTCTTTGGTAAGCACAAGTAAGGTAGGAGTTGATCTCCGTATCCCGTCGTTTTCTCCCTCGTGCTCCTATTTAGTCGGAGGAGAGTCCTGATTGAATTGGACTTTAAGCTGGACCTTGAGTTGGAGTAGGAGTACCGGAGTCAAGAGGAGTGGAGAGAAGTAGGCGCCCAAGTGATGAGGTCCAAGTGATGACTGGGCGGCGCCCATATGATGAGGTCCAAGTGATGAGTCCCTAGTGGGCGACGCCTAAGTGATGACCTCCTGTTGGCGCTCCTTGGTCCCCCTTGGTCATTTGGCTTCTTTCTGGACTCTTTTAGGATGGGTTGACCCGGCTTGATGGGTTTTGGCGGCTTGGACTATTTCTTGGGTCCTTTGGCGTTTGGGCCTTTCTCGACTTATTTTTATCGGGCTTAGCCCAGTCAAATTTGGGTTCATCACCACTGAATGACTACCTTTACTTTACTTTTGATTTATTACTATCCTAATTGATTGGCTGGTTATTCATCTGTTACTTAATTTTCATAATTTGTAATTTTTTTTTTAGTTTAAATTTGTATCCCTTTCTTTAGATTGAGTTTTGTTGCTTATTATTTTTTGACAACACACAAAAAGCATACAAAATGACCACAAAATAAGGTGAGTAGGAGTAACTTATGTTTCGAAATTTCTATTGAAATTCATTATTTAAAAAATAATTTTGTTACATTAATAATTCCATCTCGGCAGGGGCCAAATAATGTAACATTGCATAGAAAAATTATGATTATGTAATTCATATCAAAATCAATTTTTGTATAATACCCTGGTAAAAATATCAACACATGTGTGATCAACACATGGCTCGGATATTCAATTGTAGGTAGTAATCAGTAGTAAACCCGTCCCATAAGTCAATAAAAAATGAGTTTTTCTTGAACTTTACTCAAGAAAAAAGTTTCTTATGTGTTTCAACTTACAGCCATCAGTATCTCCGTCTCGAATGTATCCTCTTCATTTTCTAGTGAAAATCTAATATCTTTCGCTTAGTCTCGTATACACACTCAAAAAAGTTATTAGACAAAGATAGTCATTTGTGATGAGTCCAAAATTAACTGGTTCAGACTAACAAATCAAGAAGACCCAAGTCAGTAAAAGGCGATCCGGCCCAATAAATTAATAGAGGCTCATGCCATCGAAGTCCGAAAGGAGTCCAAGTCATCAAGGAGGAGTCTAAGACATCAATGAAGAGCCCAAGGGGATACTCTCAAGGGGGCGCCACCCAAGGGGTCACCCAAGAGGGCGCCGCCCAAGGGGGACACCCAAGGGGTGTCGCCCATGGCCTAGCGCCCTGTTACTCTTCTCCCTTCTCCACTCCAAGTCCAAGCTCAAGATCAACATCAAGACCAATCCAACTCAGGATCATCCTCCGAAGTAAAAGGGGCACGAGGGAGAAAATATCGGGATACGCAGCACGGAGATCAAATCCTACCATGATTATGCTTATCAAAGTGGTAGAATCCTACCATAGCTGTACTTACTAAATTATAGTGATCGTCTCACCGCTTTTGTAAACCTATATAATGTAAGTCCTCTCCACAAAGAGGAGGACACATGCCCAACACCTCTTCAGGACCTTGGGAGATCCTTACACACACTACACCTTCCTACACACATTGCCTCTCTCTTTCTCCTCCAAGCATTGTAATACTTCCGGAGTTACTCTTCCGGTAACATGGTTCATCAATAAAGATCTCCGGTCACCGTCGCCGTTCCCGAGAGTGGAGTAGGTTATCCGGACCGAACCACTATAAATCTCTGTATTGAGTCTATATTTACTGTTTTGTCATTGATTGCTTATTCACTACTCATTAATTGCATCCATACATATACTCAACTGTTGATCTTGCACGAAGACCAATTTGTGCATCATCAATTTGTAATAAAAAATAAAATCGAGTTACTCACCTGCTATAGCACTTCGGGTCGACCGTGATCTTTCTATAGATAGGAAGTGATCCTTTAAGGGACATCTCCAACCTTTACTCAAATTTAAATTTGAGTAAAAAAGTCTAAAAAATTTGCTCCAACACTTGACTCAAACTTATACCAAATCAAGGGAAACTCATTTTTTTACTCAAATCAAGGGAGACTCAAATCTTTACTCAAATATTTAATGGTGAGATTTTACCATCTTTTAAAGATCCAATGGTCATCCTTACTCCTTTTTAAATTTGAGTTTGCTCTCATTTAAATTTGGGTCTCTCCTTCTTTAAATTTGAGTTTGTCTATTGGAGTCCTTTATATCAAATCAAACTTTTTACTCAAATATTAATTTAAATTTGAGTAAAAATTTGAGTCATGGTTGGAGATGCTCTAAGCATGACCCTTTATCATATTTGTACAAATATATTATTAATCACTCACTTACATTTTAATCATACTAAAAAAAACGTGATTTGTACGTACGAGTTTACTCTAGGAAAAAAGAGCAATGCTATTGAGACCTAATTTACTTACATAATTTGCTGACCGAATTTACTATGACATTTGAATTAACTGTAGGCCCCATCAAGACTGCCTCAAGACTTGAGCATGCGATCAGCACGTGGCTTGTCCACGTAGTCCATTCATTGCAGATTAAAACTCATAAATCAACCTTTTCTTTTCTTTTTTTTGTCGTTGTTTTTTTGTCCTTGAACCATCGGTTTCAAGATTAGGAGAATTGCATACACACCCTCAGAGATTTGTTATTTAATTATTTAAATTTCTTGACATTCGAAATATTATACACAAGCCTTCTGAAGTTTATACGTACGTAATATTTAGATCTCTGTCATGAAATGTCCGTTAATATATCCGTTAATAAATTACATTCAAACTTCTTGAAGTTTATAGGCGCATAATATTTAGACCCCTCATATTTAAAAAATTATACTTAAACAAAAAATACTCAAATTAAAGATAAAATATTTATTATTTTAAATTTTACAACCAAAATTCATGTTATATTATATAATTTATTGAAATAAAATTAAAAATAAAAAATTCAATTTTTCGTAAAAAATCGTAACTACTATATAATTATACTATCTATTGGATTAAAAAAAAAAATCAAATATGGAGTCTAAGTCATTCATAATAGAATATGAATTTTACAACTAAAATTTATGTTATATTATGTCATTTATTGAAATAAAATCAAAAATAAAAATCTATTTTTTCTTAAATAATCATAATTAGTATACAATTATACTATTTATTAGAATAAAACTAAAAAATTAAACAATTGGTCAAACTGTAATTGATACAATATATTCTAACTTTAATTGGGGTAATTTAGTAGTTTAATTTGATTGTTTAAGCGACCAAATTAAATTTCAATAGATAATATAATTGTATATTAATTATGATTTTTTAAGAAAAAAATTAGATTTCCATTTTTAATTTTATGTCAATAAATGTCATAATATAACATGCAGTTTGGTCGTAAAATTTAAAATATTTGATATTCTATCTTTGATTGAAGTATTTTTGGTCTAAGTATAACATTTTAAACTTGAAAGGTCTAAGTGTTATGCGTGTATAAATTTTAGGAGATCTAGATGTAATTAGATACAATATAATTGTATACTAATTACGATTTTTTTTTAAAAAAATAAATTTTTATTTCAATAAATGATACAATAAAACATGAATTTTAATTGTAAAATTTAAAATATTTGATATTTTATCTTTGATTGAAGTATTTTTTTTTGTTTAAGTATAACATTTTAAACTTAAAGAATCCAAGTAATAAATATTTACAAATTTTAGGAGATTTGGGTATAATTTATTAATGGATATATTTATAACAAAGGTCTAAGTGTTATGCGTGTATAAATTTTAGGGGGTTTGTGTATAATATTTTAAACGTCAAGGGATGTGAATGATTAAATGACAAATTTAATAGAGTCTGACTTTAATTCTCCCTTTCTATTTTTTGTTGTTTTTTTGTCCTTAAACCATCGGTTTCAAGATTCGAGCAATTGCACATACTGATAAACACCCGCTAGTTCAGAGGTACAATTTGATCTGCTTGGATGGTCTGATCAAATGGCCTCTAGTCCTCATCAAACCCACATCCCTCTTCCTCCTGACCCAGGTAATTCTTTTGCTCTTCGTTTTTTTTTGTCCTGTAAAAATGTATCTTCAATTGGATTGTAACTATGAGCTAATATACAATGTTTAGTCAGGTATGATCAACAATTACTTCTTGGGTTTTGCTTATTTTGAGTTGGGTTTTGGAAATTATCGATCATATGCCTTCTGATTTGATGAATTAGAGTGTTTCAATTATTTCTGAATATGGGTGATTTGATACTGTTACTGATCTCAATCTCTTGGTTCATGCTGGCAATTACAAATCATGCCTATAGATTCAAGAATATATGTTGTGAGTCGCATTTCTAGTCCTCTGTGTGGGTGTGGGTGTGCTGTTCTGCTTTGGGTTTTGAAATGGCTTGTTAAAATAACTTGATATGAAAATTAGGTTTAACGTGAATTTATCACCGTTTGCTTCAGATGGTTGGGAATTTCCGTATTGTTGTTAATTGGGCTTCATGCCTCCTTCACCAGGCATTTTGAGAGAGTGATATTTTTTTCCAACTTTTTAGATACGTACAGTGATGACTCACATTCATGCATTCCACTTGCTTTTTGGGAATTCCTGAATGTAGTACTATTTCAGGCATTTATACACGTCTTCGTGGTTGGCGCTTGTAACAATTACCAGACCTGACAATTGTAGGGGGCATGGGTATCCAATGTAGTCCAATGGAACCAGTTTAGGCATGGCATTTGGGATGGTGGGATTGGGTTAGGGGTTGTTTCTAACATTTTTTTTATGAAATAGAAATTATTAGACTTTATACTGAAAATTTATGGGCGTCGTGTGAGTTTAAATGGTTATATCTTTATATTAGATCGTCATTTTACATGTTAAGTGGGCTTATTTAGTTTGCACTGCACATCCAGTTACACCACACTCTTTAGCATCTAAAATCCGCTCTCGTACTCAACAGAGCACAAACGTAACATTTTTTATTCTTGCTAAAGTTAATATAGTTGGTGAGAACGATTAACTAAGGAAGATGCAGAGCTAGGAAATTTTATGGCATGTGATGCTCTGGAATTATATTGTCCTTTTCCCTCATTTTCTGTCCTTTTTTTTTTCCTGTCCTTTGTAATTAGTTTCCTGAGGTCTGCACCATTCCCACTTGCTAGTTGTCTGTGTCTTAGATCTGATTCTGAGAATTGTTCTGACTAATGCACCTGTTTAGTAATACCACTATTAAAATCCCACATGAAACTGGAAAAACTAAAAACTTGGGGGGGGGGGGGGGGGGGGGGGGGGTTTAACAGCTTCGACTAAACATGGACCTGAAGGTGGTATGTGAATTGTGCTCATTGGTTTTCAGTTTGTTATCCAGAAGATGGTATTTCACTTTTCTTGTGTGCATCTATCTGTTTTAAGAATTATTGCAATCCATATTGCTGTTGTTTCTCCTATTTTTTGCAAAGCCATATCTCTAAGTTGGGCATTTTAACTTCCAATCTACATTTTTAAAAGGTAATTTACCGTTTTTGCAGGTGAAAATACCCTTACTCATGAAGCTCAATTGTCTCCAGTTCCTATTTTCATTGTCACACATGCGGGTCAGCTTCCAAGTGAATTCTTGGAGCCATCTCCTGAGAGGCAATTGGTGATTGGTTTTGACTGTGAGGGTGTTGATCTTTGTCGTAATGGAACTCTTTGTATCATGCAGGTGATTTTTTTTGGGTTACCATTTTAGGCTAGATAACTGAATTGGACACTGCAGTTTTAAATTTTTCCTTCGTGTCGTGGGATTGATTTTGACTTTTTTTTTTTTTTTTTTTAAATTTTACCATACTTTTATGTAGAATAGCATTTCCTATCCTATGACCAGACGTGTATTTTATCTACTTTTGAAAACTAATAAGATGTGCATAAAAGCATTACAAATGAATATGAGCCTAAGTAGACTGATGATTGAAAGACGATAGCTTACCTATTTAGTTAGACATTTCATGGTTTCATGATGTAAGCATCGCTATACAATTGGTGTATATGTAGTCGTGAATCTAGAAGTAGTATAGTGGTGAGTGACCGAGTGTAGATATTATGCACATTGCCAAGATCTATTGATCTCGGAGTCCAAAGGATTAGGGTTTTTAGCTTGTCTTTACTAGGTCTCTTCTAGGTCTCTTCAGTTTATTTTGCATCAGCATCGAGTATAAAACATCATGTTTTTTAATTTGTCATATTGATGTCGAATTTTTGCCCTTTTCACACTGGGTGCTGTTTCCATATCCAAAGCTATATGCTGTAATTTTCTTTTTGACCTTTTAACTCTTCTATCCATGGCTTTTATTTAGGATATCATACGTGTATCATCAATGGATTTGCATGATGAGAGTTAAACTGGGCAGTTGAAATATGGTTTGCTTTTTTTGCAGCTGGCCTTTTCAGATGCTATATATTTGGTTGATGCTATTCAGGGTGGAGAGATGCTTATGAAAGCCTGCAAGCCTGCACTTGAGTCCAGTTACATCACTAAAGTTATTCATGATTGCAAACGAGATAGTGAGGTCTCTTATAGATTTCTTCTGCTTTTGGACCTCAGGATATTTGAATGAATGTTTCATGTTTGATGCTTTTGAACCTGTTTTTATCTTGCAGGCACTGTACTTTCAATTCGGGATTAAGTTGCACAATGTTGTGGATACCCAGGTGAGCGTCTTCACTTTTTCAAGTTTATGGCTAGCATTGCTGGCCATCTTGTTTCTTCTCTTTCCCCCTTTTACCTGTGCTGTAGTATTTCTTGTGGAAGCTTTCTAGTAGTCTGTCATACTGTATTGCAAAAAAACTATGACCAGTATAAAAAGGAGATATGTGTTTTTTCTGGATGGTGGATTTCTGGAGGGGGGTTGAGGTTTGGATATCTGATTGAAAACACATCCTAGAGGTTATCAGGTTTTCTGTTTACTACATGTTATTGATATTCACGATTTAATTATTTGCTTTGCCAACATTAACAGTCTACTTACTTTGAACAATGGGTCTATTTAATTGACTAGGCGTAGATCCCTTTTGTTAGCCCGCTGCACATTTGTAAGCCAGTATCTTGTTCTTCACTGCTTTTTTTTTGGGCCCAAAAAACACTTGAGCATTTGTTGTGCATAATCTCTTTGGGAGCTTCTTTAATAATGGGCTGGTTAATAGTTTTTTCTTCTTTGTCACCTTGCCTTCTACTTATACAAGCAAGCAGTTTTGTGATCACTTTTAATAAAAGCTTGAGGTTAGTTACCTCAAATTGATGAATCTTCTTGACTTCGAAGAGGTTATGTTTGGACGGGTATATTCAATGGGATTTTTCTTTAATCGATTATGATTGACAGTTTCTTCACATGCAGATTGCTTATTCTTTAATTGAGGAGCAAGAAGGACGGACAAGAGTGCTAGTTGAATACATATCATTTGTTGGCCTCCTTGCAGATCCACGCTATTGTGGTACCTGGTCTTTTTCGGTGTTGATTTTTCTGTTTCTGATCCTGGAACCTTTTGCAGTTTAATGAATATTTTTATCAAGAGTGCTTGCTTGGCATGTGTCATTATCATTGTTGGAATGGTTGTAGTTTCAGTGGTTTTTATTTGCATTTTCCGGACTAACTCATGTGTGCATCTGATTTAGTTGGGCAGATGGGGAGCGAGAAAAATAATGTGCATAGTGAAATTATATGTTACAATATGAATCCAACCAAATCTTATTGGCTATTCCATTTTTGAATTTTTTTCCTTTCAATTTTTCTTTTTACATTATGGAACATGATGCGGTTGGTCATCTACAAGCTTAGGAAGACACATGCGTCTGTCTTAACAGAATGTGTAGTGTGCCTGTCCATAACTTAGCAAAAGGATATATTCCTGGATCTTGTGCTCCCTTTTGTAGTACTTTTACCATTCTACCGTTTCTCTAATCCTAGAGGATGTGGTATTTTTGTTGACATGCATTTATCACCTATTATTGTGCGGATATGGTTCTTGGATTTTGACTTTGATATTTGAATGCAGGTATATCTTATGTCGAGAAGGAAGAAGTTCGGGTACTTCTGAGGCAGGTTGGTTTCGGTGTCTTCTTAATAACTGTTCTGAAACCGGGAAGCACAGGGTCGTCCCTGTTGGCAAAGGCTTACCTCCCACAGTCAAAACTTATGTTCAAGCCTCTCACCCCCCCCTCCCTAATCACATAAACTGCTTTTCTTAGCTGTATTAAAAAAAAAGTTATCCTTCCTCTGGTCTGCTTCTCACAGTTCAGACTACTGGGTCTTTTGGTAAAAAGGAAAAGTTGTTTGTCCTTGCTTTAGATGAAGTTTTTTTTTGATCAATCTCTTATGATGGTTATACGTACTATTTTTTTAATATATTTATTTTTCCATATATAAAACCTCAGATCTGCATTTTCAGCCGGTCTCCCCCTTCCTCTCTCATAAAGGCTGTTAATAGACTTGAGGCAAACTCCATAATATAGATGAACTTTATTGCCACGTGCATCTTATATTTGAGTGAATGGCTCGTCAACTCCTTACGCATCTGTCCAATGAATGAAGGTGGTCCTCTGTGATTTTTCCTTAATGTTTAGTGTACTAAGTTATGGAAAGTCCTCCATTCACAACTAATTGCCGATGCTGGTGCGTAATGTATTAAGCTATAAGCCAAACATAAGATCATAGAATCTCCTTTGGTGACATGCTGAATTAGTTAATTTGTTAACAGATCATATTATGCTGTTTTAGCAACGTATTAGGATGGAGAAGTGCCGGTCCAAACATCTATATGGCTTGTTTGAGCTCAGAGCAGTGAGAAAGTACATACAAAGTTTATATTGTTTTGACATTCGGTAACATCTAGGATCACCTTAATCATTCAGCATGAGAACTTACACATATTCACCAATACATATCGTGCTTTTTTTTGTGTGTGAATATAGATGTAAGTTCTTAATTTTAGTTGTCAGCAATACACGTGGAGGGATATATGGTGTTGTCTTTGATCAGTTCTTCATTTACATTTCCAGGACCCTAACTTTTGGACATATAGACCACTCTCTGAACTGATGGTCCGTGCTGCTGCAGATGATGTCCGCTTTCTTCTCTATATTTATCATAAGATGGTTGCGAAATTGAATCAACAATCTTTATGGTATCTTGCTGTCCGTGGCGCATTGTATTGTCGATGTTTCTGCCTAAATGACAATACTTTTGCAGATTGGCCGTCTCTCCCTCCAATCCCAGGTTTTCCGCTCTTTCCCCCAAATAAGCAACAATTAGTTCTTTGGTCAACATACGCTCATGTGCAGGTGCATGCTTGGCATGCACACAGGCACAACTTAGACATGGTGCTGCGTCATAGAAGTGCATTTTTTTTTTCATAACAAAAAATACTGTCCATTGTACCTCCATAAACACAGGCAATGATTCAAGACGACTTAAGCATGCATATGATCATTATATCCATAACTTATTCACAATGCTTGTTTGTTTGCAAGCAAGATTAATGAGGCGGGCTCTAAGTAATTGTGTCAATGCTTTGTTGAGTTGAGTAGAGGTGTATCTAACATATTAACCAAGTGATGCAATATGTCACCAATGACATGTGACCATATGTTGATTTTAATTAGTTTTTTAAACACTTGCTATTATAAGTTTTGGCAAGCAGTGAAATTGTGCTTATTATTACAGAATATAGATTGCCATCTACTTCCGAAATAATTGTGCTTATTATTACGGAATATAGATTGCCATCTACTTCTAAAATACAGAAATGGGTGTAACAATTACACGCCTCGCTCAGCTGTCAGCGCAGGACCTAAAAAAACATCATCATATTCGAACTATTACGGAGCTTAGAGATATCAGAATAAATGTGTCCTTTAAAATTTCCTTTTTTTGTGCTCAAAAGACGACAAAATATAATTGGAAGTATATAGTTTTTATGATATTGCATATGTAGTCTAAGATGCAGTCACTATGGAGTATATTCCGTCATATTAGTGGCTTATCACTTCACAATGTGTTTGAGTCGTTTGTATGACATTATGAATAATTGTTGACACTTGCCAGGACATCCTTAATCTTTACAATTACATTGATGCATCTTAAGGAGTGACAATTCCATCATCATCCATTCCACCATTTTGATCTTGGTGCCCGGACTTATAGTAGTAATTGGCATTGTAGATATTCCATGTGACATGATGTAACATGTCGAGGTATTGTACTTCAGCAATCCTGAGATGCTGAAACTGCATTCGAAGTATTATTAGAATCAGCTCACTATCTGGTAGAAACTTATTTGCATGCACAAATGTGATTGCTTTACTTTTTTTCCTCTGGGGTGTTGTCACATCCAAGAGTGGCAAGCACTGCTTCTTGAACATTGTACCCAAGTAGCAACAGGAATTTTAAATTTTTGTTTGGTAGCTGTGTCCAACTGCTAATTTTGCTGAACTGTAGAAATGTGCGGTGAGTTAGATTGTTAGATAGGAACATCAGCAAAAATTACACTTAGATTAAATACTGATCAATGTTCATTTTTCCATTTCAGATAACCTCATTGCTGATGAGAATGCTCTTGAGGAAGAAATCCTCTCTGTTCTCGATGTTCCGCCTGGGAAAATGGGACGTGTTATTGGAAGAAGAGGGTCTTCCATCTTGGCTATAAAGGAGTCTTGCAAGTAGGTTTCTTCTCACTATATATGGTATATCCGTATATAACTTATATAGGGGAGCACCACTTTTTTTTCCCTCCTGTTCTTGACTTGAGCATATTTTTGCAGTGCTAAAATCTTCACTGGAGGCACCAAGGGTCCACCTGACAAGGTTAGTCTTCCAGACATGCAGAATTTCTCAATAGTTACTGTTTAATTATCTCATGTCTCAATCGATGAGTCAATCTCCTAGCACAAAGTTCCTGTAATTGAGGTATCCCATACCATTTTGGATGCATTTACGAAGACTGGATGATTATTGATATTATCACGGTTCTTAAAATGATCTTGGTAACACTATATAACACGCCCTTGTAGTTCAAACGTTCAAAAATTTTGCCTCCTTGTAGTTCAAAAGTTGGCCACCAAAATTTATTAAAGTTAGTGTTTATACATGCCATAACTGAATTTCAGCTGGAAAAAATCTGCTCACAATCCCGCCAGCCCACCTACCCTTTTGATGAGGTGGACTGGAAGAATTTGTGATTGTAATATTGCAAAATTGGCCAAAACATTCAGACCAACTGGAAAATGAAGTAAAAATCGAACCAAATGGGTAAAATTTTCCGGTTGCCTGATAAGAAATTTGGATGTAATTTGGTTTCATGCCACTGAAGAAAGTCTCAATTCATTTGTGGAAACCATGATCCTCTATATGTTCCTTATACCTCATGGTTTTACATGCAGGTGTTCATTATTGGACCAGTACAACAGGTGAGGAAAGCAGAAGCAATGTTAAGGGGGAGAATGCTGGATATGTATTAAGAAGTTTATATTAGGCATTGCGTCTCGCTTTCAACTTACTATCGACAATAGTAATAAACTTAACCAAAAATATGCGGTTCTGTTAATGTGCCGTGTCCTTTCTTAAAAATATCCTTATGTACATAAATCATCGGTTAGTTGAGATGCTGATGCTGCTGCTGCCGCTATTCTCTGATCAAACATTGTTGTGTTCAAAGGTGAGGGATGCAGACTGATCCAGTTTGCCCCCATGTTCAATTTGTAATGGAATCAGTTCAAATTGAATGGTTAGAGTGCACAATTAACCGATTTGAGTAGGCCAGTAGAGGTTGATACTAACTGTTGGTTGTTAAATCAATAATGTGAGAAATACCAAAAGGAGTGATCACAAGTTACCACAAAAGTTGTAACTTCACCCCAATAAATTATAATTCAAACATTAAAAATTATGACTTGATCCAAAAAAAAAATGTTGTAAACAAAACACTACATTTGCATCAAAATTCACAAAAATTGTAAAATTTTAAAATGTGATACTGATATTTTTTTTTTTTGAGTACTGTAGTCTTGTCCTCCTCCTGAATTGGAAGATTTGAATTACAGAATGAAAGTGATGCATAGAACATTGTTTTTTTTGGGCAATTAATGCATTAGAACATTGTTTTTTTGTTTGGGTAACATTGTTTTTTTGGGGCAATTGATGCATTAGAACATTGTTTTTTTGTTTGGGTAAGTGATGCCTAGAACATTGTTGCTTGTACATAAAAGAGCTTATATGATGATTGGCACAGCATTGGCACAGCATTTGATTTGTGCCAGTAAGGGGAAAAAGACAACAAAAAACATAATTCTCTCTCTCTCTCTCTCTTAGAAAATAGTGCATACAAAATTTAGGATTAAAATCTATTTCAATACATTTTTCTTTATATTTTTTAAATGACACTTCACTCATTATGCATGTATTGGTGAAGGACCATTCCTCGATTTGTGATTGTCATACTTGAACATAAGTTATACTAATCTTCTCTGTATTATTTCAATTTTATCGAAAGTCCTTGAAGGAATGCATTGGTGAAGAATCCAAGATGATTTACTATTAAAAAAAAATTGATGAAAAGTGCATTGAATAAGATCTAAATCCAGAAAAAAGGGCTTCATGAACTTCCACCCTTTCATGCTCTTGAGGTGCTTCAATATTGAATGTATTTCCACTCTCATAATCTGAAGGTGCTTCACCATTATATGAAAATTTATCTAATATTAGAGGTAAAAAGTTAAATTTTTAACTAATAAAAATATAACGACTGTCAAAATTAAACAATTTTCATCTAATTTAATTCAATAGTACAAAATTTATTTAAAAATTATTTTTTCCACTCAAAAACATCTTTGCACGACCACCAATGTCAAAAAATTCAAACAACGCTTCCCAATATCAAACACCTCCGCAGATCCAAACCTACCTCTCCCTTATTTTCCCTCTATTTTAATTTTTACTATACGTAATTAAAGAAAAGAGAAGTAAAACTAAATTGATATTTAAAATATAAATGTTGCACGATCAATATTCAATTTTTGGTATTACAAACACCGGGTAATTACTAGTACATCAACAAAACCTCTCAAATATCCCGACCAGCAGCGAAGACACTCTTGGACACACCAGATCTTTTCCATGTATACAAGAACGAACACACCAACATGCACAAGACCAATTACATGAAAATACACAAGGAATATCAAGAGAAAAATGGGTGAATAAATTGGGCAAGCAAAACAAATTATTTCTTGAGGCCACCAAATTGGTATTGTTGGCTACTAAAGCTTGAGAAGAAGTCATCTCCACCTGTTGCTGTGGATGTGAACCCAGATCCAGATCTACCAAGTCCAGATCCTGCACCCATGGCTCTGCCCATGTAAAATGAGGCTGGAGGTCCCTTATCCTTTTCATCTGATCCATCAGTCAAACCACCCACGATACCGACACCTGCCAGATTTACCTTCTTCGCTGCCAGTAGGTTTCAAATGCACAAGTGATTTCAATATATAGGCAATCAATGACAATTAACAGACAGCAATGTCAATTAAAACCTAAAATCTCCCCCCTTCTGATACAATTTTTCTATAAGTTTGATTTCTACGGCTGAAGAATGAGCATGTATGTTCTTGGGCTATCGTAGAAACATAGATAGGGTTGACAACAGAACGAACAATAAAACTTTATGACAGTTTTTTTGTACACGTTCACTAGCATCACATACACAAGTGCTCTTCGAACGGATCTCAAACAAACCGTGGCTGACAACGGGGGTCTCTTTCCAAGAAAGATAGTATGGCTACACTTCCGTAGGAAGTCAGAACTGGTGGAAATGCGTGAAGTGGGTAACAATTTCATCAGTGGATCAGCCAGCCAAACTAATTTATCCCTTGTATAATTCTCTTTTTGGTGTGCAATGACATAACATGATTTTTCGCCAAAACGAGTTTAATATCATACTCTAAAGCACTGGCATGCATCTCTGGTGTTAGTTACCCTACGAGGGTTCAAATAAAAATGATAACATGGTAGTGCTGTGATGGGCTTTACAAAAATTTGATAGATTTTAACATCAGTAGTAACATGCAAATCAACGATGCAACAGAAAGAGAATCAGATTAGCTAAGAATAAGCAACTTACGTGCAGTTATGTTAAGATCAATTAGTCCACGGCTCAGAGAATCTGCCCATATTCCAGATTTAACTTGGAAAGAATCTTTCTTTGGTGGAGGCATAGAATCAACTGAAGACTTTTCATTCATGATACTATGGCTGCCATCATCGACAGGATTTTGTGAGGGTTCTGTCGACACTGAATCACTATTAGAAGTGAATGCACCAAAAAGATTGGACCCATCAAAACTGTTCAGCGGAACAGATGCGAATGGATCAATTGTGCTAGTCGCCATTGGATTAGATTTTAAAGATTTATTCTCAGGTTGTACAACTGGATCAGGAACAGCAAAAAAGTCGACCGTTGAAGAAACTGCAGAGGAAGAGGCAGGTTGAGAGGCAAATAGATCAACCTTGGTCTGCAGAAACGTGAATGAATTGAATTAGTACAGAATCAAGTGATAGTATGATATGAAAATTAACCATCCCTCATTCAACCATGAACCAAGGAGCTGAATGTTTTTGCTGAAGCATTATGGATCCAATTAATGCCAGACAGATTATTACTTCAAAATTACACATTGCAAAGTGTACAAGAGATCAGTCAGAAAGATAAATTCAGTTAATGTCAATTTTCCCTAAAGAATTACAAACGTAAGTGAGGGCCAAAAAGGCCTAAACCCATCTCTTTCGGTTTTGAACAAGACGAGAATGTGCACCCTTACCTCAGCCCAAAATTTGACAATTTTCATATCCAGTTAAGATTTATTTGCAATATCTACAAATCCTACAAAATTTGAGGTATTATGGTGCTCTTGAATGATGGTACTCGACCAAATTGTTACCATATTATTAGTACTATTTTTATCTTTCTTTAAAAACAAAAAAAAAAAAAAAAGAAGGGGGCCAAGCATATTCTCAGGTGAAAAATGTAGTCACCACCAAAAAGGCATCTTGTCTGATAGTATGTACATCCTAAATTTTAAATCTATTATAGGGGAAAAAACAATTTGCAAAAGCAACTAAAGCAGAAGAAACTGCAGAAAAGGTAGCACCCAGCAAATTTCTGGTAGGGTGCCTTTCCTATAGTTTTCTTGTGAGAGGGTTGCCATAAACAGCTCCCACTCACATGAAGGTCAAGGCCCCAAACAGCCCTTTAAAGCAACTTTTATCATTATCTGTTGATTAAAGTTGCTTTTCAAATTGTTTTCCACATTTGTACTTTTATCATCACCTCACAATGGAGCAACCTTACATCCTCAAAAGATGGCTAACATACAAGTCACCTCTTTAAAAACGTTGCAAGTTTTGTGATAACTCCAAAGATGGTAGGGAGGAAAAAAAGAAAGAAAATCTGACCTGAGCCTCAAAACTTCCCCCCGCTTCTACATGGAATGGCGCAGATACAAAAGTGGCATCTGCAAACAAATCTACCTCTGGTGTTTTAATATTCACTGAAGACATGTTTGTGGAAACTGGTGCCGGCACATCCAAGAGGTCACCAACCAAACTTTGTCCAAACAAATCCACTTGGTTAGAGCTTCCAGCATTTGGCTCTGTCAAACATCAAGGTAATTCACAAAGACATGCTTAACCACATTCTAATTATCACATGTACTTTTTGCCATTAAATTTTGCAGCTAATGCTGAGAAACAACATTTATGATGTTGAAAAGGTAACACATAAATACTTGAATTGGGGAAGAGAGAACTTTTCCCAGTCAATTGTTAGCATCTCAGATATTGCCCAGATTCAGAACGCATCAGCACTAGTTTACAGTGACATGCTTGAACAGATTAATTTCCTCCAAAATGTACAAACCAATATGCATATCATTCTTCTAATGAGCAATTTTGTCTTCTAATTTTTCGAGTTACTAAGTTTGACACCAACTCAAGATTTAGGACATAGTGAGCTGTAGTAACTATACCTGTCCTCTCTGAATAAATATCACTTATATACCAGTGCATCATACCGGCTAATGCAAGCACTAGTCTGTCTGGGAGAGGCTAAGCTTGATGCATTATGATAATGTTGAATTTTCAATTTGGAAAATTTTGAAATCGCTAAATATGAATCAGAAAAGTAAAAGTTTGTGAGGAGGAAAATACTTCTGTACCTCGTATAAAGCAGAGGAAGAGCAAGTCAAGACTGAATTATTTTCTCAACAGAGTTTGGATTGCATTTTTCTAAATCAAATCACAAAAGTTTCTACATGTCCATCTTGTTTAATTTCTTAGTATCTCTTTGACATGCACAAAGCAAAGCACTTACAAAGCTTGGATTTGATCCAAAGACTGCCCAGATCCACCGCATTTGTATGCAAGAAGTCAAGAACACATACAGAGAATATTGTCCTCTTATATTTTCCTAAGATACGACTCAGTTATAATTGGCGCAATTGTCTGTACGTTCACCTTCTTCTGATGATGTCTATGTGTGCTTTATAGAGGTGAAAACATAAATCAAATGTATTGATGGCAGAAGTGATATATGCTAAAAATAGCATTCCAAATGTGAAAACAATGCCTTCTTATGAGTTACATAAAGAAAATAATTGCATTTTCAAGGTACCATTTCCAAATACTTACTAGCACTTGAAGTTCCCCGAGGATCAAAATCGTCCTCATAATTGTTTGCAGGTGCATTAGAGCTTTGTGAGGGAATTGAAGCATACTTGTCTGAATCACTTTTCTTTGCTGTTGACTTTGATGCATCTGCTGCCGAATTGTCTTGACCCGTTCTAATAAACATCGTCAAGATTTAGCAAAAATCAGAAGAGGCAAAGCAAAATGCAGTAACTGTAACCATTCACAGAAGGCTAACTGCTTTTGCCTGTGGTACTGATACTACACATAATGTGCTGAAGACCTATGGAGCCCAAGGCAAAAATGTATGATAAAGATGCTAAACCCAGTTGAATTGGTAATATGTTCAGCATTTAATCTACTACCTAAACAACAATGAGTAATGAATGTAGCAATACATTAAAAAAAGAAAGAATAAAAGTTACAATATAAACCTGCCATAATGAGAAGACCCCTTCCTTGAGGAGTTCCCTTTGTTATCGCTTGTAACCCCTTGACGCGACTTAACAGATGTACCATGGTCAAACCTATCTTCACCAAATTTATCCCGGTTTCTATCACTATCCCCGTTTTTATAATTATCACCTGACATATCAGCATCTCTTGTACTTCCAAATCCTCCATACTGACCACTACTCTGGAAGCTGCTGCTGCTGCTGCTAAATGAGGATAAACCTGACTTATATGCTCCAGACGATGAAAGTCCAACGTACCTAGCAATATGCAGACTCATTTAATTACTGGGTTTCTAATGCAACATTGAAATTCGAAGACTTTTAAGTAAGCATATATAATCTCATGTCCGGAAAACTGTACTTGTCACGGTTTGCAGAAGCTTTATTTCTAACTTCTTGAATCTTATCTTTATCATTCAAAAGAGACACGATGTTTTCTGCCTTCTTCCTCACATTGATTCCCAGATCCTTCCCACTTGGCTCAACATATTCAAAACTTGCGAGAGACTTCACAAATAAAACGAAGAAAGGGGGACATGAAAATGTCAGAATTAATCTTAATCGACCAGGGATTAAATAAGCAAGTATAGCAGAATAAGGTAGGATACAAACCGAGATCTGGAAAGTATGTTCTATTATGTCATCAACTGCACGTTCAGATCCATGGGCCACCAAATACTCTATAACAGCCAATGCCTGGTAAGATAAAGGTTTTAGACATTTTAGGAAAAGAAAGCCAAAAATGAATAAAGGTGAAAATTCATCAGAGGATGTAAGGCTTTTCTTGCACCATCTGGCCATAAAGAAAGGATGACGCGAGAAAATTTGGAAGTCCTACCTTGTAGACATAACGCCAATTATGGCCAGTTTCAGTCAATCTTGTCCAAAGAACATTCATAACCATCTGACATTCAGAGCTGGGGAATATCTCAGCAGATCAGCAATGTAAATCAAAAGTAAATCATCTTTCCCTGTACCAAAAGGGTACTGGAGACAAAAAGGAAGAATGTAAGACCAATGATTTGAATAGAAATATTAACATACAACTTTTTTGTGGCCTGCGCAATTTCTGCCAATGCAGTACCATGAGGACCCCAAGGTTCATCATCCGTTGCATCCAGTACCTATATTAATGTGAAAAAGTAATTGAAACAGCAAATTTTAAGACTGACCAATTTGAAAAAAGAAAATTAATGCGCATTTAGTCGTGCAATCTATAGACAAGTCCTGTAATGCATTATCCTCATTTCTGGCCCTGCTATTCGTTTGGAAAAAGCAAAGTATGGAATGATCCGGCCAAATTGCCAAGAAACATAGGAAGCTACTTTTCTTACATGTGTAACGAAGAAATATGTATCACGAATTATGTTGCAAATCAGATAAAGTCCAGACATAACAATGGTGCAGCAAGATAAGGACAGCTGAACAACAGACAATAGGAAATTCGAAGTTGATATTTTATGTTTGCACAGATATACAGTATATGGGAAAAATTAACAAGCTTATATCGCTTCATGCAACACTAACAAACTGATATTTCACAGTTTACATAGTTTTCGATCTCCTAGCTTCATTTTTTTTTTTTTTTTTGGGGAACAGATCCCAGCTTCATGTTCAACAAGTGGATTATTCAGCTTTTATATGTCGCCAACCAGAAGATGAAAAGCTATTTGTCAAATGTCAACATGTGTAAATAACAAGCTTTTCATAATGAGCAGCCTAAGCAAAGAAGATGTGGCTATAATTGAAACTGGTATTTGGAGTTCTCAACAGCCAGAAAATCAGTTATCACCTTTAATTAAACTTTATGCATCAGAGTTAAAACATAATCTTAGACATGCCAAAAATAAGTATCATGCCAAATAATACAAGATTGAAGTTTGACCTTTGTTTAGACTTCAATAATCCAGGATGGAAATTAAGATAGGAACATGTTCCATAGCATAATTATTCATGGCAGATTGCATGAGACTTTATGATATTGGCTTTACCAAAACCAGAAAGTACTTGTGCTGATTATGTCTGAATTCAACAAAGGAGCTAATACATATATTCTATTTTTTTTCAGAATGACATTTTTTTTGCAGGAATGGGGAAGTTGCATTCAGAGTTTGTAACCTACGCAAAACTCAGGTTCAGCAACTACATCAGCCCCAAAACAGGGGCTCCTTAATGACCATTGTTTTGACATTTTTCGATTCAAATGTGTGCTAGAAAAATAATTCATTACTTCAAATTAAAATCTGAGCTCATACCATGTTTGAAGAGGAAACCCCTCAAAAAATAAATCAGAAATGAAGTACAAGAGCAAATGACTACCCTGGCACCACTCTATTTGTATATGTATGGCAATGACAACCTGGCACCACTCTATTTTACAACTGGCTACTACATCCAGAAACATTCAAGAAGGCCTTGCTTCTAGCATCGAGAAGGAGTTAATTTTTTCTATTGGAAAGTAAATATGGACTGTTAAAAATGGTGTCATGTGCTAGTTGGTGTTGTGAAATGTGATAATTCATGAGAACATATAGGCAGCTAATACGCACCTTGCTCACCATATTCCCACCTAATACTCTTACTAATCAAGGGCATAATGTTATAACAGAAAGTAGTTCAGCATGCTGTCATCTCTTCATCTCAACCCCTCTTAAAACCCACTCCCCATTCTACCACAAATGCACCCCAAACTCACACTCTCTTTAATTTTCACAAAACAAGCCCGAGAATTGTCCATGAATTATGAACCAATATACCCCATAAGCTAAAGTTTGTAGTTTTCACGATTTTTATAAAGAAGAGAAATGCACTTCTACAGTCATTAAATAATAGTTTCTTTAAGTGTTTCATTTTCTGATCAGGCAAAAACATTGATCTGTTCGATTCCTTAGAGTGGCTGATACAATCATAAAACTTATGCAAACAACCCTCGGTTGTTTGATCATAACGTTATCTGGATACTCCCTTAGTTGTTTGAATGATCAACGAATTTCAAGAAATAATAAAATGAAAAAAGTATAATGCACTAATTTCGTGTATGTAGAGTCTACTTAGCTGGTAATTTAAATTATGAGTCGAATTCTAGCCCAAAACCCATTAAATTGCTTTCACCTTCCATTGATTATCAAAAAAACACATAAATTAAAAAAAAAAATTTGCATGTACAATATTTTCAACCTCAATGAGGATACCCACACATTTACATAAACGTCAATCGACTCAATCCAAAAGCTGAAAATTTAATCATTAATCATATGCTAGTATTTGTTACCTTTTGCTCGATCTCAGGCACCTTGAGGACTTTCAAATTCACCTCCCTCTTTCTGCAACCCAACAAAATATATACAAATGCATAAGCATATATAATATAGTACATATATATATATATATACACACACAGATTCATATTGCCTTAATTGGTATATGAAATATACCAATTACGTTATACACAGATTCACATCAGCTGAAAATAACACGAGAGAAAGGAAAAAAAGAAAAAAAAAGTTATGGAGCTCACATTTCACGGACAGTTTGATCGATCACCTTCATGAAATCCATGGTCAGATCTGGAAATCGAAATAGGAAACAACCAGCTCGCAATGTGTGGGTTAATTTGTTAGAAATGGTATAAAATAGATCTGAACCAGAATTATAGCTAATTTGAGTTGGAATAACGAATGAAAGTGAGAATCAAAAATAAATTAGATCTCTGTGTCTCGATGTGACTGTGGAGAGAGAAGGAGGGAGGCAGGGAGGGAGGTGTGAACACAAAATGGAGCTGGAAGAGACCTTATAAGATCATCTCCAACAATAGTAGGGATTTTAACTACCCAAAAAACAATTTTTTGTATTTTAGCTACTCACTTTTTCAATACACACTTCAACAGATTCTCTATATTTTTAACTACTCGTTTTAAATATTATTTATCATCCTTTTTGTATTATATTTTTTGGGAATAGTGAAAGAGAGAAAAAGAGAAAATGAAAAAAAATGAGAGGAAGAGAGAAAAAATAATATATATTTATGTTTACATATTATTACAGTGATTCTCTATATTTAGAGAATCACTGTAGCAAAAATGCATTATAGCTATTATGAAGAGCATCTGTTGGAGCATGAACAGTGGCTTTGATTAGCTAAATTATAGCTATTTTGATGATTTACAGTATCTGTTGGAGATGCTCTGACGGACGTTCGTGTGACCTTGAGTAAAGTTATCGCTTCCTCTGTACTGGTATTGTTTTTAGGAAATTACCAACTTCCCCTGGTAAATAGTAAAAATACATCTCGACCCCAAAAGTTTTTTGGATAATTATCAACACCCCCTCTAGATAGTTATATCTTCAATTAGACCCCTCTTATTATCCAAAATATTATTAACACTGCTCTACTTTATATTTAAACATCATTGACCCCTGCCGTTAAACCACGGTTTCTAACCAAAAAGAAATCACCTAAAATATTAAAATTACCCTTACATAAATTCCAAAATATTTTTTCTACATAAAATTCGAATCGATTAAAATTTATATTTCTACAGATATTCGAAACACATTCAAATGAAAGAAAAGTAATTATGAAGAAGTTTGATTCCTGCACTCCCGTCAAGTGGTAAATGAGGCATATATCAAAAGATAAAAGGAAAAAAAAAACATTTTAAGGCAATATGATACAGCTACTAATAATCGAAGACACCCAAAATGAGTGGGTACAAAAGCTTTATCAAATACATTTTAATTTGGACTAAATGTAAAAAAAAAAAAAATTCCTTGTACTTAAATGATTTGGCAGATAACCTCTCTCTAACTTTAAACCGTTATACTAAACCTCCCTAAATTGTAAATTTTTTGTGAAAAAAAAAACCGGACCTCGCATATTTAACGGCGCGTACCACATAATCACCCAAAACAACGACTGAGTGGCCAAATTTATCAATTTTTTGTCCAAAATTTCAAAAATATCCTCATTTCTTTCACATCTCTTCCTCTTTCCCCGTGTTTCTCTCTTTCCTCCCTTAGAGCATCTCCAAGGAGCTCGTTAAAGATGAATTTTTAACTATTTTAGATAGCCTCTCTACAAAATTTGGCTCCAACAAGCTATATATTCCATTGGTTATTTCCTATAACCCATTATTCTCTCGCTACTTCTGGCAAGTCATTCTTCCCACAAAGCTCATTTTTTCTAGCTAGCCTCTCCACAAAGCACCTTGAAGAACGACAAATTCTTCTTGAACCAAAGTGAAAATCTCATGGCCTCACAGTCTGCTGATCTGGGTGATCGTAAAGATGTAATAATCAAAATCATTGGCAAAGAGAACAGTAAACAAATTGAGATAGCGTCACAATTGTCATCGTCGTCACAGATTAACGATCGTAGAAGTGATCTTAACAGCCGTCGCCGTCGCAGTTCCTCTTTGGATTCGTTAATGCTTCTCAAATATGTAATTCGGATCTATTTTGATTTTTTTGGAGATTTGTTCTTCTTGATTTATACCTTCTAAATTTTTTTTTATTTTGCCGAAGATTTATATCTTCATACCTTCTAAAAACTTCACTTTGTGCTTCTTCTCCGAGGTGGCATGCAAATTTTTGAGCAATTGGTTTTTGTTATTTGATGTGAATGAGTGTTAAATTATAATTTTTAATTATATTATTAAAAATTAGTTGAAATAGTTAGTTATAATAGAGAGCGTGGTTATAATGAATTTGTAAAAATGACTAATTAAAATAGAGATTGTAATATTTAAATATATTTTGACTAATTATTTTGGATAGTGTGATTCGACTTGCTCTTATCACCCGCAAACAGATCACATCATTAGTCACCTCTCTCTCTCTCCACACGTCACCACCCAGCACATTAAAACCTTCACTATCCAACAACCCAATAAAAACCCACCAAAGCAAAACCGTGCCCAGAATATGGATGACAACTCATCTCAAAACTGTTAAGAAATATAGGATTATTTTGTTTATTAAGGGTAGACTAGTCTTTTATTTGTTTAGGCTATATATAGTCTCTATGTATTTAGGTTAAACTACTTTTTGCATTCAATAGAATTATGCAGTATCAATGAAACCCTAGCCTCTTTTTCCTCCTCTTCCTTCTTCTTTCTTGTATTTCTCTTGATTGTTTAACATGGTATCAGAGCTAAGTTTCATGGGACGAGGCTTAATCTCAAACACAACTTCCGCGGATCCAAATTTTTTTTTCAGACGGCCGTTTGGAGTGAGGTACTTCGTTTCGTTTTTACAATCTGGTATTTCGTGACTGTTTTTGTGGTTTTGCGATCTGGTTTTCAATCTGGTATTTCGTGGTATTTCAATCTGGTTTTGCGATCTGGTTTTGTGGTTTTGCGATCTGTTTTTATTTGTTATTTGATTATGGCTACTGAAAGAGATGATTCGCTTCAGTCTGTGAGTGTGAGGTTGGATGGAAAGAACTATTCGTATTGGAGTTATGTGATGAGAAATTTTCTTAAGGGTAAAAAGATATGGGGATATGTTAGTGGAACCTCTGTGAAACCTAAGAACACTGATGATGGTTATGCTGATTTGATAGATACCTGGGAAGCAAACAATGCGAAAATTATTACTTGGATTAACAATTCTGTTGAGCATTCTATTGGTACACAGTTGGCGAAGTATGAGACAGCAAAGGAGGTTTGGGATCATCTGCAAAGGTTATTCACTCAATCAAATTTTGCAAAGCAGTATCAATTGGAGAATGACATACGAGCTCTTCAGCAGCAGAATATGAGTATTCAGGAGTTTTATTCTGCTATGACAGATCTTTGGGATCAATTGGCTCTTACAGAATCGGCAGAATTGAAGGCATGTGGTGCCTATATTGATCGTAGGGAGCAGCAACGATTGGTACAGTTTTTAACGGCACTTCGCAGTGATTTTGAAGGACTTAGAGGTTCAATTTTGCATCGTTCTCCACTTCCTTCTGTTGACTCAGTTGTCAGTGAGTTATTAGCTGAAGAAATACGTCTTAAGTCCTATTCTGAAAAGGGAATTCTGTCTACTTCTAATCCTTCTGTGTTAGCAGTACCTTCTAAGCCGTTCTCTAATAATCAGAATAAGCCTTACACAAGGGTAGCTTTCGACGAGTGCAGTTTCTGTAAGCAAAAAGGTCATTGGAAGGCTCAATGTCCTAAGAAGTTGAGACAGCAGAATCAATTGCAGCATCAATCTCAAGCTTGGAAGCCTGGCAACCAGTCACAGTCTAATGCTCATAGACCACCTCAGGGTTACAGACCACCACAGTCTAATACTGCAGCAGTAGTTTCATCAGATCCTTTCATCGATCCTAGTACTTTGGCTGAGCAATTTCAGAAGTTTCTCTCCTTACAACCACAAGCTATGTCTGATTCCTCTTCCGTAGGTCAGTTGCCTCATAGTTCTTCAGGTATGTCACATTCTGTATGGGTCTTGGATTCTGGTGCTTCACATCATATGTCTCCAGATTCTTCATCTTTTGCTTCTGTTATGCCTTCTTCTTCTATTCCTGTTATGACTGCTGATGGAACTCCTATGCCTTTAGCAGGTGTTGGTTCTGTTGTCACACCTCACTTGTCTCTCCCTAATGTTTATCATATTCCGAAACTAATATTAAATCTTGCTTCTGTTGGTCAGTTATGTGATTCTGGTAATTTAGTCACCTTTTCCTCTTCTTCTTGTTATGTGCAGGATCTGCAGTCTCAGAAGCTGATTGGGACAGGCCGTAGGAAGGGGGGACTATATATTTTGGATGAGTTAAAAGTGCCAGTTGCTGCTGCTCCTAGTGTTGATTTGTCTTCTTTTCGTTTGAGTTCTTCTTCTTCTAGTTTTTATTTATGGCATTCTCGTCTAGGTTATGTTTCGTCATCTCGTTTGAGATTTTTGGCATCCACGGGGGCCTTAGGAAATTTGCAAGCTTGTGATATTTCTGATTGTAGTGGATGTAAACTGGCAAAATTTTCTGCTTTACCTTTTAATCGAAGTATTTCCGTTTCTTCTTCTCCATTTGATTTGATTCATTCTGATGTATGGGGACCTTCTCCTATTGCCACAAAAGGAGGGTCTCGATATTATGTTTCTTTTATTGATGATCATACTCGTTATTGTTGGATTTATTTAATGAAACATCGTTCTGAATTCTTTGGGATATATACAGCCTTTCGAGCTCTTGTCAAAACTCAACATTCTGCTGTTATCAAATGTTTTAGGTGTGATTTGGGTGGGGAATACACTTCTAATGAATTTTGTGAGTTGCTTGCCTTAGATGGAACTATTTACCAAACTTCGTGTACAGATACTCCTGAGCAAAATGGTGTTGCTGAAAGAAAACATAGGCACATTGTTGAAACTGCTCGTTCTCTCTTGTTGTCTGCTTCTGTTCCTAGTGTGTTTTGGGGTGAAGCTGCTCTTACTGCTGTAGCTTTGATTAATACAATTCCATCTTCTCATATTTCAGGTGTTTCTCCTTTCGAAAAGTTGTATGGGTATGCTCCTGATTATTCTTCTTTTAGAGTTTTTGGTTGTACTTGTTTCGTTCTTCGTCCTCATGTAGAACGCAACAAGCTGTCCTCTCGATCTGCTATTTGTGTTTTTCTTGGTTATGGTGAAGGTAAAAAGGGGTATCGTTGTTTTGATCCAATAACTCAGAAACTTTATGTGTCTCGCCATGTTGTTTTTCTCGAGCATATACCGTTCTTTTCTATTCCATCCACTACTCATAGCTTCACTAGATCTGATCTTATTCGTATAGATCCTTTTTCTGATCATTCTGCAGGTACTGACACTCTACTCTCTAGCACACCTGAAGCTCCCTCTTCTTCTATGGTCCCTCAAGCTCCGTCTGAGATTGTGGATCCACCTCTACGTCAATCTACACGCATTCGTAAGTCCACAAAGTTACCAGATTTTACTTATTCTTGTTATTCTTCATCTTTTACTTCATTTTTAGCTTCTATTCATTGTCTCTCTGAGCCCTCTTCCTATAAAGAGGCAATTCTTGATCCTCTTTGGCAGCAAGCTATGGATGAGGAACTTTCTGCTTTGCATAAGACAGGTACTTGGGATTTGGTTCCTCTACCTCCTGGTAAGAGTGTTGTTGGTTGTCGTTGGGTGTATAAGATCAAGACTAATTCTGATGGATCTGTTGAGCGATACAAAGCTAGGTTGGTTGCAAAAGGGTACTCTCAACAGTATGGTATGGATTATGAGGAGACATTTGCTCCTGTTGCAAAGATGACTACTATTCGTACTCTTATTGCAGTTGCTTCGGTTCGTCAGTGGCATATCTCTCAACTTGATGTTAAAAATGCCTTCTTGAATGGAGATCTTCAAGAAGAAGTTTATATGGCTCCCCCTCCTGGTGTTTCACATGATTATGGGTATGTTTGCAAGCTCAAGAAAGCATTATATGGTCTCAAACAAGCACCTCGTGCTTGGTTTGAGAAATTTTCTGTTGTGATCTCTTCTCTTGGATTTGCTTCTAGTAGTCATGATTCTGCTCTTTTTGTTAAGTGCACTGATGCAGGTCGTATCATTCTGTCTTTATATGTTGATGACATGATTATTACTGGTGATGATATTGATGGGATTTCAGTTTTGAAGACAGAGTTAGCTAGACAGTTTGAAATGAAGGATCTGGGTTCTCTACGATATTTCTTGGGTATTGAGGTAGCCCACTCACCCAGAGGTTATCTTCTTTCTCAGTCGAAATATGTTGCAGATATTCTTGAGCGGGCTAGACTTACTGATAATAAGACTGTAGATACTCCCATTGAGGTTAACGCAAAGTATTCTTCTTCTGATGGTTTACTTTTGCCAGATCCTACTTTATACCGTACTATTGTTGGGAGTTTGGTATATCTCACTATTACTCGTCCAGATATTGCATATGTTGTTCATGTTGTTAGTCAGTTTGTTGCTTCTCCTACTACAGTTCATTGGGCAGCTGTTCTTCGTATTTTGCGGTATCTTCGGGGTACAGTCTTTCAGAGTCTTTTACTTCCATCCACCTCTTCCTTGGAGCTGTGTGCATACTCTGATGCTGATCATGGCAGTGATCCCACAGATCGCAAGTCTGTTACTGGTTTCTGTATCTTTTTGGGTGATTCTCTTATTTCTTGGAAGAGCAAGAAACAATCTATTGTTTCTCAATCTTCAACCGAAGCAGAATATCGTGCTATGGCATCTACTACCAAAGAGATTGTTTGGTTACGTTGGTTACTTGCAGATATGGGAGTTTCCATTTCTCATCCCACTCCAATGTATTGTGACAACCAGAGTTCTATTCAGATTGCTCACAACTCGGTTTTTCATGAACGAACTAAGCACATTGAGATCGATTGTCACCTTACTCGTCATCATCTCAAGCATGGCACCATTACTTTGCCCTTTGTTTCTTCTTCTTTGCAGATTGCAGATTTCTTTACCAAGTCGCATTCTATTTCCCGTTTTCGTTTTCTAGTTGGCAAACTCTCGATGCTTGTAGCTGCCGCATCGTGAGTTTGAGGGGAGATGTTAAGAAATATAGGATTATTTTGTTTATTAAGGGTAGACTAGTCTTTTATTTGTTTAGGCTATATATAGTCTCTATGTATTTAGGTTAAACTACTTTTTGCATTCAATAGAATTATGCAGTATCAATGAAACCCTAGCCTCTTTTTCCTCCTCTTCCTTCTTCTTTCTTGTATTTCTCTTGATTGTTTAACAAAAACAACAACCCATGGTACTCCAATACATTTGCACCCACCACCCCAATGGTGCTCTGTCCAGCACAATGGTGAAGTTTCTATACAATTTCATTGTGGTAAGATTTTCTGAACTTCCTTTATGAATTGTGACCCAATTTTTTGAAGTTTCTGCACTTTTTTTGTGTGATAAAATTATATTTTTGTTGATCTTTTGGGTGATTGATGGAGGTGTGTGGGGAGATTAATGGTGGTGTTGGTAAATTTGTGAAGATTGGGTTAAGTTTGTGTGGAAGTAAAGGTATAAGAGAGAAATAAAAAAGTATCGAGAGAAAGGTTTGAGTTAGAAGAAGGGCATGGAAATGAAAATTAAGTAGTTAAGTGAGGATATTTTGGTATTTCTATAAATTCAGACCTCCACTGTTGCACTTTATGTTTAACTTAAGGGGGGGTTTAGTACAATAGTTAAAACTGCGAGGATGTCACGCGCAAATGACCCTAAATATAAATTTTTTTTTTTTTTTTGCATTTTTTCCTTTTAATTTAAAAATGATATCCAGACAGAGTTAATCTAAGAGCAATGTTATTGTGACCTAATTTATTGACATAATTTGTTGATCTAATTCACTGTGACCTTTGGATTCACTGTAGACCCCATCAAACATTAGAACTTGGTGTTGATCAAATGATTCTTATAAAGTCGCATCATTATGTCAACAAATTATATCAATTTTTTAGGTCTAAATAGTATTACTCTTAATCAAATCTCTTCCCACACCCTTTAATTAACTCATAGGTGGAAAAAAAAAAAGGGAAAAATTACACCAAAATTCTCTGAGGTTTATTACTTAATCATTTAGGTCATTTGACATTTAAAATATTACATACAGACCCCCTGAAAAATATACACATATAACACTTAGACCCCTGCCATCAATATCCGTTAGAATATCTATTAGCAAATTACACCCTGACTTCTTAAAGTTTATATGCGTATAATAGTTAGACCCTTCAAGTTTAAATGTTATACTTAGACAAAAAATACTCAAATTAAAAATAGAGTATCAAATATTTTAAATTTTACAACTAAAATTTATTTTCTATTATATAATTTATTAATATAAAATTAAAATTAAAATTAAAATTTTTTCTTAAAAAAATCATACTTAATATACAATTATACTATCTATTGCAGTAAAATTAAAAAAATAAACAATGAGTCAAACTGTAATAGACACAATATATTATATCTTTAACTAGAATAATTTGGTCATTTAATAGATATATTTAGACAATTCAAGTTTAAAATATTATATTTATACAAAAAATACTCCAATTAAAGATAGAATAACAACTATTTTAAATTTTACAATCAAAATTCATGTTATATTATGCCATTGATTGATATAAAATTAAAAATAAAAATCCATTTTTTCTTTAAAAAATCATAATTAATATACGATTATACTATCTATTAAACGACCAAACTATTTCAATTAAAGATAAAAGATATTGTGTCCATTACAATTTAATCCCTTGTTTATTTTTTTAGTTTTATTCCAATAGATAGTATAATTATATACTAATTATGATTTTTTTAAGAAAAATGGAATATTTTTAATTTAATTTTAATAAATAATATAATAGAACATGAATTTTGGTTATAAAATATTTAATATTCTATATTTGATTGAATTATTTTTTGTCTAAGTATAATATTTTAAGCTTGAGAGGTCTAAGTATTACACGCCTATAAACTTCAGGGAGTCTGAGTATAAGTTACTAACAAATATTCTAATAAACATTGACAGTAAAGGTCTAAGTGTTACGCGTGTACAAATTTCAGTGGGTTTATATATAATATTTTAAATATTAGGGATTTAAATAATTAAGTGACAAGTCTCATGGAGTTTAGGTATAATTCTCCTAAAAAAAAAAAAAAACTCAAAGGTTTGACGCTAAACACATTGACAATTTTTCACTCTCTTTATCGGTTCTCAATTTTCTCATAAATTTAATATGACTAGACTCTCAACTTCATTCAAACTCCTGACTATTCTTGCCTATTTTTTTTGTCAAGTACTAAATTTTTATGTAAAAATTATTTAATAACAATACGTTGATCTTTTAAGTTTTTTATCTTCTTTTATTTAGCACAATAATATATAACTTTTCAATAATATTATGGTCGGAGTGGCTACAATCCGGGGTAAAAATGGGGATGAGGGTGGCGGTAATTAGGGATGTTTAGGATTGTGATAAAAAAAATTAAAAATACTATTTATCACGCATCAAATGAGACGCCGCTAGTAATTTATATATCAAAATATAAAATTATAATACTTAAAAATTATTTTTCATATTGTATCCGATCCTTCGTATTAACACAGGAGCCACTCATCCACGGACCATTCGATTTCACACGATCCTCTATGTTGAAAGTAAATTTTTTTTTTCAATGGTCAGAAGTATCTGGTTTAATTTATGCGTATTTCGACTAATTTTTTCACTCAAAAAGTAGGTCAGTCACTCAATCGAGACTAGAATATCCATGAAGATAATTCCTTCAAAATATGCATGTATTTCCGTGTTCATATTAAAAAAAATATATAACTTAACGATAATTAGTCATTAATCTGTTTTATAAGCTTCCTCACAACCAGTTACTCTTAGGGGTGCAACTCGGGTGGGTTAGACAGTCAACTCTAGTCCAACCCTAAGTATATAATCTTCAACTCTAACCCTAATCCTAACCCTAACCCTAACCCTACCTCGGGTTGAGGAATTCAACCCGAGCACTGCCCGAGTTTAATTCGGGCGGGCTCGGGTTAAATTCGGGTTCATTGCAAGAGAGACAGAGAGAGGGGGTAATAATTACTAATTCATAAAACAATCCATATATTTCATTCATAACAGTGCACGATTATTGATCATCTGCTTTCACACCAAAAAATTAGTGATCTCAAAGCACAATCCCAGAAAAACATAGATATTAGACCCATAAAAACATTAAACTTAAAACATCACACTATCACCACTAATCACGCATAACAAAGTAGCAAGCAACAAGAAACAGAGGACGATTGAATAAAAATGAAAAAAAGTGCTAATGCTTTATATATATAAAATTATTTTTTAATTTGTCGGGTTCGGGTTGAAATCGGGTTACCGATGCCTCAACCCGAGCCCGGCCCAAATTGAATTCGAGTTGAGATTTTTTGACCTAAGTATTAAAAATCCTAGCCCAAACCCTAATTTTTTCGGGTTGGGTTCGGGTTGAATTCGGGTTGCCCAACCCAAGTTGCACCCCTAGTTACTCTCTCTGTCTCTCTCCATAATCGGCATCATCAGGGAGTCTTCCAAACACCGGGACCTTTCCGCTGTAAATTCAATTCTGTCTCCTCCGCTGATCTTGTAATCTCAAATCGATCATCTTCGATTTGCCTGGGTCTCTCTGATTAAAAACCCTAGCCTTCATTTCAATTCACAGGTCAGTATTTTTCGTCTATTGGGATATATGTACTTGATCAGTTTATGTGTTGGTAGATCGGATGATTCCTCCGGTGAAGTAAAGGGCCTGATTTTTATGCAGGTTTTTGAATAATTGAATTGTCTCAGTCTTAAAGTTCAATCAATAATGTTTACGCGAATCTTCGGCAAGTCTAAGCAAGAAACTAATGCAATAACAACGATAGACAAGTTAAACGAGGTAAGTTGTATAATTTGTGATTATGGCACGATTTCCATTCTTTTTTGTTGAACTGTACATAGAATTATTCAGTGTAGGCTTTGTATCATTGCCAATCATCAATGGGACTTGTGAAGTGTAAATATGTGATTTTTCTTGTTGAATTGATTTAAAAAAGGGATTATTAGTTTCTGTGGTAGAATAGTGTCTCTGGAATTGAAATTATGTGAGAATTATATTCAGCATAGGCTTTGTATCGTTGTCAATGGGACTTGTGAAGTGTAAAGATCTGATTTTTCGTGCTGAATTCATTGATTATTAGTTGCTATGCCGTTTATGGAATATACAATGGGAGCTATTTGATGCTGCGAAGGTTCTAGGTTTTGCTTTTACTATTGTAGTTTGAGATTATAGCTAATTATCTCATGTTGGGATCTACCATGCAAGTATTATAGATTTGCCTCCACATCAAATATGATAAATGCTCTATGGATATCTCATATGCCCTAGTGTCGGTGACTCGGTGCTGCCGGTCACTGGGACAATTCTTCAATCTGGTAGCTCAATTGTGGGATGTCCTCTTGGGGCCACATATTAATCTACCTGTGGCTCTTGTGGCGCATTGTTGACTGTTTGCGTGCATAAGCAGCTTGGTCTGTTCATAGTGAGGGAAAATCTTCTCCTGTTCCATCTATGTAAATGTTGTTCACCGGTTATGTTAATGGGCTTTTAGTGACAATGTTCTTCTTAGAATTTAGAACCGGTCGTCTTATTTTCTCTATAACATGACAAAAGTCTATTAGATCTTACTACCGGTCAATGACGAAACTAACCTATATTTTCAGAACCCATAGCTGCCATAGTTATATATGTCCCTTATTGAAAGAGTCCTATTTTCACAAGAAGGTTGCCCCGTGTACAAACATTATTTGGAACAGACTTGAAGAATTACTATTTCAACCACCAAGACTCGATAAAATATTCACTCATTTTCTGGATAAAAATATTCTCTCTCACTTGTACAATTAGAATTATCACCCACTTCACTTTATTTCCTTAAACATGTTTTCTGGGTGACTAGAAGGTTAACAAAACAATAATATTATTCCAATTTTCTCCCAATTCCCGTTCTTCTTTCACCGATAAACCAATAGTCCTCCTTTTAGGAAAGCCCTCTTTAGTGGTTTAATGTGTGTTTGTCTGAGAAAGAAAATCTTAATTTATTCAACAATTGAAAAGGGAGACCAGAAGATAGACTCTTGCTCTTCTACAGGAATATGTTGTACTTTGGAATACTTATTCCATGTCGTTGTGTCTTAGTTACTGATGTTGATTAATTAGTAATTCGTCATTGTCATTTGTCCTAGCCAATTTTTTTCTTTCTTTTGCCCCATTAAAGAGCTCTCTCTCTCTCTCTCTCTCTCAAACACACACACACACACAAATACACAGAGTAACCAAATGTCTCTTATAACTTCATTGCACTGGTTGCCTTTTGCTGAATATTGGTTTTGGTACTCTCTGTAGACACTCGAAATGTTAGAGAAAAAAGAGAAAGTTCTCCAAAAGAAGGCTGCTGCAGAGGTTGAAAGGGCCAGGGAATTTACCAAAGCAAAAAACAAAAGGGGTATGATTTATGGATGCTTGTGAAAAGATCATATGCTTTGGCATATTTTTTTAGAGTTACTAAATATATGATCTATGATCTCTTAGCTTCTCCACTAGGTTGTGAAATTGTTTTTGTCTTTGTATGCTATGATTAATTTTTCGTGATTATTTTTTCGTATTTGTGCTTGTGTAGTTTGAAGGGGCTTTTGGGTGTTCTGTGGTTGCTTTAACCTTTGAATTTGATTTGCATCTGATTTATAAGGACCATTAGATGGTTAAGGGAATAATATATGCTTCAAATGGTAGGAGATACAAAGAGAGTGATACTTAGGGGTGCTGGTATGCTCCTGAAGTCAGTTGGTATCTCCATAAAGCTTGGTTCATAATATCTAATGTCTTCAAATCTTTAATGTTTTATTGGCATCTGAATAATAACATTTTGGCTATATGAGCTAAAAATGTATTATTTAAGAAAATGGCGATGGTGGAAAATTAAGAAAATGGCGATGGTGCTTTCCATCATGGTCTTTACACTAGGTCTCTTATTGATCCCTGTTATCATTATTATGTCGTGTAATCATGTACATGTCTTCTTATCTACACTTTTTATACTTGAAATACCTACAATTTACAAACTAATCTAAAAAAGGCATGACCAAGAAGGATTATGTCACTTTTCTAATTTCTGTTTTGTATCTTTCAAAGTCAATAGTGTGCCGTTAAAACTTTTTTCATTCTCAATTTGGTTGTTTCATTGCTGAGTTTCTTCATTGTTGTAAATATTCAGCTGCAATTCAATGTTTAAAGAGGAAAAAACTTTATGAACAGCAAATTGAAACCCTTGGAAATTTTCAGCTGCGCATTCATGACCAGGTACTCTCTTAATAGTTTATAGAATATAGTAATGCTTTATGTGATATGGCCATGATGTTCTCATGAAGATTGGTTGCTAATTTTAACATTATATGAGCTTGGATATCAGATGATAATGCTAGAAGGTGCAAAAGCTACAACAGACACAGTTGATGCTTTGAGAACTGGAGCTGCTGCAATGAAGGCCATGCAGAAGGCAACGTATGTTTCGCTTCCTTGAATTGCTCTCTTTTGGCTATAATTTGGAGTCATCTTGAAAGCTTATGGTGATAAGCTGAAGCAAGACATGATTAATAAATGATGATGGCTTTCCATGGGCAATTTGGAAAGACTTATTATGGAGTTGTAAAATACTAAGCATAATAGTGTACATGCTATATGAAAACACATGGCATGCTCCATTTAGATGATAGTACCTGTTATAGATCTAGATGGATGTAGCATGTTGTTCATCATTTGATTGGGCTTCAAGCTAAATAGTTGAAGTTAAACAGTTGGGTGATGATTACATGTTAGTGTCATCCTGATTTGGTCATTGGCATTCACTTTCTTGGATATTTTTTTTAAGTGTCTTTCTCCCATTTTTTGGAGTATGATCAGTGTTTCTTCTGAGTAGTGCTCATAGATGGGATCAATTTTATACATTCATTGCTTGAAAGGAATTTCCTAATGTGCATATGGTGAATATCCTGCCCTCACACATCTCTAATGGCATCTTATGATGCAGGAATATTGATGACGTGGACAAAACAATGGATGAGATCAACGAGCAAACTGAGAGCATGAAACAGATTCAGGAAGCATTATCAGCACCTATCGGTGCAACAGCTGATTTTGACGAAGTTTGTGTCTTGTCAATTTTAATAATCCATGTAAGGATTTGTTCATTCTTGAATGATACATTAAACAAAAGTATTGTTTCAGGATGAATTGGAGGCAGAACTTGAAGAACTGGAAGGAGCTGAGTTGGAGGAACAGCTTCTACAGCCAACCACAACTGCCCCTGCTGCTCCAGTGCAGGTGCCTGCTGGCAGGCAACCCACACGTCCAGCACCCCATAGGAACACAGCTGAGGAGGATGAACTTGCTGCATTGCAGGCAGAAATGGCACTTTGAAGTGGTAATTAGCAGACCTGTGTATTTTTTGTTTTATTATTTATGGTATCAATTTTTGTGATGAATTTTAATTACTTAAGGCTACTTCATTAGCTGCTGTTGAGACATAGAAGTTTCACAATGCATAGAAATCCTTTTGAAGGGCCACTTCATGCAAAAGTAATTACAAGGGAAAATAATATTTTGGGAAAAAATAAAATAACATGTTCAACAGCTGATAGACTAGTCTGTGTTGGAATACCACCTTGTGCAGGCAGATGTCTGGTGGAAATTAATTGATTTTGGTGGTTGCACACATTATTTGAGGAGGCAGAGAGTATTTCTGAAAGCATTAACTAATTATTTGCTTTTCTTAATCATTCTTTTTTCTTAACGCATTCATTGAGGAAAGGTGACAAATACAATCACAAGATCAAGGGCATTCAGGATATCAAACAATGGCATGATTCTAATCTTTATTCTGGTGATTGTTGAATGCTACGCACAATTGTCACCTACTTGTGTGTTCACTCTGTGCAAATTGCAATTGAGATTTCATTTTTTATTTCTTGACTTTTGGTACTTACAGTCAAGTGTTTTATTTTCAATCTTCTATTCTTATTCCAATCATAAGAAAGAAGGTTGCACTCGACTGGTGTTTATTTCATATGTTGTCCAACTCCTCCGTGAATCACTGGGTTCTATAATATATTATAGTGCCATTGCATAGGCAGCATCTTTTTGAATCATTGTGCACTTAACAATGCATTTGAATTATCTGACTCAGTTATGTTTGCAGCTGTTGCAGTTATCAATACCAAGTTAGAGGAGACTGTAAACATTGGGCTAACCATATCACGATGGTTATTGCTTGTGCCTCCACCTTTACCCTCACCCTCAGTTCCCGAGCATAATCTTCCGAGTGTGCATTTGGTGAAAAATCCCTGTACATATGACATCGAGGGAAATAGTTCCCACCTCAAACTTGGATTCTAAGTGTGCTAATTCTTCCATATGTTTCTTTTGAAATGTTATGAGAATTTTCCATTTTAAGATTTTGTGAATAAATGTAGAAGCTGACATATATTTGGCAAAAAAATCTTAAAACTGAGGAGTGGATAGCAGGTGTGCTTGGGTTGAGCAGTTGTGTCTAGGAGATGCCAAGCTAAGTTTTTGTTTAATCATCTGTGCTGTATCCCACCTGGATTCAGTGTGGTCTATAGCTCTTCAATGGGATCATTTAGGACCATTTCCAGAAAAATTGTATCCCAAATTTCAGGAAGGCACAAATTGAACTGTTTTCTTGAGGACTAGGCAGATCAGATGATCAAATTGTTCATAACAACTGTGAGAAACGAGGCGGGTCTGTAAGAAATGCATCCCGAGATTGTTTCAAATCTTTGCCGGGTTACTAGTACAAACTTTATTATCTTGCTTATTCTGTTAACTTTGTGCTCGGTTATCCCATTGGCATTAGTGATATATGATCTTTTACGGGCTCGTTTGGTAGACGTATTATGAGGGAATTAAATATTAGATTGTACTATTTTTTATTTAAGCGAGCATAATATTTTGTTTGGTAAGCAAATTTGATACCGTATTAGTTTTAAAAACGTATATTTATCGTATATTTTTTATACGATAGATCTGTATTATGAAGGTATTTTAATACCACAAAGAGAGGTGGTTTTATAATACAACTCAAACGTATTATTCTACACATTTACTATTATAACCCTCTAAGTGATAAAATTAAGTTGTCATCAATGTAACAAACATTGATTGAGGGTATTTCTGTTAATTTAACATTAATACGATAAAATAATTCTATAACCATCCGACGCTTATATTTTGTATTATCACACATTAGATAAAATTACTTATTATTCTAATATCATATTTAATCTTGTATTTTATCCATCTGTATTATATTAGACGATATTATTTTATCCAATCCATCCATTTATAATACGATAACCAAACGAGTCCTACATGTTCCATTACATGCATTTCATAGACTCCAATGGAATGGAATTTAGTTGAATTTTGCTCAGTGGCTGTGTGAGTGAACCCTTACCCTACCATATGACAATATTGGGAACCTGTTGCAATGTTCTTTGGATTCGTGGACACAACATAAGTCCCGGATATACATAATAACCATAAACTGCACGTGTTTTGGGTAAATCGGGATTGTTTTTTTGAAAGGACCAAACTTAGGTACTTGCGATGGTAACTATTGTAGAGGGTAGTTCAAGTGGTAATATAGACGAATCGTAAATTCAAATGTCACGAGTTTGAATTGTGACAACCTCTTAAGATCAGGTTATGAGGAATTTCTGGCGTAGATGGTATGCCTTTAATTAGACCGGAGAGAAAAATGGTTGAGTTCATAGCCGGCCCAATAGTATAGGAATTGAAGCACGGGTTTTAGGTCTCACTCATGAAGAAAGACCCCCAAATGCCTTAAAGTATGATCTAACTAAAAAATTCTGACCATAAAAATAAGCCCCAAAATGTCCTAATCAACTAAGAAATGCTAAACAGAGTTGGGCCAAAAAGTCCAACTCATTAGCCACACACAATAATGTTTGAAATTAAAATAAATATGTTTAAGGGAAAAAAAACTACAAGTTCCTTTCAAAATAAACATATCACTCTCTTTTAAAATGTACAATTTTTCTCTATCTCATTTTAAACCAACCAAATTTATATTTCATGAATAACTTACAATTTGTAGAGAAAAAAAATTAATAAAAATATCAATGACGAGACAAGACAATGTACTGAATAATATTAAGTTAAAAAATTGTGAAAATTTTTATAAACAAAATAAAATTTTTTTACTTAAAATACTGAATTATATGAAAATAATATATTCTTATTTTAATATTTTTTTTACAGAATATTATTGACATGTTGTAACACTTTTTTTTACATATAAAAGTATTTTAAAATTAAAACTAATAAAATTCTCTATAAGATCGACAATATATAAGAAAGGCTAAACGAATTAATAATTCAATCAATCAAAAAAATATGTTAGCCAAACTTAATAAAAAATGTAATAACAAATTTCCATTTAAAAAAAAGATTTAAATTATTTTTTAAAAATAAAAGGCCTATTTAATATTGGTTGCTTTAGACCTCCAATTGTACCGAGCCGCCCTTGGTCGAGTTGTACGTAAATTCATCCGAACACTCTAAACCAATGAAAAAAAAGAAATATAGTATTAAAGTCCTCTCTTGTGAACTATCTTAAGAATTATTCTTTTTCATCATACTCGTGTGTTTGTGTGCTCTCTCTCTCTCTCACACACACACACACACGTATATCGACATACCGGAGCAATGAATTGAAAATGGTCTGCCCTATGTAAACCTTGGTTTATTTATATACTATGCCAAAAAGAAATGTATATGTTGTAGCCTTTGACTTGAGCGCATGCCTGCAAAATATTCACAGAATTTGTGGTTGTCAAGTCCAAATCATCCACCGGTTCGTTGGTCACCGTACCTATTGTTAAATCTTAAAGTCACGAATTCAAAACTTATCGTCCCCATCCTCTGCAATAGTATCTGACCCAAAAAAAATTACAAATTATCGGAGGGGTTAAAGATTATAAGAACGTTTGATGGCCAATAAATACATATTTTATAGTATGGCTTTACTGACCTTGTCCAACTGGTATTTTTTTTTATGACTCCGACTGTGATTTTTCTGAAATTAGACCGATTCTCCTTTTGCTGCTCAACCAGCTCGGTCAAGTCTCATAGGGGAGGACCTTTTGTATCTATTGCCTATTGGGTACTACTGGGGCCTGCGATCTTGTTCATTGTTTCGATTTGTTACTTAGCTTCATTCTTTCAAAACAAAGACAGCACTGTTACAAACACTACACAAAATTTTCATAATTATTCTTGAACAATATTTTCCTAAAGCAAATAATTTTATGTTATTTCGATCTAGGGTGTCAATCGTGTCGTGTCGTATCATTTTCGTGTCGTGTCATTTTTCGGTTGTGTTATTTTCGTGTCGTATCACTTTCGGTACGTGTTGGGTTTGTGTCAATATTCGTGTTAATAAAAAAATATTTAATTTGACAACAACTAATATAATATTATTTAAAAAATTAAAAAAAATTTATTTTATATCTACAATACTCGTTAAATAATTATTTTCTATCTACAGTACTCATTAATCGTGTTATTTGTGTCGAACCTTAATTTGACCTATTTATTACTCGTGTCAACTAATCGTGTTATTTTCAAGTTCGTGTCGGGTTTTGTTCGAGTCGGTTCGTGTTAACGGAAAAAATTGACACCCTATTTTCGATAAAGTACTAAGTATGGAGTGTGATATGACATATACGAGTTAGCTACCACATCAGTGACTAAAAAAAAGTAATATTATTGAGACTTAATTTGGGAACATAATACATTGTCAACATTAGATTAGCAATGGATTCCAATCCCGTCATTGAATGTAGCGTATTGCTAATCGAACATTAGGAATGTATTAAATCCTCAAATTAAGTCCAAATTTTTTATTGGACTAAAAAAAGAGTTGAATTTATGAGGTTATGTACGAAATTATGCATAAATCAATTTTGCTTAGAAAAATACTTCGATAGTACTCCTTATACGTATTTTGTGTATTCGATTGTGATTTTTTAAGAAAAATAATCAACAAAACACACAGACTCCTGTACATACATACAAATGTATATATATATATATGTGTGTGTGTGTGTGTGTATCTATACACACATGCATATGCATAGACATATACATATACATATGCAATATCTCATTGAAATGATTCATTAACTTTTTCATGACCTCCTACAGCATTGCAATTCAGTTTCGAGGAATCCTATTCCTTAGACATATTCAAACTTGGAGAGAGAGAGAGAGAGAGAGAGAGAGAACTTTATGTTAGTGTCTGAACTCTGAAACATACGTTTTCTTTCAGCTTTGAATAAGCCACAGCACCATGCAACTTTCGTGACATTGACCAGCTAAGAAACAACCACATAGCGCTGATGCAACCCTCAAATTGAAGTCATCTTTCATCCAGTAAAAAGTATAGGAACCATATCTCAACACCTCTCTGACAAGTTTCATGAAACCACACACTCTTTAATAATATCATCTGTATAGATGTACATATATATATGTGCACATAAATATACTTATATGTAAGAGAGAGAGAGAGAGAGAGAGAGAGAGAGAGAGAGAGAGAGAGAGAGAGAGAGAGTAGTCCAAAATATACTCCATTTGAGTGAGTAAATTGTGATTTACATTAATGTCCACATCCTACTAGGGAATCTAAAAATAATTAGAACAAAGCATCTGAACTAATACTTTCATTCACTTTAACCCAAATTAGTTATATATATTTTGAATCAATAAACAGAGCCAAGAGGTTAAATAAATACTACTAAGACATCTGAAAATCATCCCTAGCTCTCAGCTTCTGCGTGGGTTAGTGACATTTTGACACACAGTCATAGTGGTTTATTGACCAAATTAGTTGCATATGAACTAGGGACAGCTTCAAGGACTGTCTCTTGAGACCAAGTGCCACTCATAAGATCATAAGGAAACCCAGTACCTAAATCCATGGATAACCCTTCATATCCACCAGCTCCATTACCAGACCATGACCCATAATTGTTGTCCATAGCCAGTGAGGAAGAACCAGAAATGCTTGAACCTTCTTCGGACAGCGAAAAACAGTGACTATTTTTGGCACCAAAGCCAAATTCAGATGACCCAGAGATTCCCAGAAGAGAGGAGTGAGTTGGCTCATGGACCATGCTTTGTGAATTAAAAGTTTGCCCATAATTCACATCCATTAAAAATGGCATTGCTGGTGCAGTAAACTGATTTAACAAAGCCGAAAACCCGGGATCATATGCTTCAACCTTTGGTACAAAAACTGGATAGGGTGTTGAGAAATGAAGAGAAGTATGGTTGTAAGTGCTCTCTTCATTCATGTTGCTTGTAGGGTTGCTTTTGGCTGCCAATAATTTCTTCTTCAATTTGGTGTTCCAGTGATTCTTCACATCATTGTCTGTTCTTCCTGGTAGTTGAGCAGCTATGACAGACCACCTATATATTAAAAAAAAAACCATATTGGAGCATGTGTTAGAAAATGAAAGTTTTCTTAAGTTTATAAGTTAAGAAGAATATATTAATTAAATAATAATAATAATTTTGTGGGTATTAATATAAATTTGTCAACTTGCCTGCTTCCCATTTTATTATAGAGATTGCATATAATGTTGTCTTCCTCTTCAGTAAATGCCCCATGTTTGATGTCCGGTCTGAGGTAATTCAGCCATCTCAGACGACAACTCTTGCCGCAACGTTTGAGACCTGTGACATGAAACAATAGACACTGTTGACATTGAAGAAGAGCAAGATTGAATTGGTGAAAATATGAATTAATAGCAGTTTATCAGCCAGAAATAAGATCACTGACCATAATTAATGAGAAATTTTGCCCAAAAAACTTAATACAGAAATACAAAGTGAGAATCGGGTTTTTTGCCATCAGGTAAATAATTTTTATTTCTGAAAAAATCATCAACGAAGTACAAAACACACGCCCTTAACGGGACACAGAGCAAATCATAAAGAAACCGCTTTCATAAAGCAGATATGATCATAGGAGTCTAATTTAGTTATAAACTTCAAAAATTCTAGCTACAATATCAACCTTGAAGTATGTGTGGGCATAATGTATGGAATGGGAACATGTACTATATGAAGTATGAGAACCAAAGGTCCCTAGAAAATAGACAAAACAAAGACTGGTTTGCAGTACAAAGAATGTGCAAAAACAAGGTATGAACTAGTATTCAAGAAATTGGGCTAAGACTTTTAACAGCTTGTGTACCTGCCTAAGACTTATCACATAAATGGAAAATTATGGTGTGGAACATAAAAATAGCTGGATTTTAAAAAGATGTAACAATTAGGCAATTGGGTAGTGAACAATTTGCATAAAACACAAAGAAAACTACCCATTGGGGTTCAACCATGAGAATCCAGGAACTAAGACCACAACTTGATTATGTCTCTGTGTGTGTGTGTGTGTGTGTGTAAGAGAGAGAGAGAGAGAGGAACTAACCAGCCTTCGGAGGTAAGGCTATCCAGTTGCCACCAGTGCCATGTGTATGAAGGTAGTTCTTGAGAGCTTCATCTTCTTCTGGAGACCAAGGTCCCCTTTTCACTTTGGTCTTGTCACAGCAAGGAGCTCTTCCCATGGCTGCAGAGAGAGAGAGAGAGAGAGAACTACTTGTATATAGAGACTGTAGATTTGAAAGAGAGAAAAATTCAGACACGCAAGAGCACAAGTAATGTTCCTCAAGAGAACCAATAGCCTTTTGGTGACTGCTTATAAAGTGAATATAAGTCCCTTTGTAAGCTTGACTTTGTAGGACCTATTCTTTGTTTTTTAGTCCTATTTTACCTTGTTTCTTGTTAATAAGCTTAAGAGACCCAGTCAATAGTCACACCATCAGCAATGATGCCAACATTTACTTAGTTTTGGCTCATACGTAAAGTAGTTTCTCTTATACTTCTAGTCATGATATTTATTTGCATTAATTTTTTAAACCATTTTTCTACTTGTATATCTAAATGACAATGATAAGGACATTACATATAATGATGAACTTTTCTTGGTGGGATGACTAGCTAGAAACATATAGCTTAAGGTGATTACCTCTAATTATCCTTGACTATTGAAACTTGAGACTATTAATTAATTTGACAAAATTTATTAGAAGTGCCATTGACATGTAAAAACAACGACATCCTCATAGACCGCCAGACTTTAATCTTTCTTTCTAAATGACCCGATCAATTCCATCACGCTCTCCTTAATTTATTTTTTATTGTTTCATTTTCGATAAAAAGAAAAAACCGATAGCGCCGTGTATAAGCTGTTAATGAATCTAATTTGATTAGCAAGAAGTGTCACAAGGTGAATCTCATTCATATGTATGCACATGACATCCTTAAATTTTGGTTGCAAAAGAAAATTAGTGGACTAATTTCATTATGGCTTGGTATATACTATAAATTTGGGTCAACATATAGGGATAGCTTAACCATTAGTGACATAACCTAATTGAAATGAATTCCCTTTGCTAGGATCAGCCATCTTCCCCCCCCTTCCTTTTGGTGTAAGAATGACTAATAAGAGAAATTGCCATTTCAATCCAAGAAATTTCAATTTTAAGGATCTAAGTGTTTTTTTTTTCCTGAGTAAGTTAAAGTACATAACACACTGGTTTTTTTTTTGCCATTTAGTCATTAAGTTCATGGTTCACCCAGGGGCATGTTATGGGCATCAGTTAAATGAAAATACCACATTATATTTGTTCCAAGACTACCATTTTTCTATTGGAGGAAGAGTTATTTAGTATGTTTTCAACTAACATATATTTAGATTGGATCGAAATGCGGAAATAAGACAAAGGGAGTGAACCAAGACCATAAAAAGTGACAGTCTAGTGCATGAGATTCTCGTAATAACTCGCAGTCTGAAAAATCAGATATACCCAGTTTTACTCTCACATATGGACAGACAGTTTTCTTGACTTGACATGCATTGTGGGCTCTGAAATTTGATTGCTAATAAAATTCCAGTTTGCAGCCTGTGAAACTTTGATTAATAGTACTAAAACTCACCACATATTTGTTGGAACACTGATGATGACCTTCTGCTTTCACTGAACAAATTGCTTTTGTACTGTCAGTTTTGAAGTTTTTTTTTTTTTTTTTCGGGGGGGGGGTAGAGACTTAGAGCTTAATTTTCATTCTATGCAATCAAAGTTCTTCAAACTCTTCACTCAAATTCAATGTAGTTGATCCTTTTTTGGATCAGTTAGTGACTGTCATGCCATCATAATCTTTCCTTCAATTGTTACTGAACTGGGCATACATCTTTTGTACAGTGATCCTTTGAAACTTGTTCAGTGTGTGAATCTTTTTCCCAGGTATTCCTTTGTCACAACATGATAATAAGACCACAATAGCAACTTTTTGACATGGCTAATTTTTTTGCCTTTTGTGTGCTAAAATTGACAGTGATAGTTTCAACCATGCCCTCTACCAAAGTAACAAGAACAATAATGAACAATAATACTTGTATAGGGTCCTTAAATAGGCCACAACCTTGCAGGTCCTTTTTTTTTCTTGGGGGGGCCGGGGAGGAGGTTCATGAAAAAATTCATTAATATCAGGTAGGGTTGTAATTAAGGTGTGTCAACTGTCAACTAACAATCAACCCAAAATATTCAATACTTCATAGAGATTTTTTTTTAGGTATTCAAATGAGTTGGGGCAAACAATGTATACACCTGATTTAAATTTGGATAGTGTAAGGGTGTAAATCCGCTCCGGATCGAACCCTCTACCGAAGGATTCCGGCTGACCTGGACCCCTTCCTAGGGCAATCCAGTAGCCTTTACCTCCCTAGCCGACCAGGAGCTCGTCTCACATTGGAAGAGAGTCGTCTCCCCCTCCCCCTTATAAGCCTGGGCCCTGAAGGGGTTGGGCTTATAAGGGGGAGGGGGAGACGACTCTCTTCCGATGTGGGACTAGCTCCTGGTCGGCTAGGGAGGTAAAGGCTACTCGGTTAGGCCTGAGGTCAACCGGAATCCTTCGGTGGAGGGTTCGATCCGGAGCGGATTTACACCCTTACAGATAGTACATAGGTTGAGATCTCGAATTTAGAAATCCAACTGAGCATGTCGAGAATTTGATAATCAAAATTCAGCTCAATTATTGTAGATAAACTTTCTCCGACTCACTAATTTGGATTCCATAAGCGAATAAAACCTTAGTTTTCAATCATAAAACCAATGCACAAGGCTCTTACATATAGTGTAGCATGAAAGATGTTGGTTGGTAGATAATTTTAACTCTGTTCTAGAACGACTGATTTTCGATCTCAAACCCGCAACATATCACTTGTGTAGACCCGACCTCTAGGATCAATTTGATGATGGCAGTGTGTAACATAATAAAATCCTCTATGGAGGTTGTGGGCTCTTACTGTTGTTCAATGAGGACAACCCCAAAGAGAAGTGTTTGTGGGGTAATTTGGGTGTCAATCATGTCGTGTCGTGTTATTTTCATGTCGTGTTATTTTTGGTACGTGTCGTGTTCATGTCAATAAAAAATTATTTAATTTTACAACAATTCATATAATACTATTTTAAAATTAAAAAAAAAATTAAAAATAACCATTTTCTATCTATAGTACCCATTAAATACTTTTTTTTTGTCCATAACAGCCATTAATCGTGTTATTAGTGTCTAATCATAATTTGATATATTTATTTTACGTGTTAATTAATCACATCAATTTTGAGTTTTGAGCCACATCGGTTCGATTCGAGTTGGCGGGTAAAATTCACACCCTACTAATTTCTTATGATTGTGTCCTCTACAAATATGGAATGACTTGGTCAGACCAATACCTCCTTTTTGACTTCTTGGGCCAATGCTTTTTGGGTTACAGTTTCTGGAGCCATCGTTTGCACCATTGTCAAAAAAGCTAATGTTCTACAACTGCAATAAGATATCTCCATTTGGGGATTTGGGCAAACATAGTAGTTGGGATTTCAATGTCAAGGATAAGTCTATGGTACTGGAATAAGTCAAGAGTAATTGATTTTAGTGTGACTGATTCGTAGTTATTGATTGTAAAAATAATATAAAATTAAAAAAAAATTACACATGTCAACATTTTATTGGTTAAAAAATAAAAGTACAGTACCGAACTATTAATTTAGGATACTGTAAGTCTGTAATCCGACCATCTTCCATATTATGGCCTCACCCATTTTTAGAAGCATTCTCAAGTGCAAAAGGCAATGGGTACCATGTTCTGGTGTTCAGACAGAGCTTATAAAGCAAGCATGATTGAATTCACAGCAATTTCTTTCTATCCATGTACAAGAACACACATGAAATTGCATTTGTTTCTAAGGGGGTTGCAATAGTGAGGTGGCCTTGCTTTGTCCCCATTCTTCATTTTTCATTTTATATGTGGGTTTTTTTATAATTTTATTTGGGGTGGGGAGGGAAGTGTTTATTTCGAATTTCAAAAAAAAATAACTCATGGGTATATATATAGAGGGAGAAAAATAAAGAAAAATAATCTTACAGTTGTTTATTCTGACCTCCATTTTCGTATCAGCAACTTGTCTAAAAAATAAAAAAACAATCTTAGTATCAGCCTCACACATAGTTCCATAGACTTACCCAGAGCATATGTGTCGGATGCATATGTGGAACTAGAGTTTAAGCTGTTCAAACACGAGTGTTACATTTTTTCATCCATCCTATCAAACGGAGCAGAATTGAAAAAAAAAACACCAGTTATTTAGGTTGTCATTTTCATTTGCCTGTCCAAACCATGATATGGCCCTACAATTTTGTGCATATAATTAGCCCAGCCTTACAAAGAAACTTGGCTGTGTTGGACTTGTTGAACTTTGTCGAAGACCAATCCTGGTCCATTCAATTAGGCCCATCGACCGATAAGATTTAGATTGGATTTTGGTTTATTCGTTGGGTTGTCAATTTTCGACAAGACACAAATCAAATACGAAATTAATAGGTCGGACACGAAATTAAACGAGTTAATGAGTTAAAATGGGTTAATACGCTTAAACACGGAAAAAATCATGTCAAGTTCATGTCCAAATTAGGTCAACCAGATTTTAACCTAATAAACTTGTATATTTTAAACGAGTTGACATGATTCGGACACTAACCCGACCTAACTTATTGTAGACCTGTTTATGGCAGTATAGTTTGTCTATTATGTATCACTGATGTGATCTTAATATTATTACTTATTAGTTCTTGCTTCTACTATGATAATTGACAATATAGTTTTTAACATTATTATGACAGTATACTAATATAATTCTTGCTTTTATTTTTGGGTTGAAACTTGAATGCATTTTAGTTAATTTTATTGATGAGATGTGATATGTAAAAAAAATATTTGAAATTTTGGATAAATGATTGAATGACGTATTTAATAACAATGAACAGGTGTGGAAATATATTACGTGTGTTAAACAGGTCTGTGTTATGTGTGCTAAACAGGTTAAATAGATCATATTATGTGTGCTAACCGAAAAATGACCTATTTATTAAACGTGTCAAACATGTCAGGTTTAGGTAACCCGTTTAATGGTCAGTTCAGATTAGTGTTTACACATTTCGACACGATTATTAAACATATCAGGTTCAGGTTTTGAGATTTTCAACACAAACTTGAAATCCAGACACGAAATGACCTAATCAGATACATTTGACACCCCTACTGATTCGAATTTGAATCTAATTTCAAAAGTTCGATCCGAATTCGATGGTTTATATTTTCGTGGTTCATATCTGAATTCGTTAACAATTTGAAAATTCGATTCAGTCCGAATAACTTAATTAACTAAATTTTAACAAAATATACCTAATTTTTAGCTAAATTTCTTGTAATAATAATTTAATTTGTTAATATTTATATAAAAATATAAAAATAATTTAGATCGGATCATAATCGGATTGGATATAAATATATTTAAATCTGAATCCGTGCAATATAAGATATTGAATTCAAATTACCGATAAAAAAAATATTAATCCATATTTGATTAATCGAATTTGAATTCATATCAAAATCCAATCCATTAATAAACATACATACAATATTACACAACCTCAACACATTTTGTGACACCACACACTAATAATAATTGCATCAACTATGAAGTCAAGCTCACTCGTGCCTTAATGGCAAAAGTTTTGGTTTAATTTTTGACCAGTCCTGGTATTTTACAAATTACATTTAGACCCCAATCAATAATTTTTTTGTTAAAAAAATGAATTATATATTTCTCGATAAAATAAACAAAAGGGAACAATGTTGATATAGTAGTCTTAGGAACTAGACCAGTGCAACCTAAACAATGTATATTAGTTTGTTAGACTATTTTTACTCAAGGATGTAGGTATGTAAGGAAAGCAAGTCTTCAAAGTAAAGAAAATAATTTAAAAGGCGAAACTCGTAAACTCGTACTGTCTAGGCAATTGTTGATTGTAGGAAGACATGTGAAACCACATTAGCCATACCTCCCACTCTAACCTCACCGATGTGAGACAAAGACGATTAGGGGTATCTACGAAAGAGATATCTTTTTTCATCACTTAAGGAAGAAAATGAAAAAATAAGGAGAAATCAAACATAGATTGAAAAGGGGGAAAAGTAGATAGTATCCAAACAATTATTTACTGATTGGAGGAAAACATTTAGAAAAAAGAAGGTAATATGTTGGGTTTTAAATGTTACTACTTCTTGCATCAATGTCTTTTTTTAGGAAAGAAGGAGTTCGGGGGTAGTTTGGACATTTGAATCAAAAATAGACTCCAACCTAACATAAGTTTTTGGATGTATATAATATAGCCCCCATAAGTCCTAAAATATGGACCGACACCTAAATTTTCCATATTATTAAGTACAAGTGTTTAAAATTCTGCCCACACTGAATTATTCCGACTTTACTTCACCCGATTATTCGAATTCCTCAATTTTTTTGCTGGCTTATGAAACAAATTATAATATTTCACAAAAAATTAGGTAGAAATGTGAAATACCTATAAAAATTATGCATTTCTATCCTACCCGCATATATTTAAAAAAATATATATATATGAGGCAGTAAATATAAATTAATGCACACCACTCAAACCCTAAAGTAAACTCGTTGTCTCTCTCTCTCTCCATCGATGGATCGATCGAAGTGCAACTCGCAGATGGAACCAAATATTAAGCATGCCTTGCACTCCCAACTAGCGGTTGTGGGGCGAAAGGAAACAAGAGACAGCCTGTGTAGGCCCATGTTTGGCTGATGTGGGCCTAAACCTATGGGGTGCGTAGAATTGTGGGCTAGCTGGGACACATTAAAAGGCTTTTCTAGTCTAAACTACAAAGGGATAATAATACAAGGGTCATTGGGAGGTCGGTACCTCCCAAAAAACTTAATAGGATAAAAGTACACTTTTTAAAATAATTGGGATAGAAGTACATGTGCTAAAAAAAAGGTCATAAAAGCCCTTTTACCCCTACCATAAATAGTGCATACCTAATTGAATGTGAGACTTTCAAGATTTGAATGTGAGACTTTCAAGATTCCTTTTGATATTTGTGTATCATTTGAATTTTGAAATTTCATATATATATATGGAGTCGAAAAAGAGAGACACGATATAAATCGTCATGCAAACAGTGTCACCAAAGAGAGACACGATATAAATCGTCATGCAAACAATGTCACCAAAGAGAGACACGATATAATGACAATGGGGTCTAATGACATTCCATGATGCCACTGATTGGACCCCCATTGTCATTATATCGTGTCTCTCTTTGGTGACATTGTTTGCATGACGATTTATATCGTGTCTCTCTTTGGTGACACTGTTTGCATGACGATTTATATCGTGTCTCTCTTTTTCGACTCCATATATATATATGTATGTATATATGAAATTTCAAAATTCAAATGATACACAAATATCAAAAAGAATATTGAAAGTCTCACATTCTAATCTTGAAAGTCTCACATTCAATTAAGTATGCACTATTTATGATAGGGGTAATTATGGAATACAATTTAGAAAGAATTTGAAAATGTTTTAAAATGTGTACTTATTGACAACTATTTAATGAAAAAGATGACTTAAAGGAGGATAAGTTTGGAGGTGGTACTTGAAGTCAACTAAGTTTTGAAAAAGGTACCCCCATCCCATTATCTCATAATACAAAGACAAAACAAACCTTCAAACCTTTGACCAAAAGAAAAAAACAAATTTAAAACTTGAATTATTGTACTCAATTAAGAGTTGCTTATATTAAAGTCATTCAGTCAAAATACAAAGAAAATAGATAGAAAAGGTTGGTGCAATCTGCAAAAATGGGTGAAATCATGGATAAGTGTAAAGCTCACAGTTCACATGAATAAATTTCAGTATTGTTTACACCAAAAAAAGTAGAAAAATTCGGGTTTATACAAAATAACAATAAGCGTTTAAATTGGTGTAAATTGCAACAATTGTTAGATGGCGCGGGACAATTCAACTACATCGGACTACTAATTTAACGTTGAGTAACACTTTTTCACGTACTTCTAAATTTAGTAAAAAACATAATTTTGTTACAAAAAACAATGTTTAATTATCTATATAATAAGGGAGTTGGCATCGTTTGTCTTTAATTTTTCGCGGCTAAGATCGCTTTAA